>JASPKZ010003819.1:1117500-1469259 GCA_030220185.1 Diploptera punctata | reverse complement strand
TGATGATGGGAGCAAAATTATGATGGTGTATGAAAAATTATGAGGTGATGTAAAAAATGATGATGGTGATGAAAAATGATGTTGTGATGAAAAATGATGATGTGACTGAAAAATGATGGTGGTTGGTGGAAAATGGTGGTGATGAAAAATTGTGGTGATTAAAAATGGTGGTGATGAAAATGATGGTGATGAAAATGATGGTGATGAAAATATGGTGGTGATGAAAATGATGGGTGAGGAAAAATGATGATGATGATGAAAAAAATGATGATGATGATGAAAAATGATTGATGATGATGAAAAACTGATTGAGGTGAGAAAAAGATGGTGATGAAAATGATGGTGATGAAAATGATGGTGATGAAAATGATGATGATGATGAAAAATGATGATGAATTGGATGAAAAATGATGATTGTGATGATGAAAAATGATGATGATGATGAAAAAGATGTTGATGATGATAAAAAATGATGTTTATGATGATTAAGAATGATGATGATGATGATAAAAATGATGATGATGATGAAGAAATGATGATGATGATGATGTGAAAAATGATGATGAGATGATGAAAAATGATGATGTAGATGATGAAAAATGATGATGATGATGATGAAAAATGATGATGATGATGATGAAAAATGATTGATGATGATGAAAAATGATGATGATGATGATGAAAAATGATGATGATGATGAAAAATGATGATGATGATGAAAAATGATGATGATGATGAAAAATGATGATGATGATGATGAAAAATGATTGATGATGATGAAAAATGATGATGATGATGAAAAAATGATGATGATGAATGAAAAAATGATGATGATGATGAAAAATGATGATGATGATGAAAAATGATGATGATGCTTTTGCAAAATTCTGATGATGATGAAAATGATGATGATGATGAAAAATGATGATGATGATGAAAAATGATGATGATGATGAAAAATGATGATGATGATGAAAAATGATGATGATGATGAAAAATGATGATGATGATGAAAAATGATGATGATGATGAAAAAATGATGATGATGAAAAATGATGATGATTGAAAAATGATGATGATGAAAAATGATTGATGATGAAAAATGATGATGATGATGAAAAATGATGATGATGATGAATGAATGAAAAATGAGGATGATGATGTAAAATGATGATGGATGATGTAAAAATGATGATGATGATGATGAAAAATGTGATTGATGATGATGATGAAAAAGATGATGATTGATGATGAAAAATGATGATGATGATGATGCGAAAATGATGATGTGATGATGATGAAAAGATGGATGATGATGATGATGAAAAATGATGATGATGATGATGATGAAAAATGATGATGATGTGATGATGTGAAATGAAAGATGATGATGATGATGATGATGAAAATATGATGATGATGATGATGAAAAAATTGATGATGATGATTGATGAAAAATGATGATGAGATGATGAAAAAATGATGATGATTGATGATGAAAAATGATGATGATTGATGATGAAAAATGATGATGATGATGATGAAAAATGATGATGATGATGATGGAAAATAATGATGATGATGATGATGAAAAATGATGATGATGATGATGAAAAATGATGATGATGATGATGAAAGATGATGATGATGATGAAAGATGATGATGATGTGATGAACAGATGGATGATGATGAATGAAAAATGATGATGATGATGAAAATGATTGATGATGATTTGAAAAAATGATGATGATGATGATGAAAATGATGATGATGATGATGAAAAAATGATGATGATGATGATGAAAAATGATGATGATGATGATGAAAAAATTGATGATGATGATGATGATGAAAAATGATGATGATGATGATGATGATGAAAAATGATGATGATGATGATGATGAAGAATGAGGATGATGATGATGATGATTGAAGAATGATGATGATGATGAAGAAGCTGAAGAATGATGATGAATGTGAAGAATGATGATGATTGATGATGATGATGATGATGATTGATGATGAAAAATGATGATGATGATGATGATGATGAAAAATGATGATGATGTGATGATGATGATGAAAAAATGATGATGATGATGATGATGATGAAAAATGATGATGATGATGATGATGAAAAATGATGATGATGATGATGATGATGAAAAATGATGATGATGATGATGATGATTGAAAATGATGATTGATGATGATGATGATGAAAAATGATGATGATGATGATGATGAAAAATTGATGATGATGATGATGATGAAAAATGATGATGATGATGATGATGAAAAATGATGATGATGATGATGATGAAAAATGATGATGATGATGATGAAAAATGATGATGATGATGATGAAAAATGATGATGATGATGATGAAAAATGATGATGATGATGATGAAAAATGATGATGATGATGATGAAAAATGATGATGATGATGATGAAAAATGATGATGATGATGATGAAAAATGATGATGATGATGATGATGAAAAATGATGATGATGATGATGATGAAAAATGATGATGATGATGATGATGAAAAAATGATGATGATGATGATGATGAAAAATGATGATGATGATGATGAAAAATGATGATGATGATGATTGAAAAATGATGATGATGATGAAAAATGATGATGATGATGAAAAATGATGATGATGATGAAAAATGATGATGATGATGAAAAATGATGATGATGATGAAAATGATATGATGATGATGAAAATGATGATGATGATGATGAAAAAATGATGATGATGATGATGATGAAAAATGATGATGATGATGATGATGAAAAATGATGATGATGATGATGAAAAATGATGATGATGATGATGAAAAATGATGATGATGATGATGAAAAATGATGTGATGATGATGATGAAAAATGATGATGATGATGATGAAAAATGATGATGATGATGATGAAAAATGATGATGATGATGATGAAAAATGATGATGATGATGAAAAATGATGATGATGATTGAAAAATGATGATGATGATGATGAAAAATGATGATGATGATGAAAAATGATGATGATGATGAAAAATGATGATGATGATGAAAAATGATGATGATGATGAAAAATGATGATGATGATGAAAAATGATGATGATGATGAAAAATGATGATGATGATGAAAAATGATGATGATGATGAAAAATGATGATGATGATGAAAAATGATGATGATGATGAAAAATGATGTGATGATGATGAAAAATGATGATGATGATGAAAAAATGATGATGATGATGAAAAAATGATGATGATGATGAAAAATGATGATGATGATGAAAAATGATGATGATGATGAAAAATGATGATGATGATGAAAAATGATGATGATGATGAAAAATGATGATGATGAAAAATGATGATGATGAAAAATGATGATGATGAAAAATGATGATGATGAAAAATGATGATGATGAAAAATGATGATGATGAAAAATGATGATGATGAAAAATGATGATGATGAAAAATGATGATGATGATGAAAAATGATGATGATGATGAAAAATGATGATGATGAAAAATGATGATGATGAAAAATGATGATGATGAAAAATGATGATGATGAAAAATGATGATGATGAAAAATGATGATGATGAAAAATAATGATGATGAAAAATAATGATGATGAAAAATAATGATGATGAAAAATAATGATGATGAAAAATAATGATGATGAAAAATAATGATGATGAAAAATAATGATGATGAAAAATAATGATGATGAAAAATAATGATGATGAAAAATAATGATGATTAAAAATAATGATGATTAAAAATAATGATGATGAAAAATAATGATGATGAAAAATAATGATGATGAAAAATAATGATGATGAAAAATAATTATGATGAAAAATAATTATGATGAAAAATAATTATGATGAAAAATAATTATGATGAAAAATAATTATGATGAAAAATAATGATGATGAAAAATAATTATGATGAAAAATAATTATGATGAAAAATAATTATGATGAAAAATAATTATGATGAAAAATAATTATGATGAAAAATAATTATGATGAAAAATAATTATGATGAAAAATAATGATGATGAAAAATAATGATGATGAAAAATAATGATGATGAAAAATAATGATGATGAAAAATGATGATGATGAAAAATGATGATGATGAAAAATGATGATGATGAAAAATGATGATGATGAAAAATGATGATGATGAAAAATGATGATGATGAAAAATGATGATGATGAAAAATGATGATGATGAAAAATGATGATGATGAAAAATGATGATGATGAAAAATGATGATGATGAAAAATGATGATGATGAAAAATGATGATGATGAAAAATGATGATGATGAAAAATGATTATGATGAAAAATGATTATGATGAAAAATGATTATGATGAAAAATGATTATGATGAAAAATGATTATGATGAAAAATGATTATGATGAAAAATGATTATGAAAGATGATTATGAACGATGATGATGAACGGTGATGATGAACGGTGATGATGAACGGTGATGATGAACGGTGATGATGAACGGTGATGATGAACGGTGATGATGAACGGTGATGATGAACGGTGATGATGTACGGTGGTGATGAACGATGGTGATGAACGATGATGATGAACGATGATGATGAACGATGATGATGAACGATGATGATGAACGATGATGATGAACGATGATGATGAACGATGATGATGAACGATGATGATGAACGATGATGATGAACGATGATGATGAACGATGATGAAAAATAATGATGAACGATGATGAAAAATAATGATGAACGATGATGAAAAATAATGATGAACGATGATGAGAAATAATGATGAACGATGATGAAAAATAATGATGAACGATGATGAAAAATAATGATGAACAATGATGAAAAATGATGAACAATGATGAAAAATGATGAAAAATAATGATGAACAATGATGAAAAATAATGATGAACAATAATGAAAAATAATGATGAACAATAATGAAAAATAATAATAGTATTATTATTATTATTATTATTATTATACGTATTATTAATTCTTGGAGAAATAATTATCGATGAAGCATAACATTTTAATTATATCATTATCAATTTGAAACTTCAATTCACACATTTATTTGAACTCTTTTCCATCTTTTAAGAATCTTTTACGACGTTGTAGTTATCGCATACAATTTATAAGTAGTGCACAGCTGTAACAAACTTGTAATTCAATTAAAGATTTCAATGTCATTTATTGTAAGAGTTAATTGGTAGAAAAGTGATATAGCTGTTAGTTTAAGAAGAATGACATTTCGTATCAATTAAATTAAATTTTTATTCAGCGTGACATAATTTTGAGATCGAGTAATATAGTTCTACTTTGCTCTTTTGATGAAATGGTAAAAGAAATGTACCGGTACGTAATTTCTGCATGAGTTGAAATGTCTTTAATATGACATTTTCAATTCAAGAAGAACTATTGATGACAAATATGAAACCTGTCGTGTTATTAATCTAAGGACAGATTTAATATATGAAGTAGGGGAGGGTGGGAATAATTTTACAAATTACATCTACATTTTTATTCAATTATATATTATTTTAAAAATGACCAAATCAGTATTACTTCAAAGGTCTATACTTTATGTTCATTATACTGAGTGATTCATAGTTAATATTACAAACTTCTAGGGGTTATAGAGGATACTTAGTAGATAAAGTTTTGATAAGGAACCCATGTCCGGAAGCGTACCATGTCGATGTGAAAGAAGTTTGAAGATCGAAATACAATGGGCTGATATCGTGTGTCTCGTGTTTCAGGATAACTATTACATACTTCTAGGGGTTGTACTACAAGTGTGGTTCCATGTGGCGACCCTGTTGTTCGTTGCACAAAGTGTATCTGCGACGCATGTTTTCATACACACGCCCCACAACACCTGGTGCGTGCTCAATAATTTATACTGCCGCCAGAATTCGTGCAAGATGATCTTCTTCCGACTCGACAGGTGTAGTACAAGCCCTAGTAGTCTGTAATACGTATTCTGAAATACAAGACATACAATATCAGCGCACTGTTTTTCGATCTTCAAACTTACTTTACATCGAAGTGGTACGTTTTCGGACATGAGTTCCTTATCAAAACTTTATCTACTAAGCCCCCGCCAGAAGTTAATAATAGGAATTATGAATCACCCTATATACAATGTCTCACTCAACTTGTGGCCGCTAGCGGAAAAAAGTGATTGCAGGCAGTGAGTCATGAACTCGCCTAGATGAGCGAGTCGCTGGAGTTGCATGCTTGTAAGTGAAACACGCTTTCTACTGCAATACTGCATTCTCGTGTTATAAAGTTTTATAGAGTACAGCTGATCATGTCGAGGTACCAATCTGTTACATATTAAACCGTACAGAATAACAATATATAATTATACGACCGATATTTTATTGACACAATTAATGACCAAAGATACAGAGATGACATACTGACACCATTCTTCGAAGAAGTGACTGTTATTGACTGCCGATGTGGGCATTTCCAGCAAGACTTGCAACTGCGCATACAGCTACTGACACACTACAGTTAATTAAACAAATTTTTGAAGATCGGGTTGTGGCCATCATGTCCCCAGATTTAATTATTTGCGATTTTCATTTATCGGGGTTCTTAAAAAATAAAATGTATGCAACAAACCCGCACACGTTAGACGAACTGAAATATTATACCAGGACAGAGATAAACTTAATAACAGAACAGCAACTAATGCGTGTGAATCAGTGTCTGCTAATGCAAAATTAGAAATTATTAAACAAGATGAAGTTAAAGGCATCTGAGAAGATAAATTTCCTATAAAACGAATATCCTGAGAATCCCTTATACAATGGATAATTACTCTACCCCCTTCATAAATCTCCAAAATTTATATTTTAAAATAAACTACTCCTTGAAATAATTAAACTGATTATTTTAATTTCTAGCCAAAAATCTCGATGCCGAAAATTTGTGGATGTAGGAGGAGACCATTTCCAACATCTTCTGTCATAAGGTACGTAGCTATTTTCACTCTTTCAATTCACTTCTAATTATCATGCACCAACTACGTGAGAGAAATGAAGTGCAGTTGATATGACCGGCCGGCGTGAGTTAATGACTCATTGCTTGCAATCACTTTTCCCATTAACGGGGGTCAGAATCACTATATTTAAATTGTGTTGTTAAGCCTTTACATTGGCATTAAAATTATATTATGTTCAGTAATTAATTTCGCAACAACTTGTCTTCTGATGGTGTTAATTGTTACAGCAAGTGGGAAAAGTAGTTAGACTATTTATTGTAGCTAGATTTTTTTCACTGCTTTATTGATCCAGAAATAACTTTTTGAGAAATTTACAGTTTTTTCGTTTAACTATGCAACTTTGTAATTAAACGAATACATGTGAAAGAGAACAGCCTTACGGTTCCGAAGATGGATGGCGTGAATCGAACTGACAGATGAAGTGTAGACTCACAAGGGAACTGTCAACCATTGCATGCCAAAATCTACCTTGTAATTTCTTCCAGAGAAACGTTCTTTTGTATCAAGATCGTGTAAAAAAAATCTGCCGTTTCTAACTGCAAGTCATTAAAAATAAATTTAAAGTATAAGGAAGTAATGCAATTCGTGATTGGTAGATTGGATAAACCTCACTACCTGCCGTCCGCGCCGCATCGCACCTCACTCTACTCCGTTCTTATTCAAGCAGGGAGTCCATTTGTTGGATCAGAAAGCTGGACAATAAATGAAAGGATGCGGAAAAGAATCTTGGCGATAGAAATGGATGGATTACGGAGAAGTATGAGAATATCCAGGCTACAACATATTCGAAATACATATATCAGACAAGAAATGGATGCACAGGATACTGTTATCGATAGGATAATAAAGAGAGCTCTACAGTGGTATGGACATGTACAACGGATCCGGGAAGACCAGTGGCCTAAACAGGTGTTGGATTGGATGGTACCAGGCAGAAGGAAGAGGGGGAGAAGTAGAAGAGCATGGTACGAGGGAATATATGACGCCATGATGAAGAGGGGTATGGAGGATGGACAATGGGAAGATAGGAATCTCTGGAAGGCAGGAATCAAAGCAACCTGCTGTAGTGGAAAGCCTGTATTAAGTATTAAGTAAGTACAATGGGTTGCCAGTGCTGGATTCTAGCCTAGAGATCTGTGCCTTGCAGTTAAACGGCAGATAATTTTTGGACACGGTCTTGGTGCATCACAACGCTTCTCTGGGAGTCATTTCATTCGGCTTGCATGGTTGACAGTTCCCTTGTCGGCTTCGCCAACATTATGTTCCTTGACATTTATATGTAGGCCTATGATTCTGTCCTGAAAACAAAATTACTTACTTTACATTCCATAAAACATTCCATAAAACATAATCACCCATTGTTTGGACTAGTTATTTCACTGTAAGCCTTCCTGTAACAACCGCACATTGATGGAGCATTTCTTAGATTTTTATTATATACAACTTTCCTCATTAGAGGATTGCCTCAAGGACAAAGTGATACACACATTTAATTTTTTGAATTTATGAAATACATTTTGTAAATACATTAAAAAATTTCAAATTGTATTAGCCACTGTACGCTACTATTCATACATATATAATTTATCTAAATAAACTATTAAATAATGTTAAAAAATTCCGGGTTATGTGGCCGCGGTATATAACTGGTATTTATTCTAGACGTTTCTCCCTTAACTGCGGAGGGCATCTTCAGTGGCGAGTGCTTCTAGGTGATGTTACCTTGACGTAGACTCGTACAGCCGAGTCTACAAGGTAACATCACATAGAAGCACTCGCCACTGAAGATGCCCTCCGCGCAGTTGAGGGAGAAACGTCTGGAAGAAACACCAGTTATAGACCACGGCCCGGAATCTTTTAACATTATGATTACCGGCTGTGAAAGCCTGCATTCCACAATCAAACGATTAAATAAGTCATGAATGAAATGCTTTCCTTTGAAACGTACATGTACGCAAGTTACTATTTCAAGAAGGATTTATAGTTACGTAAAGATAATTAGACCTATCAAAAATAAACTTGTATGGAATTTGGCTCAAGGTATCACAGAATGACTAAAGTGAAGGATATTTAGACGCAGTCTCTCTCCTGTTTCTCACTGGGCAGGGCAGTCCTGTATCTAACAGATAATATTCGAAAGGTACAGGAAAAAAAAAGTAAGTCACTTTTCATTGAAAAACTTCTTTCAGTTTTACAGCATACATACATCCTTACCTGTGTGCCAAACTTTGTAGGTAAATAAACAAATCATTATTAAACTGTTCCTTAAACTGTTTCACACTTCTTAAATACAACATGGAGAATCTAATGACACATCAAACTCCATTTCGAAAAAAAAACACTTAGTACTTTACTTGTGGCTTTCATTTAAAATAGCCTGTAACAACTTACTCTTGTAGTAAGAAGTTCCACCCTCCCTGTGCTGAAACAAAATTTCTCCCTGACGTTATTACTACTTTTATTTTAAACTAGTTAATACCTGGCGTGCGCTGCTACGCCTAATTAGGCTACATTAAATACGATTTTTAAATTTTCGTTTCAAATCAACTTCTGCACCTAACGGTTTTAGAGTATAATAGATAGAGGTTAATAATTCGTCGTACCTGAAATCCTGTATGTACAAACGTATACATTACTACGAAACAAATATGGAGGTTGCTAGAGTCAATTTTTAATATCAGATTTCAGGTAAATCCCTATTTCTAATGATCTGATTTCGCTAATTTTTTGATAATATCTACATCAGTTTACTTTAAATGTAGAGGAACGTCGGCTAATTTGGACCCCTGTTTTGTATTTGGTTTTCTTCTTTTAATTAAGGGATTTTAATTTTATTTAATTACAGAGATTATCATTAGTGTTGTAACCATAAAAGAGCTTGTTATTTTATTCAAATATGGAAACATCTTCATAATTAATAAACTTTTTACATTACAAGAAAGGTCCACTTTAACCTCCATATTAGGATAAAATGGACCCAAGTGTCCACCCTGGATTTTTAAGTTTACTTACTCAATTAATTTATACAGACGGGCACAGATTAATCTGAAAATATTTATGACTGATCATAATTAAAAAGCGTTGATATTTATTTAATGTTTCGAAAAATTATTGTCACGTCATTCAACTGCAGAAAGCGATGGAAAAATTACAACGATAATAAATTAAATTAATTAAGTGAATGGTTTTACAGATAGCATCCTCATTGATAAAATATATATTCGTGTAAAGTGGACCCACAGGGTCCATATTAACCGAATTCCTTTGTTATGTTTAATTTTTTTATACAGCCACCATGTCACATAATATCAAACCAAACCCGTCAGTATATTAAAAAAGGATATACATAAGGAGTTTTTTCAGCATTTGTAATACTTAATAAGCAGATTATTAAGAATTGATTCTTAGGTTGAAAAACTTTTAAAGTGGTCATTTTCACAAATACCACAAATAAGCCTTTCTTCGCACAAAGAATAAAATAAATGGTCTTGAACCCATCAAAGTTGACGAGTTAAAATATTTTCTGTTCGAGGGCAGCACCAATTAAAGAAGATATTAACAGGGTCTACTCAAACCTAAGGATCCAAATTACTCGAACTTCCCTATATATACTGAGTTTCGTTGTGAAACATCTAACATTGCGACCACTAGAGCGATTTTTTTAAATTTTTGTTTCAGGTGAATACCTATACCTAATGCTTTTAGATCATAATAGATGACGGCTGAACACTCACCATAGCCTACTTTAAAACCTGTAAATACTAAATTTCAAGTCAGTCGACCGGATACTTTTCGAGTTTTACGAGTACAAACATTCACAGGCTGAATTTTTATATATAAAGATAAAGTCTGATGATGGAACTTTGGGCTGGCTTTTGAATTTCGCGGGCACGGCGAAAGTTGTCTCTCTTTGTGAGGAAGAGCAGAATTCGTGTACAGTCGGATCGGAAAGCTGGTGGAGAACTTTCCATATGAGTCTATGCTTTCGTTTTGGAAAGTCGACAGGTCAGGAAAAATAACGTAAAAATATCTTAGGAAAGTGTTTGGACGAAACAAAGACGAAAACACAGGTGAGCACAGAAAATTACATAACACTCAGTTATATGTTCTTCATGGAAAATAAGATCTAATAAGAAAGTTGTCTAATAAACTGCGTTGTGCTTAACATATGGTAAAAGTGGCGTATAGAAGTATGTAATGAAGCCAGAAGTAGAGATTTTGTATGTTGGCTAAGAATGAGATGGGAGGATAATATTAATCATGATTTAAAGAGCTAAAGAAGATAGACCAATGGACTGGAGAAGAACAAGAGGAAGATCGGCCAAGAGATGGATAGACAGCGAATGCACATTCAATACGTCTTGTTCCGAGGAGTGATTTTGGAAATAAACAGTATGAAAATCCTAAAATTATGATTAAGAAGAAGAAGAAGAAGAAGATTTGAGGAGGTGAATTATACATAAAATTGTTGAAAACCTTAGTTCAAGATGAGGTTGTCCTTCGGTTTCTATATTGCCCATGATATAGTTAGTTATAAATATATAGTTATGAATATGTGAACAGCCGTATTGAAATCGTTTCAATCACTACTGCCAAATGACAAAAACAATTTCAGATTTTATTACAACTATTAAAAATATGCCTACGTTATTGTAATGTGAAATAATTAAATTAAATTTAACCTTAGTATGAAGTAAGTTAACATCAAATCTCTTAGGATTAGATGGTTTGGTCATTTGATAAAAATGGATTAACAGACATTGCTTAAACTATATAAATTGAAGCCACAGGAAGTCCTAAGGTGAGATGGCAGAACGATGTTTGGGAGGATTTGAAGAACATGAGAGTGACAAACCTGAAATTGACAGAAGACAGAAGAGTCTGGAGGAAGATTATTGAGAAGGCCAAAACATTCAATTATGAAGTTGTAGTGCCTTAAGATGATGATGAAGTAAGTATTTATGATAATAACTTATTTTTTATTTCCTTATAATGTACTTCTATTGGTTGCTTGTGCTGTTTACTTGTAAAATTATGGAGTATTCGTATGTTGGCAAAAGTTCCGTTTTTGTAAATATTACAGTGCATGGTACTGTAAGTTACATTTGGCGTTTTTTTTTTGTAAAATCGTAAAGTACTAAATGAGATAAATGAGAGTATAAAACGAAATATCAGGCTTTCCTGTTTTACCTACAGTCCAGCCACTGTGTCTCCGGCTCTGACGTTTTCACGGCAGTGTTGCAGATATTGATAATCAATGGGAGGGTCCACTTTATGTATGCCGTTAACAGAAATACAGCTGACAACATCTTCGCCAATTTCAAATCTTACTAGCGCGCTATAGCGGCATCACGAGCAGTGATTGGTTGTGGCAGACGACCACTCCCACTTCAAGTATTCCCTCATTGGCAGCAGAGGGCGAGTTTCTCCCTTTACCCCTCGTACAACCTAAACGTGAAGGCCAGAGATCCAGCGGCTTGACTCCAGCTCTTGCTCCTAGCCGGAATTATTGAATTTGACATAATGTAAAAGATTATTGCGTTGTTAAAAATTCGATATAGTTATTTTGAATGAGAGTGCATTATTGCATCCAGATATAAAATTTCTTGAAAATCTGTTCTTTGACTTTAATCTCGAAAAATGTCAATAAAGCCAATATCATTTTAAAACACAGTGAATTTTTTATTAAGAACGTGCGATGGAATTTATGAAGATGAGAAATCTACTTTCCCAAATACATTGTGCGTTCAACACTTCAGCTCAACAGCATATATTAATGCCAGACATATTTCACCAAGCCTCTGTTATTAATTTACTACATCGAAAATACGGTTTTGCCCGCATAATATAGGCTTAAATCCTATTATTTGGTGGCAGACTTCATTATTAATATGCCAGCATGCTTACACGCACTCCACCCACTCTATATCCGCCCAGTGCGACCAAACAAACGAAAATAAAGTGCTCATTATTAGAGGGTATTAGGCGCTCTTGAAAATCAATTAATACTCAGTCTTCAGTGACAATACAATTTTGAAAATATGATTATGTTATCATTAATGCATAAAAAAGGATGACAAGGATTTTCACTTTAATAATAGGCTTATTAACTTTAAATTCCCACTCTTCAAAATATTAAAATTATATGAATCGAAGCAATTGAGGGTAAAAGGGTTAATAATAATAATAATAATAATAGTAATAATAACTCTCTAACTCACTGGCATTATTGAATTCGTAGGTCCATGGCCGCGCGGACATAAGCTCTCCATACATCCCTATCCTCAGCTAATGTTTTCCAATCATCACCTGTATAATCTACTTCTCTCGAATCATAGTTAATGTTATTCTCCCACCTCAATCTTGGTCTACCAACTGGGCGTTTTCCCTCTGGTTTTCCTACATGAAGCTTCCATGCACGTCTTTCTATTCGTGCCACATGTCCTGCCCATCGCAGTTTAAGAGACTTAACTGTTCTCATTATATCTGGCATCCTATAAAGATCATTTAGTTCACTGTTATGCAGTCTTCTCCATTCACCTGTTTGTTCATCTCTCTTTGGTCCAAACATTTTCCTAAGAGCTTTATTCTCAGATACCCGTAATCTCCTTTCCTCCCTTAAAGTAAGAGTCCATGTTTCGCATCCGTATAATATAACTGGTAGAATAATCCATCCATGGTAATTCTGCCCGAAGGCAGGTCCTTCACTGCATTCATAGCATTTTAATGCTATGCTTGCAGCTTTATTATGGAATTGTGTAGGTGTGGTAGCTTCCTCCACACCGGTGAAGGATGATGGTGATGATGATAATGATGATGATAATGATAAGGATAAGGATGATGGCCATATGATTTCGGGGACCGTTTGGGCCTTAAAGTTTTCCTGACATTTGTCTTACAGGTGAGGAAAAACCCCGATAAAAACCTCACCCAGAAAAACTGCCCCGACCGGGGATCGAACCCGGGCCCGCTGCGTGACAAGGCAGCACGCTATCTCCAGACCACAGCGGTGGACTGGTAGAATAATAGTTTTATATATTTTGAGTTTAACATTTTTTGAAAGGAGTTGAGACATCAAAAGTCTCTTAATGCATAATAGGACGCATTTTCAGAATTGAGCCTATGTTTAATTTCTTTGTGCATCTCATTCCTATTTGTGATTATTGTTCGTAGGTATTTGAATGCAGCCACTTCCTCAAAATTTCTCTCATTTGTCATTAGCTGTCCATTTCCATTATATAATGTATTTCTAATAATAACAATAATAATAGTAATAATAATAATATACTTGGAAGGAAGAAGAAGATAATAATAATAATAATGGTGATAATAATAATAAGTAAATCACTCACTATCGAACTCGTAGGTTTATGGCTGCGCTGAGAAAAGCTCTCCATACATCTTTATCCCGACTGCTGTCCGACTGTATTCTCTTGAGTGGCAAATGTTATGCTTTTGTAATTTTCTCTCACATCATTCTCATCAATCTCTATCAAAGATTAGGCCGTTCTGGCCTGTTCCGCCTCTGGTAGGATGGTTCCACGATATCTCTTCCAGTTGAATTTATAAACATACAGTTTTTGAAGTAGTCCATCACTGGACAACCGTGATATGTGCCCGTACCGGTAATGTTTTATGGTCACAGTGATCGCTGTGATGACAAATTTTTCTGGGATATCGAAATTTCATTTATAATAAAATAAATAATAGTTTTAAAAAACTAAAAGAACACACTTTATTAGAAAACTAAAAAATGAAAAATAATTTTAATTTCCAATACGCTTGGGATAAAATAAAGTGGACCAAAAAAAATCATCTCCAACACATGTAGAATAAAATTAGAGTTATCAACAAAAAGAAAATAATTTTACCATCAAAAGCGTGGGGTGCTCTATATCAATTAATATATTTGATAATAAACAGATATTGGTAAAAGTAAGCTCTCTAAGAATAAAATGTAAAAATCATAAAAAGCATCCCACGCTTTTCATGATAAAATTATTTTTGTTGTTGATAACTCTAATTTTATTCTACTTGTGTTGGAGATGATTTTTTTGTTGACCACTTTATTTTAACCCAAGCGTATTGGAAATTAAAATTATTTTTCATTTTTTAGTTTTCTAATAAAGCGTGTTCTTTTAGTTTTTTAAAACTATTATTTATTTTTTATTTTTAATATTTTACAGAATAAGATAAAAATGTAAATATCTTTAAATTCGATACTATTGTAATATGAGCTAAAAGTAATACTCTTCTATAAAAAAACCCTCCCAGCCGGATTTGAACCAGCGACGTATGGATTACTGAAATTATATACCATTAAGAGTTCACTGCTCTACCAACTGAGCTCTTACAACGATTGACTAAAAACTCGACAAGTCCGCAACCTATTATATCAGTTTTCAGTTTTTTGATTTTCGGATGATTCTGGCGAGGATTGTAGAAACAAAATATGAAATTATTATATTGTCACGGGTCCTCTACATGTATACAAAGTTTCAAGTCGATCCGATGGTTTTAAGTGGGTGAAAATCGCGTTGAAAAATTCCGTTACATTAATACAAAAACACGTTTTTTTTTATTTTCTGATGATTATGGCCAGGATTTTAGAAAGTAAATATGAAATTATTGTATTGTCACGGGTCCTCTACAAGTATACAAAGTTTCAAGTCGATCCGATGATTTTAAGTGGGTGAAAATCGCGTTGAAAGATTCCGTTACATAGATAGATAGATAGATGCAGGTCAAGCTAATAAAAGCGTGTAAAAATTGTAGCCTGCTAATGCTAGGAGTCGCAGCCGCTTCTATTCTTCGAGTTGATTATCTTTGCATCAGCTTTGTTTATTTGTTTATTAATGAATTCGTCTGGTTTTGTAAATTCTACTTCAGTTTCTCTCACAAATTATTATTATTGTTATTATTAATATAACTATTATTATTATTATTAATATTATTATTATTATTATTATTATTATTATTATTATTATTATTATTATTATTATTATCAATATTACTATTATTACTATTACTGTTATTAATATTATTGATTTATAAGATTATTTTGTAATTCTTGTATTTATTATAATATATCCTGGTTTTGTTATTACGTGATCTTAATTTTATGCGGTAAATAAATAAATATATTAATAAGTGCCTAATACTAAGTCATTTTCTAGACTATTTAACTCATGTCCCAAATGGGAGTCAATGACCAATCACGTTACAATTATTTTTTATTTACAACCAATCACAGTCGTGTTTCGTCTAGAATTTACCAACTAAAGTTTATCATAAAAAAGCACCTCCTTTTTTAACATTCTGAATAGATCATAGCATTATTTTGCAGTGACTGACTCTCTAAGAAATACGGCTACCAGATTGTATATATAGTGCATGAATGTCAACACATACCGCATGCGGGAGTTAATATGAAAACATTTGTAGCAATTGATTATACCACCAAAAAGATAATCCACTGTTTGCACTTTCTTAAATGTATTTTTTCCCAGAAAAAATATAATTATATTTACATCATAGGACATCAGAAATGAATTAATATACAGTTTGATGTATTTCATTTTTTCTCCACTAGAGTGCATTCTTACAATATTGCGTTCCTTTGGTAATAAATAATATGATCTGGTTGCAGTGACGAACAAAAGAAGCAAATGAAGCGCACCAATCATTTCTCAATTGTTTTTAAACATCGCCCTTTACATTAAATATATAAATATTTTAAAATAACTATATTTAAATAATGATTTGTGAGTAAACAGCTTAATTTTATTCGTTAAATAGTCCTAACAAATGCCACTCTTAATTTCCAGATTCTCTAGATAAATTGGAAATCACTCGTGGCATTACTTATGAAAAAACTCTGTGTGTGTCAGATTTTCTCAGATATATGTTGTCTGTCCAGAGGCCTAAGGTGGCAAACCCACCACTGGACTTACTCACTTCAGGCCAGTAACCTGTTGTGAGGACTTACCTTACTAAAAAGTCTGAAAGAAGATGTAAAAGGACTGCTCTAAATGATGATGGCCCAATTAATGTGCAGAGCAAGAATACCACGTCAAATATTAAATTACCTGCCACCACGCAACAGAACTTTCGGCAGACCCTTCAAACGTTGGATTGAGACCGTAACAGACCACTAGGTCTATCACATGAAATGAAGAAGAAGAAGAAGAATGTTGAATTATTTTTAAACTTATGATATATCTACAATATGAGCTGATTAGCATAATTATCTTCGAAATCTCTCAGCTAATCGTACCTGGATTTGGTAATTGAGTGTTGTTCTCCATTATTATGTAATGTGTGTGTAGTTGTGCCCGATGCACACCATTAGGGACGCAGTGTAGCATGTTTCGTATGGCAGTTAGCATGAGGTTCACAGTACATGCTCCCTACAACCCCAACATATTGATTTATCCATAAGAAATCACTTGTCCAACATACATCTATTAAATTCAATTTCATTGTGCTCAAATACAAACAGTTTAATGAGAAGTTCAATTTTAAAACGTCTTTTCTTCATCTTGTACAAAAATTGACTTTGCATTCTTAGATTACTCTATGTAAACGTGTTACTACTTGGGTTCAGGATTTGAATTTCGTTACCAGGGTCCATTTAATCTTATTCACTATATCATGATATCATTAAATATAAATAAAAATACAAAGAATTAAAATAAATAGACACTATACAGCCTATGCATTAAAAGCGGATTTAAATAAAAAATTCTCTTTGAACCTTTAAAATATATTTTACTTACTTATTACAGTCATCTTTCATCTTAGCAGGCCACAATGTAATGTAGAGAGGCTTCTATTCCATTCTATTAAGAGACATATTTTTGGACTTTTCCCATGCCATTTTAAGGTTACCTTCTAAATTTAAATAAAATGTAAAGGGCAGAATTAAGAATATCCAACAAGGAACATGTTTTTTGGGTAAGATATTAAGCCATGGTTTCCGAATCTGAAGACTTTCAGGCTCGTGAAAGATCCTCAAGTCTGAAAAAATAGGCCGCTAAGCAAATTTACCGACTTTGTGCCATCCAAATGATACCTTAGTTGACTATTAGATGCCCCTTCATGCGATACGCCGACCACATGTAACTCACGTCATTTTTAAGGAAATGAGCATATGTAAATAAAATTGGTTAAGAATTCTCAAAGGGATGGCCAAACTCAACTTGGGCTGCAAGAGCTACAGGATGGATGGCCGGAAATTAAGCATGTCATATTGAGTTAAAGTGAAATTTTTTGTACTGTAATCTGCTTGCAATGATAGCATTTAGTTCAATTAGTCTTGGCACTCCAGAACTATAGTGCTATTGTTTATTATTAGGCATATATGTAACTAACTCATAGGCACTATCGAACCCGTAGGTTCATGGCCGCGATGATATAAGCTCTCCATATATCACTATCCTGAGCTAATGCTTTCCAATCATCCCCTGTATAATCGATTTCCCTCAAATCATAATTATTATTCTCCCACACCATTCTTGGTCTACGGACTGGGCGTTCTCCCTCTGGTATTCCTACAAGAAGCTTCCGTTCACGTCTTTCATTTCCCATTCGTGCCACATGTCATGCCCATCGCAGTCTAAGAGGCTTAATTTTTCTCATTATATCTGCCTTCCTATAAAGACCATGTAATTCACGGTTATGCAGTCCTCTCCATTCACCTGTCTGTTCATCTCTCTTTGGTCCAAAAATATTCCTAAGAACTTTATTCTCAAATATTCGTAATCTCCTTTCCTCCCTTAAAGTAAGAGTTAGGCATATATATATATATATATATATATGTATATATAAACAGATTTAAAATATAATAAAACTTCTTTCCTGTGCCCAAACCGTTTCAAATATTTATCTCTTTCTCCATTCTTCTTAATCTCCCCATTCCAATTCTTCCAGACCTATCTCCCTCATACTTCTTCTTATATCATCCAGCCATTTAAATCTAGGTCGACCTCTTTCCTTTCCCAAGTTTAATCCATTCCAAAGCTTTTTTGGGTAATCTTGTCTCTGGCATTCTACGTAGCCTATATGCCCATATGATTCTAGCTGTTTGTATCTCACAAAATCTAATATTGAATTTTGGACTTTCATCCTTTATATATTGACATAACCTCGACTTTTTTTTGTGATCTGAGCTTAAGAGAACAGTCCATGAGATAAGGGTTCGATTTCCGGTTAGACCATACGAATGTTTCCTTATAGAGAAGTATTCTTATGGTCGTCAATGATCTCGAATTTAAGTTAATTTTAGATTTAAGGACTCTGCTGGTGCTTCATTTTCATTTAACGCCAATTATATCAACAAGGCAATGCAATTCTGCCTTCCTCAGCCCCAACCTCAGACGTAGGTTAAAATTCCACCAATACCAGAAGAAAGTGTCAGAAATGTCATAAGATAATCTGGTGGCATTGGAGTCAAAAACACTTTAAGTCATTACAAACTTACTATAAAAGTGACTATTTTAATCAAACCCACTTGTGCATAGAACAATAGCGATCTTGTAGTTTGTTGATTCTCATAAACTTACGAAAATGGACAAGCCTTTCCTTCTTACGTATTATAGTATGCATTCAATTAGTATTTAAATATTGGTAATTTTTTAATGATAAACCTAAAGTATTCGGCTTCCCAACCCAATGATTTAATTATCGTAATAGTTTTTTATAATAATCCACTGCTGTGGTTCTCGGAGTACCGTCGCTACCTCGTACGCAGCGGGCTCGTGTTCGATCTTCGGTCGGAAAAAGTTACCTGGACGATGTCTTTATTTATTTATTTATATATTTTTACTATATGGCAAATATCAGGAAACTGTAAGACCCAAAGATACCCAAACATTATCTGGCCATTATTCATAATCACCATGTTTACTAGGATGTGTGTGTGTGAATGGTGTGTTTCATCTTAAATGTTCGTGTTGTCTCGGAGGAGGCCCTGGATTGAGGTGATCATTTATTCTGGGAACGCACGCCATTGTTAGGTAAAACAATTATGAGTATGATCCCTCTTCCGACACGTCATACCACTATAAAGTTCGTGTAGCGTAGGGCATGTAAAAATATATAATTAAGATCAGAGTTTAGATTACAAAATGCGAAACATGGACTCTTACTTTAAGGGAGGAAAGGAGATTACAGGTATTTGAGAATAAAGTACTTAAGGAAATTTTTGGACCAAAGAGAGATGAACAGACAGGTGAATGGAGAAGACTACATAACAATGAACTACATGGTCTTTATAAGAAGCCAGATATAATAAGAACAGTTAAGTCTCGTAGACTGCGATGGGCAGGACATGTTGCACGTATGTGGAATGAAAGACTTGTATGGAAACTTCTTGTAGGAAAGCCAGAGGGAAAACGACCAGTTGGTAGACCAAGAATGAGGTGGGAGAATAATATTAACTATGATTTGAGGGAAGTAGATTATACAAGGAATGATTGGAAAGGATTAGCTCAGGATAGGGATGTATGGAGAGCTTATGTCCGAGCGGCCATGAACCTACGGGTTCGATAGTGCCAGTGAGCAAGTAAGTTTAGATTACAATTGTGAAGAAAAATGTAATAACACGTTTTTATAATAAACTAGCTGATTATCTGGCCGGGTTATTATTTATTTATTTCATTCTTCTTGTTTCCAATCAGCTTATCGATCCAGAAAACTATCAATTATTTACTATTCTCCATGATTTTGCACATTTTATTTTTCAGCCCTTTACACCTTCTGCCCGATAATGATCTTAGAGTTAAACAGCCTAGGGAGTGTTACTAGTCATTTTAATGACCTTGAAAACTATGGATTTATTATTAATATTGTAAGTATTTTTTAAAATTTTATTTTCACCACTCTAACCTCTTCTAGAGGTGTTAGGGGTGAAACATGGGCGTACATGTAATAGAGTCTGTCATCAATTAGCTTTAGCGACTCCGGAAACTATTGATTTCATTCAATTATCGGCCATTTTGTACTTTTAATTTTTAAAATCTATTTTCCCTCAATTTCTAATAGGTGCTAGTAGTCAAAATTGGGTCTGCATTTATTCGGGGCTGTCCACCATTCGGCTTTAGCGAAAAAATATGAATTCGACACTAATTTCGATAATTTTGGACATTTTATATTTCACCCACTTCTCACTCCCCATCTCTTTAGATGCTAGGAATCAAATTTGGACTTAAATGTCATCCGGATTGTTATCAATCAGCTTAGAGAACATGGAATCTTCGCTAATATCGATCTTTTCGATTATTTTACATGTTAATCCCCTGAACCGTGTAAATAGAGTACCGATTAATGAACACACCAGTCTATAGTACTTTGTTATATCCCTCCTTTCCCCTATTCTCATTACACAGTATGGGATATGCAGCAATTTCTCTTATATTTCCCTGCATGGTATGGGACATGCAAATCGTATATGTATATAAAGCTAGTACCCAGCAGATGTTCCTGGACAACACAATATGGACAAATCAACTATTTGACAAATATTTAATATGTTTTAATTAATGTTTTGTTTAAGGAAGTAATATTTTGAGTGAGGTTCTTTTAATTATTTTATTTTGAGTCTGTTTATCGTACTTCAATATTAATGTTGATTTGTTCTTGAACATGTTTCGATTGGATCTCAATCATCTTTAGCATCATGCCAAGCCTGGTTGGATTTATGTTGTAAACCCTGGATGTCGATGTCAGCTCCCTCCTGTGGCTGGCCAAAGAACCTCCAAACTAGGTCACGTTCCGTCGGTATTTCGAAACAGAGTTATGAATTTCGAAATACCGACGGAACGTGACCTTGTTTGGAGGTTCTTTGGACCACCACAGGAGGGAGCTGACATCGACATCCAGGGTTTACAAAATAAATCCAACTAGTCTGGGCAAGATGCTGAAGATGATTAAGATCCAATCGAAACATGTTCAATCAATATTAATATTGAGGTAAGATAAAAATACTCAAAATAAAATGATTTAATGTTTCTTTTTCTGTTCAGTACATTATAATAACATTCGTAACATTTTTGGTTGTTGTTAGGAAAATTATGTACTATACACTTTAGAACGGATTACATATTGCGAACTACGGTAGCAATGCTATGAATTACATGACTAATTATATATTTTTGACCAACGTGTTTTTTTAACCTGTATTGCCGGACCTAATGGCATCTTTCGTTTGATTAATCAATACTTCTAAAATTCATTGTAAAACTCCGTTGAGGTTATCCAATATAATGTTAAAATATTAAAATAGGTACCTTAAATAGCAGTTATCCTCAACTAAATCAAATTTTGTTTAAAAAAACTTCAAGTGGTTAAAACAATGAAGGTCTTCCAAAATCAAGTTTCATCTTGATACCAAATAGAATGCAGTGGATGCAACTTAATTTTGAAAGGTCTTCATTGTTTTAACCACATGACAAAGTTTTTTAAGCAGAAGTTAATTTAGTTGAGGACGACTGCTATATCAGTTACCTATTTTAAAATTTTAACTTTATAGTTTGGTTAAGTTAGTTTAGGATTTGTGTAATTTAGGTTACGATTTGGGAAGTGAACTCTATTTAGTTTACATTACGAAATTTATTTTCAGTTTTACATATTTTTTCTTTGTCTTTGGATAGTTTGTTTGGACAGTCGTTATGTCAACAGGTAGCTTTTCGGTGGACTTGCAGATATTGATATCGAGCGAGGCAACATGACCGGTTTTAACGCGAGATTTTGATTTTTAAATGTTTTATGTCAAAGCATAATTAATTTTTCCCTTCCCATTTAGGCTCCACTTCAGTTAATAATGAGGGACTGAGAAGGTTAACCTTTTCAGTTGAGGTTATAAAAGATAATGTTCGTACAACACAGAAAATATTTATCGGATCGTCAACTTTAATAAATCAATAGATACCGGATTTCAACGTTCGTGAAAACGGGCATTAATCTATTTCTTCTGGGGGGTATGACTTTCCTTTCCTTCCGTCATTACTGACTACTTACGCATTGTGACATGCTGGTTGTAAGTTTTGTAACGGCGCAGGGGTAAAAGTTCAGATTCCTGATGTAAAGGATTTTTGGTACTACAATTACGACTCTTCCTATACATTATGAGGTTTGGAATTTGTATTTGTGGATTCGACTGCCATCAATGTTGGTCGCATGAACGCAGAAGTTTCCACAAAGTCCAGATTATAGAGATTTGGTCGCGGGAAGCACTTGCCACTTGCAAGTGTGTGTTAACATAAACAAATGGACTTGCAATAATGGTTCAATAACACTGCATAGGGATATTCTGCAGACATCGCTATGTGCTAACAAAGTGCTTCTGCTTAGTCACTAATACATGTTCATCAGATTACACAAAGCATCATCACATGATTCGATTGAATTACTAATGTTCGAATGTACAATTGTAAGCTTATTCTATTCTGGGTTAAAGATTATTCCAATGAGTAGGAAGTTTGGCTACATAGTGGGGGAAAGAATCTTTGCCTAATCAAATGGTTGATTTTTCGTTTCTTGGACATTTAATAATCATGCTTTTTAGGGAATTCCAAAGGAATATAGTTACCGAGTTTTTTCTCATGAAAATATTTAAAAAAACAAATATCTTCATCGGTACTGCCTACTAGACTCCGAAAATGACCATCAACATATATTACATTTCCTTTAATGATGTAGAGCAGTGATTTTTGTTTACGCATCCATATTCGGGAGAGACACATAACAATAAAACAATCAGTTAAAAAAGTAAGGTCCAGTTCGTT
The DNA here is from genome assembly GCA_030220185.1 of Diploptera punctata. NCBI lineage: Eukaryota > Metazoa > Arthropoda > Insecta > Blattodea > Blaberidae > Diploptera > Diploptera punctata. The sequence goes on along the minus strand of JASPKZ010003819.1, from coordinate 1,445,385 downwards.
AATCAGGAAAATCGGAAAATTACGAACAGGAGTTAAGCAGTTGGTATACGCTCATGATATAGTATTATTAGGCGATAGCGAGAAGATACAATGGCAACACCACATTCTATTGAGTACGATAATGCTAAGAAATTTGGCCTGGAAGTAAATATTAATAAAACTAATTGTATGGTAACACATTACCATCATGGCATGCTATAGTCGTTTAAGAACTGTTACGTCTACAACAATTTTCCTTCCACCTTTTTGGCGGACGTCTAATCGATCTCTTTCCTTGTGGTTGGTAGTTTAAAATTGTCCTGGAGATCCTATCTTTGAGTATCCGTCTCGCATGCTGTATCAACTTATCCTAGTATGTATGGTCTCACATATAAATATATTATATAATGGAAATGGACAGTTAATGACGAAATGAATGAGGAATTTTTGAATAAAATTGTTGAATTCAAGTTCTAGGAACAATATTACAAAAGACAATGAAATGCAGGAAGAAATTAAACATAGGCTCAATTTTAGAAACACAAACTGGTTCGCATTACAGGGACTCTTTTCATCCCTCAAGAAACGTTAAATTGAAAATGTATAAAACTGTTATTATTCCTGTTACATAACTGCGAAACATGGATTCTTTCTTTAAAGAGGGGAAAATATTATGAGTATCTGAAGTTCTTAAGAAAAAATTTGGATCAAAGAGACACTAACAGAGAGGTGAATGGAGAAGACTAAATAACAGTAAGGTACGTGATCTTTATGGGAAACCAGATGTAATAAAAACGTTATGTACCATAGAATGTGATGTGCAGGACATTTGGCACGAATTGTAGTGAAAGAGGAGCATGGAAACTATTAAGGCAAGTGGAGAGCGCCCAATACTTAGGCTATAATTAGTTGGGAGAATAATATTAACAATGATTTGAGGGAGATACATTATACAGTGTATAATTGGTGAGCATTATCTCAGAGTAGGGATATATGGGGAGACACGAAATACGGGTTTGATAGTGCCAGTGAATTGATACATTTTATGAAGGCATTTTCTAACATTTCACAATGTGATTTTAAACAGTCTTCCCTATGGCTTATTATGTTCACAGCAGCAACTGTCTAAATATATCGAGCAGGTCAGGATTGTTTGTAGTGAAACAATGATTTGGAAAATCAGCTGAGCTCCGGTGGTAACTCATTAGATCATTATAAAACAATATTCCCATCTTCTTTCCGGTCTTCCTACAGTTCTATACCCTTTTAGTTTTTACCGTAATAATAACATGGGGACACTGTTATTATATATCCTGTTAATATAATAATCAATCCATTCTCTTTAATGATTCTCTGATTCTCAGTTTTTCTTGCCTTTATACTGAAGGTATTTAATTCTACTCTGATAATGGTATTTTTTACCTGATCTGAAAGTTTATAACTCGCTGCTCCTTTTATAAGATTTAAATCTGTTGTTTCTATTTTTCATCTAAACAATCTACAGTGTTATTGTCCAAATTCGTACTGCCATATGTCAGCGTTGGCACTGCCATTACTTAATAAACTATTATCTGAATCTCTCTTTCAGTTAATTGGCTAATAATTCTTCTGATGGTAGGCCTACCATAAAAACTAAAAAAAATCCATGGCGCGACAGGCCTAGCTAGAGACCATTGGGCTACCAGCTAGCTACTGGCATCATATCCACATGTGTTAATGACAGAGTAGTCAATCATCCAGCCAGTATAGCGATGATATGTGATCAGTCCAGTCGTTATAGCTGGTTTTTTTTTCAACCTGGAGCCTCTACTTATTGTAGGTACCCAAATTCATCACGATGCTGGGTAGTCACCAGTCCCATACTGGCAGAAATTTCATGAGGAAATTTCTTCTCCCCATGGAGACTCGAACCAGCTTAAGTCCCGTTGTTTTGCGCCAAGGCATCTTGCCTTAACCACTTGTCTATGGCGCGGGATCTTATGGTACCACACATATTTTTAGTATGTTAGTATAATTTTTTTAATTTCAGAATTTATCCACGACACAGTGGTTTTCCGTCGCCCTCAAGAAATTCGCCTTCTCCAGTTGTAGCGGTCCCGAAATTCTTCATCTGCAAGTTACAGTTCACTCATACTTCTTCCCACACCATCCATCTATCCAACTTTCTTTAAGTCTTCCCTTTCTTCTTTTCCCATCTATTTTCCATTCCAAGTTCTTCTTAGGGATTCTATTAGATGCCATCCTCTTGAGATGTCTATACTACCTTAACATTGAAAACAAATAAATATTCTTCTCCATCCAACAAGTCTTAGGCCTATAGGCCTGTTACGATCTCACTGATGAATTTTGTATCCAGCGTTTCTTTGGACGGCCCAGAGATCTCTTCCCTGTTGGACAATGACGAAGCATGGCCTTGGGAACTCTATCTCAGCTCATTCGTCACAAATGATTCATCCAGTTGTTCTGGTAATTATGTATGTACTCAATGATCGGTTCTAAATGTAGTTCCTTCAAAATATTGTCATTGCGTTTGTGATCCCATTTGCTATATCCTGCTGTATACCTCATGGATCTCATTTCACTAGAAGATATCCTGCTCTCTTCTCCTTTCCTCAAAGTTCATGCCTCATTGTCGTAGCAAAGTGCAGGTCTTGCTAAAGTTTTGTATAACCGTATTCTGGTATCTCTGGGCTAAGTAAATAAATAAAATAGAGTTCTGAAGTCTTTGGTTTACAACAAGATTGGATAAAATAGAAAACGTATTCATTGGAATAAATTAAAAAATTAAAAATGTATTTCAAAATATAACATATTACAGAAGAAGGTGTAGATAGCAGGATTACACAAGATGATGTATCATATAAATGATTGATATTTGCTTTTGAGTATAAGGAAGTTCCGGTAATGTGAATTCTTCTGTTTTATTGGACCCTGTTAATATCTTCTTTAATAGGTGCTGCCCTCGTTCAAAACATATTTTAACTTCTTCCCTCAAAAAATATTTTAATTTCTTCCCTCATCAACTTTGACGAGTTCAAGGCCAGTTTCTTTTATTCTTTGTGCGAATAAGGGTTTATTTGTGATATTTATGAAAATGGCCACTTTAAACATTTGTCAAGCTAAGAATCAATTCTTAATTTTTGCTATTGAATATTACAAATGTTGAAAAATACACCTAAATATATTATATTATATAGATGCTATTTTAATATACTGACTGGTTTGGTTTGCTATTATGTGACATGGTAGCTGTATAAAATCATTAAATATAACAAAGTAATTCGGTTAATGTGGACCCTCCACGAGGACTGGGTTCATTTTACACGAATACGTATATTTATCAATGAGAATGCTATCTGTAAAAACCATTCACTTAATTAATTTTATTTAATATTCTTGAAATTTTACTAAACCCAAAAACCGTCGCTTTCTGCAGTTCAATGACGTGTGAATGTTATTATCTACAATACTTTTTCAAAACATTAAATAAATATCAACGCTTTTTAATTATGATCAGTCATAAATATTTTCAGAATAACCCGTGCCTGTGTATATAAATTAATAGAGTAAATAAACTTAAAATAGACGAAAATCTAAGGTGGACTCTGGGATCCACTTTATCCGAATATGGAAGTTAAAGTGAACCTTTCCTGTAATGTAAAAAAAGTTTATAAATTATGAAGATGATTCCATATTTGAATAAAATAACAATGATATTTCATAGTTACAACACTAATAATAATCGCTGTAATTAAACAAAATTGAAATCCCTTAATTAAAAGAATAAAAAACAATAAATTAAAAACAGGGGTCCAAATTACCGAAGTTCTTTATATGTCAAGAAGGAAAAGATCAGGAGGCAGAGCAGGGACATGGAACGAATATTTTGAGAGTGGGTACAGGCCGCATACTGAGTAATCCAGAAAATCATACACATGAAGAAATAAGCAGAAAAAAACATTAGACTTTTAAATTTACAGAACAAGTTAAATAACTGGATATTACACATTAGTTGCTTTCATTGAGATCCGACATGTGTAAAAAATTAGTTCGAGAATTAAATCACACAAATATAATATAATAATAATAATAATAATAATAATAATAATAATAATAATAATAATAATAATAAGTTTTATTTAAAATGCATTACCTCTTATCGTAAAATTTAACTTTTGTATCTGATGTCCTGAATTGAACTAATTGCATGATTATTTCTTTCAAAAGCTAAGTATAATATATTTTTCGCGCCCATTCATAAAATTATATATATATATATATACACACACACACACACACACACACACACACACATATATATATATATATATATATATATATATATATACTTACTTACTTACTCACTGGTACTATTAAACCCATAGGTTGATGGACGCGCGAACATAAGCTCTCTATACATTCCTATCCTGAGCTAATGTTTTCCAATCATTCCCTGTATAATCTACTTCCCTCAGATTATAGTTAATGTTATTCTCCCACCTCATTCTTGGACAACCAACTGGGCTGTTTCCCTCTGGTTTTTTTACAAGAAGCCTCCATGCACGTCTTTCATTCCCCATACGTGCCACATGTCCTGCCCATTGCAATCTACGAGATTTAACTTTTCTTATTATATCTGGCTTCTTATAAAGACCATGTAGCTCATTGTTATGTAGTCTTCTCCATTCACCTGTCTTTCATCTCTCTTTGGTCCAAATTTTTCCCAAGTACTTTATTCTCAAATACTTGTAATCTCCTTTCCTCCCTTAAAGTAAGAGTCCATGTTTCGCATCCATATAATAGAATAGTAGTTTTATATAATTTCACTTTAACGTTTTTTGAAAGGAGTTGGGATAACAAAAGTCTCCGTAATGCATAATAGCACGCATTTCCGGAATTGAGCCTATGTTTAATTTCTTTGTGCATCTTATTCCTATTTGTGATTATTGTTCCTAGGTATTTGAATTCAGCCACTTCCTCAAAATTTCCTTCATTTGTCATTAGCTGCCCATTTCCATTATATAATGTATTTCTACGTGTGACCATATATTTAGTTTTATTGATATTTACTTCCAGTCTAGGAAAATTATGTTTGCACTGAGATGCCTGGATAGCATAGTGGATAACATACTAACGTGTAGATTTAGATGTCCCGGGTTCAAATCCCGGTTCAGATATTAATTTTTCTTTTCATGATATATATGTCCAGTTTGCCGTCTTTTGGAGCTTCTATGACGGCCAATTCCACCGTGGCTACATATAGGAGTTCTCAAACGCTTGCCCTGTATTACGGCCCTATAGATAGTCACGAAGGAATTAGCCATAAGGGATCAACCAAGCTCCAGAATAGTAATTTGATCGCGCATTGTACCGACACACACACACATAGAGAGAGATAGAGAGAGATATAGATAGAGAGAGATATAGATAGAGAGATATAGATAGAGAGAGATATAGATAGATAGAGAGAGAGATAGAGAGAGAGAGAGAGAGAGAGAGAGAGAGTAAAGAAAGAAAGAAAGAAAGAAAGAAAGAAAGAAAGAAAGAAAGAAAGATAATTTCATCAATGGAAAACAAGTGCATTATACAACGTTACAATACATGCTCTTTCCTATTACAAACGTGACTAACTATCGTTATTTGACACTACTTAGAAACATGATATTGGTATCGATGGAAAGACAATCTCAAATATTTTTTTGTTATGAATTCGGTTAAATCACCCTCCCTGTGGATTATCACCTTGTCGTGGTAGGGAGGCTTAGTACCATTGACCCAGACGATCATAACCGGGAAGCCTTGGCTTGCGGTTAGATAAGAGGAGAGGGAACTAAGAATAATCCGCAACGTGGGAGCAACGACCACAATGGAAGCTGCAAACACGGAAGACCACAACGGCAGACACGGCGGAGATAGAAATATCGGAACGGCGAAAATGGCGTAAGTGGCAACCCAATCTCTGGGGATGAAATAAGAGACCCAGCTCGGGGAAACAAGAGTGAAGTCCTCAACGGCAGAATGCGGAAGAGGCAACCCTCCTTGTGGGGATAAAACACAAGGAAGCAAGTCCATAAGCTTTAAGGAGGCAGCCCCTCCAAAGGACTAACCCTGCAGTACGTTAGTAGCGTACTCAGGGGACACTTCAAAATACTTACAAGCTCCAAAGGTATAGCCGGACTGTCCAACCGATGACGACAAACGCAAAGCATAAGGTTAAACGTTTTGGAATTAAAGTAGCAACATGGAATGTCAGAGGAATACATCATAAAGAAACCGAACTGGAAAGAGAATTAAAAGAAAGAGGTATAGACATAGCAGTGATAACAGAAACCAAAAAGAAACAAAGAGGAAGTCAATATCTAAGTAACTACATAATGTTTTATAGTGGAGTTGAAATAACAGAAAGAGCTCAAGCAGGAGTAGCAATATTAGTAAGCACAAGATTAAGGAAAACAATAACTGCATACGAGTGGATAAATCAGAGAATAATGAAAATAACATGGAAAATACCAAAAAGGAAATCTTACTGTACGCACCAGAAGGTGGCAGAAAACAAGAAACAACAGAATTTATCAACAACTACAAAAGATAATATATCAAACAAACACAAACGATTACTTAATCATAGCAGGAGATACAAATGCACATATAGGGTAAACACCAATTACAAATGTAACGGGAAACAATGGAGAAGAAACGCTAAACTATAATGGGAAAACGTTATTAAATTTCGCATGCTTTAACCAATTAAGAATAACGAACAATTACTTCAGACATAAGGAAATACATAAATATACGAGAAGTGAGAGAGGATCATTCTCTATAATAGATTACATTATGGTTAATCAAAAAAATGAAAAATCTAGTCAGAGACACAAGAGTCTTCAGAGGAAGCGATATCCATAGTGACCGTTACCAATTGATTAGTAAAATATATCTATACAGAAATGGTATAGAAATTGGAATAAAGAATTAAAGAAGAAGGAAGAAAACAAACAAGAAATTTTTAAAATAAATTTGTTAGAAGAAGAATCGATACAAGATTTATACAAAAGAAGGCTAGAAGATTATACAAATGCGGAAAAGCTAAAAAAGGAAATTGAAGAAGAATGGAATAGTATAAAAGGACTCATACATAAAACAGCAAAAGAAGTATTAGAAACAAAGAAAGTAGGAGGAAGAAATAAAGGACTAAAAAAATGGGATCCCGAAATCCAGAAATTGGTAAGAGATAAAAAGGAAGCCTACTTAAAATACTTAAACAACAAGAATGACCAAAACAGAATAGAATATAATAGAACAAGAGCATTAGTAAAAAATATACCAGAAAATTAAATAGAGAACATTGGGAAAGATACATAGCAGAAATGGAACACAATTTACACGGAAGACAAGACAAAGTGTATAAATTTGTAAGAAGCCTTAATTCTGAAGTAAAAGACAAACAAATCTGCTAACTATACAAAATATTGAATTAGAAAAATATTTTAAAGAACTGTGTACGGACAAACAAAATAAAGAAGAAATAACACTCATAGAAACAAACGAACAATATGCAGAAGTAGATGAATTAGAGATGCAAGAAATGATAGAAGTATTAAAGAAATGTAAAAATAATAAAGCATGCGGAATAGACAATATAAACATAGAACTGATAAAAAATGTCCCAAAGAATTTTCAAGAAAGATTATTAAAATTCTATAACAAGTGCTGGAAACAAAATACAATACCAGAAGAATTGAAAAATTGGAAAAAATAATCTCAATATTTAAAAAAGGCGATAAAACAAAGCCAGAAAACTATAGAGGCATAAGCGTACTATGTGCAGCATACAAAATATATGCAAGAATGATCAACCAAAGATTAAACAACTATAGTAGATGCAATAATATCAGAAGAGCAGACAGGATTTAGGAAAGGGAGAAGCTGCACAGACAACGTATTCACTTTAAAACAAATGATAGAGAAGCGAAGAGAATTCAACTTACAGACGCACATCATCTTTATAGATTATAAGAAGGCCTTTGATAAAGTGTCTAGACCAACATTATGGAACATATTAAGTGAAAAAGGAATTCCACTACACTTGATAGCAGTAATTAAGAAAATGTATGAGAAAACAAAAATAAAAATAAATCAAAGGGAACCAATACATATAACAGGAGGAGTTAGACAAGTTGTCCACTATCAGCCACGCTATTTAACATTTATTTCGACAACATGATAAGATCATGGAAGCAAATGACGACTGGGGGAATTAACTTAGGAAATACAGTAATAAAAACAGTAGCCTTTGCAGATGACTTGGTTTTAATAGCAAAAACAGAAGACGAACTACAAAGAATGCTATATAAACTAAATGGAATATAAAAAAATTCAACATGGAAATATCCTCACAAAAAAAAACAATGGCCTTCAAGGTTGCTCATCCAGTTCGGACAAAGATAATATTGGAAATAAACCAATATAACAAGTAGTAGCATATAACTTCCTAGGTTGCGAAATGTCATACACAGCAGAAACAGTTATAAATAACAAAATAAATAAGTTTAATTATATAACAGGTACACTAAAAAGAACTTTGAAAAATAAAGCCAGGAAAGACTCTGTAATGAAATTATACAAGACAATGGATCCGAAACATGGACAGTGACAACACAACAATGTGCCAGGATACAAGCTGCTGAAATGAGATTCCTCAGACCAATAGCAGGATATCAAAGAACAGACAAAAAACATAACACAGAAATAAGACAACAACTAAAAGTGGAGAAATTAAACACAACAATAGAGAAATACAGAACAAACTGGAAAGAACACTTGGCAAGGATGATTGAAAATAGAATACCAAAAGCAGCATACAACTATTCACCACGAGGAACAAGAAGTTTAGGAAGACCAAGGAAAAGATGGAAAGAGCAGCAATTTGGAGCCGGAATAGGCTAGTAAATAAGCCTAAACCGTGAAGAAGAAGAAGAAGAAGAAGAAGAGAAAGTTAAATCACATGTGCGACTCTTAAATTAGCAAAAATTGGAAAACATTAAAAATATGTTATTGATATCAACAGAAACAGAAACTCCAAAAAATGTTCACTGGAAAACATGAAACATAAACATTTGCTTCACTACCGTAAGTGAATGAAATGTGCTCAATATGAGTTCCGTGTGTCACACGATACACATCAAGTCTGTAGTCAATGCACGTTGTAGCATTGGACCATCCACCAGTGCAATGGCCTCTGTGATGCAGATACGAAGATCTTCAATGGTAGGTGGTAATGGTAGCTGATCCACCTGTTGTTTTACAAAACCCCACAAAAAATCACAAGAAGAGAGGTCTGTGGAACGTGGAGGCCAATTCAAACATTCGAAATATTCACGGCCAGTACGTCCAATCCATCTCCTTGGAAGTCGTATATCTTTTATGGTAGATTTCTGTGGACTTCGTGTCAACTCTCTCTCTCTCTCTCTCTCTCTCTCTCTCTCTCTCTCTCTCTCTCTCTCTCTCTCTCTCTCTCTCTCTCTCTCTCTCACGCTCCACACTAGCCTCACTACTGATGGACGACCGGTTGACTTCCGCTTTCAGATGCATCCCCTCGTTTTGAAGTCAACGTGCCATTTATGGATACTGGGTCCACTGGGTGGATCAACACCAAATTTTCTTCTAACATTGCGTTGTACAGTAATAACAGACTGGGATATGTGAAAATCTAGCACAAAGAACGCCCACCTGTCTTCTTTTGCAACCATTTTTCTGTTATATCATCTCCTAACAACGAAATTAATAAATATGCAACAGATGCACCAACATAACAAAAATATTTAAGTTTCTCTTTCCATCGATACCAATAGCATGTCCCTAAATGTCTCCTAACGGTAGTTATTCAAGTTTGTAATCGGAAAGATCGTTTATAGTAACACGGTATATAACTATTATATGATTTCGAATAAATAATCATGAAATTAGGTCGATTCATGGCATTTCATACAATGTGAATAGTTAAATTCTTTTAGTGTGCTCCGCCTATTTTCCACGATATAGAAGTATTTTTAGATAACAAACTTAACCTATCTTCTATATATTCAACGATGCCTGAGCTAAGGGGATCTTACTTTTATGACTCCTTGAATGCCGTCTTGCTGTAGAGGTCAGTGAAGGTCGCATAGAAAGAACTTTTGACCCAGTGTCACAGTTGCAATGCGTTTCGAATGATATATGGATGTAATATTTTTCTACCTTCATGCTTGAGAAAATAAAATACTATTTGCATTATGTGGACGAGTTAAAGTCATAGTGGTGTAAGGCGCATTTCTTTGTTTTCCAGAAATTGACAACGCAAAAGATACCGCAATAAATTAGGGAACAAAAATATTGTACAGAAATGTAGTGACGCCACTTGTTTACAAATTTAACATACAGGATTGAGCATAATGTTGAAATGTTGTAGACTTAAATTGAATTTAATTCGTAGGCCTACAATTATTTCAGATATACTGCTGATGAGAATCACTTGCATCTTCAACCCGTCCCTAAATGATCTTTTATAACGTTTAAAAAAATATAAAAAATAATATTATAAAGCATTTTTCAGATACATTATGCTACTAGGTGTTTTCTTTAATGTATCAACTTAAATTTTAATTTTTTGGCTCTTTATTTTTAATATTTGTGTCTTTCATTGGGTACAACAGATGAGCTTAAATGTAATTCATAAAGAATACGTAATGTTAAAAATTTTAAATATTTAGTATCTATTTTAGGTAAAAATGAGAATTCAACTACAGATATTGAAAGAAGAATAACTGATGGAAGAAGAATCATTGGTATGTTGAACTCAGTGCTTTGGAATAGAAATATAATATACAGAACGAAGAAAACTATATTTCAAGTTCTATTACAGAGCATTTTATTATATGGGTTCGAAACCTGGACAGTAAGTAGAAAACAAGCCAACAAGTTCTTAGCAGTAGAAATGGATTTTTGGAGGCGATCGACAAGAATTTGAAGAAGGTCAAAAACAGCACAATAAGGAAAATTATGCAAGTTGAAAAAAACATATTAGGAAAAACAGAAGAAATATGTTTGAAATGGTATAGACACCTCATAAGAATGGAAGAAGTGAGAATACCAAAGAAGATCCTTAATTGGAAAGCTAATGGAAGAAATGGAAGAGGCAGGCCTAGAGAACGATGGATGGATGGAGTGAAGAGAAGTATGGAAGGCAGAGATTTGAGGAAAGTATATGCTTTAGACAGGAACCTCTGGCGACAAATCACTTTGGGCTGAAGGAGAAACATTGTATTGTGGAATATTCCTAAATAAAAAAAAAATATATTTCCGAATGGTATAAGTCGTCATGCTTTATCGCAAACACACGGGAGGAGCGCTGGTTCGAGCCCCCACAGGATACAAAAATATCCACCAAAGAAATTTGAAGAAGTGGCTAAATTCAGAAATCAAGGAACAATAATTATAAATAGGAATGAGGTGTAGAAATAAATTAAATTAAGCTTAACTTTGGAAACGCGTGTTATTTTGTATTATAGCAACTCTCTCTCAACATATTTAAAATAATGGCAAATTAAAAATATACACAAATGTTTTTCATCTAGTAATAATATACGAATACAATATATGGCCCCTTACTTTAAGAGAGGTGGCAATATTACGAGTAGACTTTACGTATTGAAAAAATAAGTTCTGAAGGGATATTTTTGACCAAAGAGATGGACAGACAGGTGGATAGAGAAGAATAAATAAAGTGAGCTACATGATCGTTACGGGAAACCAGTTAAATCTTGCAGAATAGGTAGGGCATGTGGCACGAGTTGTGAAAGTAAGAGGAAAACTTGTAAGAAAAATAAAAAGAATGCTCCCGGTAGATAGGCCAATAATGAGATGAGAGAATAACATTAATAATGGTTTGAGGAGATGAATTATGCAGAAAATGATTAAAAAAACATTAATTTAGAATAGAAATGTACGAGGAGCATATTTTCGCGCGGCCAAGAACAACCGGGTTTGATGCTGGCAATAAGTGAGTTATATGGTATCGTTGCCCGCCCATTGTGTCACATGTCCTGCTCATGGCAATCAACGAGACTTAATTGTTCTTATTACTTCAGGTTTTCCATAAAGATCATGTAGTCACTGTTATTTAATCGACTCCATTTACCGGTCTGTTCGTCTCTCTTTGGTCCCATGTCTGCATTTTTTTGACTGTTGTATTTTTACGGTGAAAATTTGTCACTATTTCGACCAAGACACTCTTTTAGTCTTTTGGCCTGTCCTGCATACAGGTGACCCTCTTGGCAGCAATGTTACTCAAGGCATAGTTCTCAGGGTTATTTAAGTACACATGCCATTCCCACGAAATGGTAAAGGTTCCATCGGAGGGGCAATTTATATTTGAATACATTAATTAATTAATTTCATACTTGCGTTAAAACTGGCTTTTGTTATCAAATTGAATTTTTCACAGCAAAATGACGACCCTAGATCACGTCTCGTGTATTTTGAAAATTGACAAGAGTTTTTAAAATCTCCTCCTCACATTATGTATAGTGGTCTATAGAAGTGATACATAGTTTGAAAATAGACTATAATAAACGCCATCTATCCGCAGAGCGCGGAACTTAGAGCACCAAAAGTGTAGCGCACATTCAGATTTCGTATTGCATACGTAAATATGAGAGTACTTGAGAGGAAATACTGAATGCCAACATATGCATTCCATTAAATAACACCAGAAATTGTGACTGTAAATAATGCCAATAAATTAAAATATATGTTCTCACATATAAATACAATATGTAATGGAAATGGATAGATAATAAAAAATTAAGAAAATTTTGAAGAGGAGACTGAATTCAAATACTAGGAACACTAATTACAGACAGGAATGAGGTAATTACCTAACTAACTAGCAGTATCGAACCCGAACGGACATAATCTCTCCATTAGTCCACATCCTACGCCAACGTTTTCCAATCATGCCCTGTATATAATTATCTCACCAAATCCTTCTTAACGTTATTCTCCCACATCATTCTTGGTATACCTACTAGGCGATTTTACTTCTGATTTTCCTACAATGAGTTTCCATGCCTGTCTTTCATTTCCTATTCGTGCAACATGTCCTGCCCATCGCAGTTTACGAAACCTAAATGTTCTTATTACGTCTGGCTTCTCAAAGATCATGTAGCTCACTGTTCTGTAGTTTTCTCTATTCATCTGTTTGTTCGTCTCTCTCTTTGGTTCAAAGATTTTCCTAACAAGTTTATTCTATAATACGTGTAACTGTTCGTAGTAGCCCATGTTTTTCGCATTCATATAGCATAACTAGGAGATTAACATATTTAACAGAAAAGAGGTGCACAAAGAAATTAATCATAGGCTCAACTTTGGAAACGCATGCTATTTATGTATTACAGGGATTCTTGCCATTCCAACTTTTATCAAAAATATATAAAATGGTTATTCTTCCAGCTATGTTATAATGAGCTACGTGGTCTTTATGATACCAAAGGAAAATTAAGTCTCGTAGACTGCGTTAGGCAGGACATGTGGCACTAATGGGGATGGAAAGAAGGATATGAAAACTTCTTGTAGGAACACCAGAGGGAAAGCACGCAATTGATGGGCCGTACATGAGTTGGGAGAATAATATTAACCATGATTTGAAGGAGGTGAAATATTCAAAATTGTGAAATTGTTAACAATCGTAGCGTATGTCACCAGGGTAGGTTGTAAGTTAGTTAGTTAGTTACCTAGTTAGTTGATCATTCAACTGTATAAACTAATGGAATTTAGATATATCGGATGCTGACGCAGGGTCACTTTAATGCCGAACTCCATGTCCAACACCATACTCGCCAGCCTGCAAACAATTCCAAGGCAATCCTACTGGCATTGTCCCCTACTACAAGCTATTTACTCCCTATTTACATCCCGATATCACTTTTTATAACGTCAACAGATGCGTTCAAATAACTACTAGCTGTAGTTCACATTCCCCTCCATCACAAGTATAGATTTCTCTCTCAATTCTGTATGTAGTAAAGATATTGTAAAAGTTATTATAGACTGCCGCTCTAATCTTGTATAGGCAAAGAACTTTTACAAATTGAATATTTGTTTCTCCAGTGCCCTCAAGTTGTCTTTCATGACATATCTGGCTTTGTCCCCTGTATTTGGGGGAATTGTAATACACTTGGAAGGCGGACTTACGTTACCCCGATGTTATGATGGATGATAAATGATAATGAAGGGACAGGTAAGTTTTTAACCTAAAATTAGTCTAAATCCCAGACCACGGGCAACCGCAGAAATAATCCCATTTAAGAAAAATGTCTATAGCCTGACCGGGAATCGAACCCGGAACCTCATGAACTGTAGTCAGAAACGCTGACCACTACCCCATGAGGCTAGTTATAATACAATTCTACTGACACGCTTTCATAGGTTCTTCAAGGACGTAGGCTTCATGTTTTATCAAAGTAACCTGCGGACTTCGGTAATAGCCAAGCCACACTAATTACTGTATTTTGGATGGACCAGATATTACGGAGTTTGGAAAGTACCTGACCAATTTCCTGACAACATCGATGCAGTCTAGGATGGCTTATTTAATAACTGGCACTATCAAACGCGGAAGTACATTATTGTGTAAATGCAAGATCTCCATGATTTCCAATCATCCCTTGTATAATTAATTCACCTTCGTCAAATCATGCTTAATGTTATCCTTCCACTTTATTTTTGATCCCCCTAGTGGACACTTTTCTTCTGATGTTCTTACAAGAAGTATCCATGAATTCTTTCATTCCCCATTCGTGCGACATGTCCTGCCTATCGCAGTCTAAGAGACTTAATTGTTCTTATTATATCGGATTTCCCATATATATATATATATATATATATATATATATATATGAAGGGCTTAGTGCAATTGCATGATATTCTGCAGTTGCCACATTCTGTTACGATATGTCATTTATTACAATGATAGCAAGTAAATGTATTGAAATATCCATAAAATAATTTGTAAGTGCGGCAGTAATGAGTTACAACATATAGACACACAATGTTTTAACAACAATATTGCCGAATTAGTATGATTTTTTCAAACATTAAAATCCTTATATCTTGGAAAGAACAATATGTGGTTTATCATGTTATTTCCCTCAGCCCTTCACACACACACACACACACACACACACACATACACACACACACACACACGCGCACACACACGCGCAAGCGCACGAAAGCGCACACGCACACGCGCGCACTCACGCACACGCGCGCACTCACGCACACACGCACACACGCACACACGCACATATGCACACACGCACATACGCACACACGCATACACGCACACACGCATACACACATATATATATTTATATGTGTGTGTGTGTGGTGTGTGTGTGTGTGTGTTTGTGTGTGTGTGTGGTGTGTGTGTGTGTCGCTCATTGCTATGTAGCTTTCTCCATTTATCTATCTGCCCATCTCTCTCTTTAGTCCAAATTTCTTTCTAAAAACTTTATTCTCATATACTTGTAATATTTCCTCCTCACTTAAAATATGTGTCATAAAATACAACTACTGAGAGAATAGCAGTTTTATATCTCTTAATGATTATGAGGGAAGTTGGATTGACAAGAATCCCCGTAATACATGTAGATTTAATCCCACATTTGAATTCTTTCTACACCTCATTCCATTTTCAAATTATTTTTGTTGCTAGGTATTTTCGATCAGTCATTTCTTCAAAAATCTCCCTCATTTGTTATTAACTGTAATTTTCCATTAAATAGTGTACTTGTACTTATGACTATTGATATTTACTTTGTCTTACTTAACAACATATAAATATTAATATAAATATTAATATAAATATGAAAAGAAAGTACAGTTGTATATAGGGACAGAGGGAATGTCATTAATCCATTCATGCGCACCACTAATTAGATGACATGGCATTTAACGACCAAATGAGAATTATAGTACAACAGACAAAAAATAATATGCTGAACAATATGTTGGTTTGACCACCTGATCTTGACGCTTTAATACTGCAAGTACCAAACCGCGTTAAATGGAAAACCATAGCATATCACTTAGAGAAAACAAGATTTAATAGTGGGTTATCGTTTATAGGACTTTTTACATCAGGAGACTGAAAAACGACAATCTGCAATGAAAAATTACTCATATCAACCCATTTTTTATTTATCGTAATTCTATGGAATGTAATTATTGTTGTAGATACTTTCTTTGTCTGTATTGTTGAGAATTTTCCTAAAAATAACGTAAAAATAAATTTAAAATTAGCATTTAAATTATTAACAGGAATAGTTTTTTTTTCTAATGGCTGCATTTGTGATCATTTAACACATTTTGCTTTTACTATAGAGATAAGTTTTTATTTTGTGATTCCTTAATCAGTTTGGTGCTTGTAAATATGTATATATATATATATAATATATATATATATATATATATTGTCCCTAGATGAACATGGTAAATTGCATAAGGGACACTCTTCAGTGTTAGAGATTTCAATTTTGCATGATGTGTTGCAAGACAGTCATGTGTGGTGTCCCATCTTCAGGCAGCGACAGCTTCTTTTGTTAGTTCTGAGCTATATGTTTCCAAATTAGTTATTCCTGTCCATTTTTCTTTTGTGATTGTTGATTAATTTCATGAGTATTTTTGGTTCTGATTTAATTTTAATTTCGGTATCTAATGTGACACATTAGATACACTCATAGTTTTATTCTATCGGTAAACTTTTATCCGAAATAATCACTTTTTTGGGTGAGTCTGAGTCAACCTGGCTCTCTTGCTGACTACGCCACTGGTCTCTGATGACTTACTGTGTAGTTGATGTCCTAGTCAAGTAGCAAGTCCTTTGGACTGTGATAAGTTGGGTTCTTCTTTAAGATGGTAAGACATTTTAGGCGTGATGCAAGACGAGGCAGAAGAAATATATTTTACAACTAAAAAAAAAAAAAGAATTATCCCTCATTGCCATATATATTTCAGTAGCACTCTAGTTGTATTTTCCAATGTGTTTGTCACGTGTGTAGAGGAAACTAGGGGATATTTATTATAGTCTGGTAGATTCAGCCCGGTGTTTGCTTCTCATGTAACCTTTCTCCCATGCCGATTTATTGAGTTCATTTGACGAAAGAAAACATATTGTTAGAATGCGTCCACATAAACTACGTGTCTAAGCCTCGCAACATGTTCTGTGTGTATATAACCTGTGAACTAGAAGTACGTCACTATACATATCCAAAAAGCGCCATGCCTCTTTAATCGTTAATGCTTCATGAAATACGTGTACCGTGTATATGTGTAATATTTATATGCATCGATTTTTCTACACATAACACATGGCATTGCAACCCTCCAAAGCTGCAATTTTCAACTCTTCTGTCTGTTTTAAATATATAGACTCTAATGGCACACTGTGAAAACTAACAAATCTAACTTGCTGGCACTATCAACACGGAGCTCTCCATCCATCCCTATCCTGAGTTTATATTTCGCAATTCCCTGTATATTTCACCTCCATGGAATCTTTATTAATATTAATCTCCCACCTTAATCTTGACATATTTTTTGTCCAACGGATTTGTGCCCCCGTAAGTTATGCGAACTAAAGCTTACTTCCATTTCTGCCTCGGCAAATCATTTCCCACCCTGCACTCCTATCCCTTTCTCTTTTCTATCACTCTCTTGCACTTGCACTCCAGCGTTGACAACTCAACTCCAGCCTTGCATTATGCAATACTCAAGAGCCGTGACACGGGGGGAAGTCTGGCAACACCAACCTCGGTAAGTTACCATTGACTGCCGTTTGATGTGAGGGAAGGGAAGTTCGGTGAAATGCTGTGAGTATAGACGTGTACTTTTCTAAGAACGATGCCAGCGCTGTAGGGGCACAGATCCGTTGGCCAGAGTATACCTACTGACCTCTTTCCTTCTAGACTTCCTACAAGAAGGTTCCATTCCCCTCTTGGTTTTCTTAATTATTCCATGTATCCAGCCAATTTTGGTCTACGTTAATTGATTTTTGTTATTAGGCCTACGTTGTTTTTCCTTAAAACTCATGTAGCTCATCATTACATAGTTTTCTCTACACGCCCGTCTATTTTTATCTGTGATCCAAAAATCTACCTACATATTTTATTATCAAATTGTAACTGTCACGCTGGCACTACAAAAAAAAAAAAAAAACGAAAGTTCGTGGTCATGCTGACATAACCTCTCTACTCTGATCTAGTATTTCATAATCATTCCGTGCATAATTCAACGCCCTCACATCATGTTACTCTCCCACCTCATTCTTGGCCTACCAACGGACGTGTTTCCTCTGGTTCTACTACAAATGTCTCTTGTATTCACCATTCGTGTTATATATTCCATCGCAGTCTGTTTTTATTGCATCTGGTTTCCAATAAGGTTAATGTTGCTCACTGTTAGGCTTAAAGTTGTCTTCATTCACCTGTCTGTTAGTCTCTCTTTGTTCTAAAAATATTTAGCCTCAAATATTCTTAAACTGTCCGCTTCTCTTAATGTAACATACGATGTTTTCGCATCCATGTTACTGGAACAATCGTCTTTTTATAAATTTCAAATTTAAATTGTTCGTAGAAGTTGAGTTAAATTAGTGAATTCGTGGTAAAAACATGAATTAATAAACAATTTAATTTCATTTTAACATTTCTATCAATCCAAAAGGAGAGGAAAAAGTTAAAATTAAATCCTGTGTTTATGGCAGATAGAATTCACATGTCCATGTAACTATATATTGAAATGCATTTGATGGATAATTATTTCATATTAAATTTACGGATATCGCTTCTAACATTTCATAAAGCAATACACTATAAATGAAATCCAAATAGTAATTAATATTTAGATGAGCTTGAATTAGTAATATCATGTAAATATATTACAATATATACTAGAAAAATTAATCAACAATTCTGTTTTAATTGCAATCCAGATTTAATTGGAATATTCTCGGATTATTATAACATGATGTAACATTCAATTGAAATGTATTACATGATATTTCCAACCTTTTAGTTTAATTTTTAACTAAGGTTTTACAGGATTTTAAACTGCTTGTAAAATAAGGATCCCCTAGTCAGAAATACAGAGTTCTTTTAAAGGATTTTCAAATATTTGGAACATTTCCGTATACTATTTCATACATTTATATATATCCATCCAAAATAATTCTGCCCGAGGGCAGATCTTTCACTGCAATCATAGCATTTTGATGCTATGCTTTGCAGCTTTACTAGGGAATTATAGGTGTGGTAGCTTCCCGTTGCTTTCTAAACCGGTGAAAGATGGTGATGATAATGATATGATGATGATGATGCCCAGATGATTTTCGGGGACCGTTGGGCCTTAAACTTCCTGACATTTGTCTTACAGGTGAGGAAAAAAACCCAAAAAATCTCACCCAGGAGCCTGTCCCGACCGGGAATCGAAGCCGCTGCGTGACAAGGGAGCACGCTACCTGGAGACTACAGCGGTGGACTTATATATAAATAAGACCGAAGTAGAGGACGACGCATTTACAGGCTGAGGCTGTAAGAACTTAAACAGGACATGGGGATCCACTGGAAAATTTGAGGTAGTGATCCTAGGGTTCGAGATGTCAGCTTAAGGAAATGTGGGAGTAAACTTGTCTTTTACGTTAGTGTCTAGTTTTTATTTACATTATTTAACACTTAACTGCAACAATATCCATTAACACAATTAACGTACTATTTTGTATTTTACAACAGTTACTCAAAGTGTTGTCCACCAACCTCAATGCAAGTGTGACATTGGCGTAGAAGATTCTGCTGAACACTGAGAAATATCTCTGGCGTGTTTCGAATCACATCACAGGCAGCTACAATCTTAGTAACTAATTCCATGTCCGTTTCCACTGGAGTCTCAAACACAAGTAACTTTAGATACCCCTATAGGAAGTAACCAAGGGGTGTCAGGTCATATCACATATCATGATTTCCTAGTCACCAGGCTCTTCCCTGCAGGAACTAAATAATGCTGTGCATGTGAATAAACAGCACGGTACATGTAAACTTGCAAAATAATAGGAAGAAGCGCGCAAATGTGCATTATATTTGATCTCTGCTGTAAGAAAGCAACGATTTTGTTCTCTTTAAACAGACATTGAAATGGTATCTTGCACACGGTCCATCACAAAGCTTATACACGCAGTCCATTGACGCATTGTATCCACGTTAGTTGCAAATCAGCTGAAATACAGTAATGCTAGAAAATGTGACAGACAAGTTTACTTTCATATCTCTTTAGGCTGGACCCTAGGTTCCCTACTTCAAATTGTTCAGTGGTGCATTGCCTATATCCTGTTTAATTTTTCCACGCTCTTACAGAATCACTCTGTATATGCAATACAACTAGTGAGCAGGCCTATATGCATGTATTTATACAGTAAAAACATTAGAAATGTACTCTCAAATTGACAAATATGTGGACCAAAATTGTCGATTTACAATTACATTCACAATTTTCTCGTAAATTTATTCAAATAATGAATGTAATATTAAAAATATAATAATGTTACTATTTAATTGAATATGTGGGATTTCTATCAATCCACTGTTTAAACAAATATATTTTGCGAGATTTTTTCCTTGCACATTATTTCTCAAAATAGAAGAATTTTGATTTATATTGACACTGCTAATAAGCTGTCCATTATTGACATTATTGCCTTTCGTTTGGGACATTCTTTTTGCTTACTGAATTTTAAACAGAAGTGCAGCTATAAGATCACTGTGCCGGTGTTTCATGCCGGTTAGAGTGTAAAATTATTGAATTGCCTTCAAAGTTAAATTTAGTTCTCAGTTTTATCAAATTTTATTTTAGTACTTATGAAACTATTTAAAAGTTACAAGTTGTAATAAATGGATCCAACAGGCCTATGCAAATATTGTAAATATGCACTAAGACATTTACTATACAATTAATGCATTATAAAATTTCCTTTGTTTATACCTCATAGCATTTAACATCTTTCTCTTATACATGCAAAACTTTACATTTCAAGGAATTAAACATGCTAATATATAAAAATGTGCCTGCTATAAACCACTTAAAAACAGTTTAATCCCTCTCAGGTAACCAGTTCCCAAATATTTAATCCGAATGTCATCTTCCTCTGATCCCTTGGTGCAGAGCTACGAAACTTGCACTGGTTCGGTCCTCCGTGGGGGAAGAAATGTTCTCATAGAATTTCGGCCAGTATGGATTCGGTACTCACTCAGCATGGTGAGGAATTTGGGTAGCTACAATAAGTAGCAGCTCCAGGTTGAGAAAACCAGCTGTAACGACTGGAGGTCGCGACATGATAATCACATGTCATCCCTACACTTTCTGGATTATAGTCTAACTCTATAATTAACACAGGTGGATGTGAGGCCAGCAGCCGGTTGGTAGGCCAAGGGGCTTCTAGGCTTGTCGCGTCGTGGAGATATCGTCTTCTGATGTTAAAGCAGAACCAAATTTCTTGAAAGTTGGTATAGAACTAGACATTTCAGGAAGATAATTAAAAATAATCCTTTATGGTTTGGAAGGCATCCTCACAAAAGAGTAAAAAGGACGAAGTAACTATTATCCGATTGGAAATTTTATATATACATATTTTTTTAAAATTTATAAATTGAGTTGGGTAAAATGTTTTCCATCTCACGTCATAAATTTCGTGTTTTCACGATACCGGTTTCAAAGGCCTTTGCCTTCACCATCAGTCAAACTTCATCAAAAAGTTGAAAAACTCCAACAAAAATTTGATGAAAGCAAAGGCCTTTGAAACCGGATCTTGAAAACATGGAACTTTATAAGGTGAGATGTGAAAACATTTTATCCAACTCAGTTTATGAATTGTATATTACATCATAGTGTTACATCCCACTAAAATTTTGATTAAATTAGACATTGTTATTTATAGACTTCGGATATGAGGCACTGATTAACGCTAAGTGTTGTGTATAGAGTATAGATTGTTGAAAACAATTGGAAAGGCAGTTCACATGTACCGCGTCAGTCATCACTATTATTGAAGGCCACTCAGTGGAAGGAAGTACAGATTGTTGTTGGCGTGAATGACTAGATTTATTTTTGTTTAAGAACACAATGTTTTTTTTTACTTTTGTTATAAACGTTGTGTGAACAACACTTAGCATTGATCGGTGCCTTAATTCTGATGAAGTTCAGTCAACGGTGTTCTACTCAACGCGATGTTGTCATATCCGACGTAGGTGAAACATACGTTGTTCCTTTGCACTTCATTAGAATATCTGAGGTGCAGATATCCGTTACTTAAAGGAATTCGTCGGGAATAGTTCGACCTACTTAAAAAATATTATTCAGTTTATAAATTCTAGTTCCTATGGATTGTTAATTTAAGGGACAAGAAACGTTTACGAGTAGGCCTATATGATAATAAAGTTCGTAGGAATATTTTAGGGCAAAAGAGTAATGAACAGTGAGGCGAATGGAGATAGGTAGGCCTACATAACAGGGAGTTAGTTACTTAGTTATGTCCTTAGACAGATAAATAAAAATATGTTTTTACACAGGTACAATGTTTTAATCTTGTACATGATGTTATAGCAGTAAATATGGCATTGTTATGGTGCTTGATATTTAGGTGCCGAAAAATAATCAGTAATGCATATTTTAGATCTTCTCTTTATGACGCAATCGATGATCTTTGTGTCCTCATCTCCATAGGTTTCCTAACTTGTTGAAATCATTTATTTATATATAACAAGTGAACAATACCACAATGAACATGATAGTATTAGTAGTGGATTTGAATTTTTTCGAAAAAAACAAAATACATACATATACAATAACAGTGCTCACAGGCAGTTTGAATCTTCGTCACTATTTCTCTTCCATGATTAAATAAGTGTGTATGTATATATATATATATATATATATATATGGCATGATAAGAAAAATAAATGCCTGGACGGGATTCGAACCCGGAACTCTCTCTCTCTCTCTCTCTCTCTCTCTCTCTATATATATATATATATATATATATATATACGCCGGGGCCGCGGTGGAGGAGTGATTATATTCGTTGCCTCTGGGGTCGATGCATTTTTATACGTTTTAAAAATCCAAGGATCAAGTCCTACGTGAGTATCGAGTCTGAAGATTTTCAAGTTCATAAAAGATCCTTAAGCATGAATAAAGATACCTCTGAGAAAAATTTACAGACCTTCTTAATCCTAGTACTTCCTTAGATGTCTTACTGGATCAGTATGTTGACCGCATATTATTCATGATTTTAGGGAAATAAGCGTAACTAAATGAACTTGGTCTAGTAACTCCTAACAAAAGAGGACTAAGGCTCAACATGAGCTGTTACACCATTGATTGTATGTATACATATATATCATTATGGTATAAAAAATGTATCCTACAAAACAAACTTAAAAAAGCACATACCACACCCTTCCCAGATGGTAAGTACACTATAATACTATGACAATATACATGAATACATCCAAACTGACTCCCAGATTGGCCTAGAACAGTGGCCGTTGCATCATTCATTACTGCAACAGGACACGACTGCAACAGGACACGACTGCCCATGTAAACGCCTTGGTTCTACCAACTCAACACTGTATCCTCTGCAACACTAGGGAAGATATGGACGCTGATCACATCCGAACTTGTCCATCCTTATCAACCACCAATTTCGTGGACAGATGCTTAGAGACCAGGGGAAACATGATTAACCTTTTATAACTTTCTTATTGTTGTTTGTTTTCTAAAGTCATTGCAGGCTAATGACAATTGTCAAACACCACTGGATTAAAATAAATAAATAAATATACATGAATACTTGAACCAATTACCATATTGAACTTATTAATGGTTTAATGTATTCTGATGATGTGGTTATTATTCAAGAAAATGAATATAATTTGCAGTACTCTGTACATCAATTAAATCGGTTGTGCCAAGAATATAATTTTAAAACATCAAAAGAAAGAAACAAAAATAAGGCATTTTGGGGAAATGAACATATAAGATCAAAAAGCATAATAGACAACAAACCTCTAGAACAAGTAATACATTTTAATTATTTGGGTTGTGATTTTACCATAAACACAAAAACGGAAAGTGACATAAATATTAAACTGTCGAAATTTCAAATGATATGTCGAATTATACATAAAACATTAAATAACAAAACAAGAAGAGATACTAGATTAAAGTTTTATAAAACATTGGCAGTTCCTGCATTACTTTATGGGAGTGAAACTCGGGTAATGACCAAAAAATTACAAAGTAGAATACAAAGCGTAGAAATGAACTTCCTTAGAAGAACAAAAGGCTGCACAAGATTGGATCGGACAAAGAATGATGACTTAAGAACAGAGTTAAATATATATCCATTGAATGATAAAATCAAATAATGTAGAGATAAATGGTTTAGACATATAGAAAGAATGAATGTAACAAAGTTACCAAAGGCAGCATTTAACTACAAGCCAAGAGGTTCAAGGCATGTAGGAAAGCCAGTGAAAAAATGGACAGTACAACTGTGAGGCGGAATAGGCAATTTTCCTAGCTCGTGAAGTGAAGAAGAAGAAGAAGAAGAAGGAGAACTTATTAATAATAGCCTACATATTTCTGTAAGTTTGTCGCCCTTATATATAGCCACCATTTTCACTTTCCTTTCTGTTCTGTTCACGTGTGTATATTTTTATTATTGAATAGGGGAAGTACCTGCAGAAGATGTGGGTAATATAGATCACGGACGACAATAGTACAATCTGGCCCCTGTTGATCCAGCACTCCTGTGATTGTGGAATTCTGTTGTCATGGTAATGAGAGGCGGATCATCACGGCAGTCCACTTTGCTAGCCGTTTTGATTTGCTTGCCATGTTGTTGTGATTTGCATAGAGAAACCTAGCGCGCGTTAAAACGATATACTTGACTCTCCCCTACAACAACAAGTCGACCAAACTAAGCCCAAACATAATACAACACTGTGTTAGTGCAAACATTTGCTATCCGGTTCCCAATGAGCCAGTATTTCTGCTCCACTTGTCACTCCTTCTACTTGTATAATGCTTTATTTACATACAAGTCCTTTGTGCCGTGTTAACAGATTCGCTTTTCTCTTGCAATTTCTCCTGCTTTATTATCATCACAATGTATTCTTTTAATAAATGAATCTGAGGAGTCAATTCTGACTGCTAGCAGAAGATCAACTAACTGTAGAACATGCGGTTTTATTTCATCATCATCTTTATTCAGGTTTGTTACAGCTGACGCTGTTTTGGTTTATGTTTCAGAGTACTACCAGTCTTTATCAAAGTGTGTTGCAAGTCTGAATAAATACCATCACACCTAAGCTTCTTGGGCCTTCCTTTGTTCGATCTACCCCGAGAAGAATAATTACATTCTTCTAGGTCACCGATCTTCCTCCATTATTTCTAGATGATATCCAGAGTATTCTCTTTATCTCTATTGTGTCTATGAGTGTTCTATCAACTTTCACCATTTGTCAGATCTGTTGATTGAGTATGTGTGTAGCTTAAATATTCCATTGCTTCTTCTCCAGAAGCCCATCTCCATCTCTTGCAGACGATTTGCATTCATTTTGTTTTTTGATACCTTGTCTAGAGGGATGCAGGCAGCGGAGGGCGAACTATGGTTGTATGCGAGATCAATGCAGATTGAAAAATTAAACTCCAGTTGCACGCGGGGATTTCTAAATACATGCTTTGTTTGCACGCTGGCCTATATTTGATTTGTATTAAAAAGTATTGAAAAATACATTTATTTTATAAAGCATAATTAAAATATAAACTTCTGCATGTCCAAAAACTCAAAATAAATGTTGGTATAAGACATTTCTTAATACACTAGCATGAACCAGACTCTGATACCATACGACGTACTTGTTAGTTGTATAAAATACAGCAATAGATATACAAAGTCATTGGAGAGGTTATGCACATATAGTTCAATAAGCCGTAAGCTAATCTGGTGTACTATAGTACCTTAACCTAACGAAATAAATTACATAATGACAGAAATAAGCATGCCATAGTTTATTCAATCTTAAATCTGAAGAATGGGGGAAATTAAATTTAAATCTTTTCAGGATGCAGTTCGGATACTTTCTAGAAACCTTGGTATACAACTCGAATACTTTCTATGAAACCGTGACAAGCAATTCTTTGTTTCGTATTCGGTATGCAATTTGTTAACACTGGGCGCGAAAGATGTGTAATTCTTGGAAATCAATGCCAAATTACTTACCTCCTTCATCTTCATCACACTCACTATGTCTTCCATATTCACAATATAACTATCAGTTATTTCATCAATTATTTCGTACCACTCCCAATATTGTGTCCTTACACCGGCTAGAAAAAATAACATTATCAAAATGAGAGTGATAAAATATGGTAGCTTAATAAGCGCATTTGTTTTATCTGTTGCAGTAACAAATCAAACGTGTCATTCAGTTTAGCACTGACACCTTCCGACAATAATACAAAAAAAAAACTTAGAACGGTAACAGTAATAAACTTCATGGTTATTCTTTAGTTCAGAACGCAGGCCTCAGCCCTTAAATAGACACGAGAATTGTCTCAACTCGTAAGTCATGCACTTTAACGCACTAAATCACTGGCACGGTCAAACCCGAAGGTTTGTGGACGCGAGTATATAAGCTCTTCGTATATTCCTGTCATGAGATAATGGTTATATTTCCTGTGTAATTCACCTACTTCAAATAATGTTATAATTCACCCCAATCTCTGCCTACCTACCGAGCCTTTTCCTACAAGAAGGTACGCGCTCTCTTTAATTCTCTATTCCTACCACATGTACCAATCTAGGTGACTTAATTGTTCGGTGCAACACTTTTTAAGAATGAACTGAGTAATTTTTTCTTTCAACAAATGTTTCTGAAAGAATTCGCCAGTGGAATTTAATTAATTGACTCACTTATATTTCAATATTAATTGATATGCGGGTATAATCACTCTAAATAAATCTATCTCGAATTAAATTTTTCAGTCATTCTTCATATAATTCACCACTTCAAACAATGTTTAATGACATTCTTCCTTATCATTCTTTATCTGCATATTGCATGATTTTCCTCTAGTTTTGCAACTAGAAGTTTCCATATATTTTTTTTATTCGTGTCTTGCTCGTATCAGTGTAAGAAGAGACACGAATATTTTCATTAAGTATGATTTTCATAAATATCATTTAGCTCACTTGAATGTAGTATCCGTCATTCTCCTGTCTATTTATGTCTTTTTCGTCAAAATTTGTCCTAATACTTTAGTCTCAAATGCTCAGTTTTTTCCCTTCTCTGGAAGTTCGTAGGAGACCATGACAATTACATTGTAATTTTTTTTGGGACACCCTAGCATATCTTTTATCATAAGCTTTTTTCATGCAAAATAAGAATTACATTTTTACCTACTTATAATGCATTTATTTAATAATCTATTTTTACCAACTGGTTGTTAGTCTGACATCCACGTGTGTTATTACAGAGGTGGACGATAATTCAGATGGGTCGGCCCCCAGCCGTTATATCTAGTTTTCTCAATTTGAAGCCAGTGCTTATTTTAGTTACTAAAAATCCTCACGATGCTGGGTGGACATCTGTCCAATAATTCATAAAGAACATTTCTTCAATCATAGAGACTAGAACCAACTCATGTCACGTAGCTCTGCGCAAAAGTGTGGTGCCTTAGACCACCGGGATATATTGATTGAATTCCAATTTAAACCACGAAACAATATTAATATTGTGAAGAAGATTTGAAGCTTTATCCAAGGTAAACTATTTTACGAAGGGAGTTGGCACAAAGGGTAGCGATTGAAGCTCGTATTCGGAAGTTATCTTACTCATTTTCCTCGATTTTTTCATAAACCCATATCTGCGTGTATTGCAACACTGCTTTTTTGTAAGGCAAGCTTATTTCCAATCTTCCTTCAAATATAACCCAAAATCTAAAATCCTCATTCTTCCAAACCTCGCACTTTTAATTCAATCAAAGTAAAACCCAATCTTTCTTTTAGTCTGTCTGGCACCAAATCTCCTACCTGCTCTGATAGATGCTCCAGAATATCCAGTCAATGATGAATAGATTACAAAATCGCACGGATCGTTTTCTATTATATCATAACTTGTGAATCTATTCGTCGCAAGCACTTAGTTATTATTAAACTAAGCATCACTCAAGCCTTATTCCATAAACAAGCCATATGACGCGGCATTGTACAGTTTCCGAAGTGTATTTACTGGCATATATCCCAAACATGGACCCAAATTAATAAGATGGGTATTGTGGTCACGCTTGTAACAGCATGGCTTAATCTGTGCTTTTGGCTTCTAGCTAGGCTCGTCGGCAATGCGGTTTAAGATGTCCAGTCCTCGGGATGATCTCACACCATGTTTAAAAAATAATTAACTCACTATTCAGAACACAAACGCCGCCAAATGGGCCTTACATCAATTGGAACAAAATTATTATGTTGAGTGCCAACGTTAAAGGCATATGAAGACGGGCTAAGTTGCAGCTGTTTCTTCCGGAAATAACTACTTTAAATTATGTTTTGGACCCTTTACAAAATAGACACCACCCCAAGGGCCTCCTGAGGCCTGTAGTGGGATCACTTTTTACTTTTACCCTTCGTGATATTTTGTATATAAAGGACGCAAGAAATTACTTATAGCTGGTTTTTCCTGAAGAAATAGCTTCTACATACGTAACCCGTCTGCGTATCCCATAACCGTGGCACTCACTAGCTGCGAATAGTTGTATCTAGTTCCAGAATGCAGCAGTTCTGACGATTTTGGTCATCGACGCCAATTAGTAGTAGTAGTAGCAGTAGCAGCAGCAGCAGTACTAATACGTTTTTGTTTATACACAAGGCGTTGTAAGTTCATTCTTCTTCTTCTTCCTTTCATGGTTTAGGCCAAATGGCTTATCTGGCCTCGTTCCATCTCTGTCTTGGTCGTCCAGGATCTCGCCGTCCTCTTGGTTTATATGACAGAATTATTTTTGGTATTCTCCCACGTATATTCTTTCCAAATGTTCCTTCCACATAAATATGTCTATATTCTATTATTTTTTCATTTGTTGCAAAAGTAATTAATTTATTTCCAATTTCTTGATTTTTATTTTATCTAATTTTGTATATCCCTATAATGATCTAAAAAATCTCATTTCTGACGTATTAATATGACTATGATCCTTAGTTTATGCTGATGATGTAGTAGGCCTATTATTGGCCGAAAGCGAGGAGATACTAAAGGACAACACGCACACACTATTGAGTAACACTAAGGAATTAGGAGTGGAAGTAAATATCAATAAAACCAAATATATGTTCACGCATAGAAATTCATTAAATAATGGAAATGGACAGCTAATGACAAATGAGGGAAATTTTGAGGAAGTGGCTGAATTCAAATACCTAGGAACAAAAATCACAAATAGGAATGAGATGCACAAATAAATTAAATATAGCTCAATTCTGCAAATGCGTGCTATTATGCATAGCAGAGACTATTGACATCCCAACTCCTCTCAAAAAATGTTAAACTGAAAATATATAAAACTATTATTCTACCCGTTATATTATATGGGTGCGAAACATGGACTCTTACTTTAAGGGAGGAAAGGAGATTACAAGCATTTGAGAATAAAGTACTTAGGAAAATTTTTGGACCAAAGAGAGATGAACAGACAGGTGAATGGAGAAGATTACATAACAGTGAACTACATGGTCTTTATAGGAAGCCAGATATAGTATGAAACAGTTAAGTCTCTTAGACTGCGATGGGCAAGACATGTTGCACGTATGGGGAATGAAAGACTTGCATGGAAGCTTCTTGTAGGAAAGCCAAAGGGAAAACGCCCAGTTGGTAGACCAAGAATGAGGTGGGAGAATAACATTAACTATGATTTGAGGGAAGTAGATTATACAGGGAATGATTGGAATGCATTAGCTCAGGATAGGGATGTATGGAGAGCGTATGTCCGCGCGGGCATGAACGTACGGGTTCGATAGTGCCAGTGAGTAAGTAAGTATGATCCTTTTCCTTTATTGTCCAGTGCATGCTTCATGAGTTAAAGTCGGCACTAAGAATTTCCTTTTAGTGTCTATTCGTGTTGTTTTGAGTGGTTTTCCATTCTTCCGTACATAATTTGGTATCTATTCAACTTATTTCTTATATCTAAATCCAAATCATAAGTTATGTCGCACCGAAAAATTAAAACGTTGGACTTTTTCCACACACCTATCATCTAAATAGACTAATTTTTAGTTTTAAGTTTGCAACTTTTATTAAATCTCAGATTATTTTGTAGTGGCGAATTAAATTTACATTGTTGCCTAAGGCTTGTCTGTTTTAAATGAAGATACATTGTGATAATATCGTTATTCTATACGTTAAACTTTTCGTAATTTTTAATTTTTTTAACTTGTATAACCAGGTCCACCGCTGTGGTCTCGAGGTAGCGTGCTGCCTTGTCACGCAGCGGGCCCGGGTTCGATCCCCGGTCGGGGCAGTTTTTCTGGGTGAGGTTTTTATCGGGGTTTTTCCTCACCTGTAAGACAAATGTCAGGAAAACTTTAAGGCCCAAATGGTCCCCGAAATCATATGGCCATCATCACCCTTATCATTATCATAATCATCATCATCCTTCACCGGTGTGGAAATCAACGGGAAGCTACCACACCTACATACAATTCCCTAGTAAAGCTGCAAGCATAGCATGAAAATGCTATGATTGCAGTGAAGGACCTGCCTTCGGGCAGCATTACTATGGATATATAACCCGAGCTATGCGTGGTTTCAGATATAAAAGCTTGAAAACTCATCTTGTGGTGATTTTAAAAGCATTCATATCACAATAGAAATAATTGTCTAATCTTAAACCTCGCAAAATGAACGTGGAGATGTCTGTCTCCCAGGCAAAATTAAAATCACGAACACATCATAATATGAATTTCTGTTGATGAAGTGAGGACGAGAGCTCTCAGAATGTGTTTCTTGTTATTATTGTATACAAAGATTCAATGCATATTGTAACACTGTTGATTTCTGTCATTATTAGCGAATTTTGAAGAATTGAAGCTATTGAGGTTGTTCTCATGATTTTTTTTTTAAATACGTTCATAGAACTAAACCGATTCTATCTAGTAGAATACATATATATATATATATATATATATATTATTATTATTATATAAAACTTTCCTTATTAGAGGATTGCCTCAAGGATAAAGTGATACAGAAAATTAATCTTTTAAATAGATGAAATACATTTTGTAAATACATTTTAAAAAATTCAACTTGTAGGCCTGATTGAAGTTTAGGCCTACATACTATAAAGTAGTAATTTTGTAAATATGGTTTCTTAAAATTGAAATTGATCCTCTAATGGCAGCGATGGCAATTTTAGGAAGATACACCCTATCCAAATCTAAGGAATTCCAAAATTTGGCTAAAAATCCTGGGATAGTACCTCTTGCCCCGATCATCTGAGAGACATGAAAAGAAAAATAAATGCCTGATTCGGGATTTGAACTTGAGTTTCTAAACTCTGTACGTTTAGCGCTCTAACCATCTGAGCTACTCAGGAATCCAATCACAAACATTTATTTTTCTTATAGGCCTATATATATATATATATATATATATATATATATATATATATATATAGTATTCTCAATTTACATGAGATTTAGCGGGATGTCGTTCCAACTGCCTTCTAGTGGCTAACTATAACAATTAGCATTTTTTATTTTTTAAAGAGAATGTATACATTGTAACAGTATATTTACTTGTTATAACTATATGAAAATGCTATGATTGCAGTGAAGGACCTGCCTTCGGGTAGAATTACTATGGATGGATGGATATATGTAGGCCTATGCGTTTGTGTGTTTTAACGTCTATCGCCCGCAAGTTTTGTTTTTGCAGTACCAACATCTTCATACAGCAACAATTAAAAACGTGAGGTCAAGTTCTTTAATCAGCAAAATCGGTCCATTATGAGTTAGCAGTTCACAAGAAACGAACATTTAAAAATCGCTCTAGCAGTCGCTATTTTCGCGTTTTTCGCAATAAAACTCAGTATATGCTATTTAAAAAAGAAGAAGAAGAATGTATTCTCAAGAAAAAAGTTTAAGTGTGGGTTCAGAAGTTGGTATTTATCTGTACCCCCAAGTTCAAAAATTGATCCAACAGCCGACATGTATTCTTTGTCTCATGTATCTGTGTACCATACAATTTAATTTGTATATTGTGTTAATAATGCAACAGAATATACTAATTTAATTTATTTAAATTTGTGCCAAGTTATACAACAGTTTGCTATTGGTAATTACTTACGGATATGTAATTTTTTTGTTTTCAGTGAAGTCCAGCACATTTACTCGTAAATCAAGAAGTTTTAAAATAAGATTTAATGAACATCTCTCGGACTTTATTAAAAGAGAAGGAAAATCAAGTTTTGCTGAACACATTTCAGAAACCGGCCATCAATTTAACAAAATAGATAAGACAATACCAATAATACACCATGAGAACAATATACAAAAAATCAATATTTTGGAAGAGATTGAAATTATCAAGGAAGCAGAAAATATAAATTTGATAAATGAGAACACTCCCAATAACCAAAGCCCTGTGTATAAAATATACAAACCATTTAAAACAGTCCCATAAGAATTCCTGAGAATGAAGCATGTCTTTGAAAAGCTTTTAATTTTAGTAATGTGACAACATTTATAACAGAAGTTGTTATAGTTGAGGACGACTGTTTTATAAGGCACAAAAAATGTTATAATTGAAATAATTTTAACCTCAACGGTGTTCAAACATGGTTGTTGAAAGTACAGATTTAGTCGTAAATAAGAAGTCCATTTATTCCTATTTAAGAATTAACAAAATAAAGATTTATGCGTAAAACAGTAAATTTAGACCATACATTCGATTTGCCAAGGAATTCCATTAAGTTGTCCACATCCTGTAAGACTAATTTTTTCTATTTCTATATTTTTGAATCCAGTTACATCAGGTTTTTCTCCCGACATTCCTGGCATTCTATCTTGTCATTAATGG
Organism: Diploptera punctata; assembly: GCA_030220185.1. Classification (NCBI taxonomy): domain Eukaryota; kingdom Metazoa; phylum Arthropoda; class Insecta; order Blattodea; family Blaberidae; genus Diploptera; species Diploptera punctata. Next base: position 1,412,188 of record JASPKZ010003819.1, on the reverse strand, counting down.
AATTTCTTAGGTTGGGACGCCTCAAAGTCTGAGTTATGTTATCCCGAAACTCGGTATATCCTTTAAAATAAAACGAGAAATGTATTCTTAAAAATCAGCGAAATCAGACCATTAAAACGGGGGGGGGTGTTTACCTGTAAGCCTTAATAAAAAATCTCTCTAGCGGACACCATGTTTGTTTTCTCAAACTGTATGCATACATTTTATTAACAAAAGAAGTGTATATTCCGTAAATCAGCTAAATTTGACTTTTTTTGAAAGAATTCGCTTATTTATGCAGTTCCAGAGTGAAGGAAATTTCTTTTAATTGTTGATATTGTGCCAGGGGAATGAAACAAACTATATGTTTCTGCATTTATACGTGTCTTCGGCCATTTAATTTATATATTTTATTCCATATATTCTATTTAAAACTGTATTTACCAGAATGATGCCACATAATTAGCAATATAAAATATATATTTAGTAAATTGAAGAAGAAATTTTCATTAATTTATCATAAGTAATGCCACGAGTGATTTCCAATTTATCTAGAGAATTTGGGAATCAAGAGTGGCATTTGTTGGGACTATTTAACGAATAAAATGAAACTATTTACTTACAAATCATTATTTAAATATAGTTATTTAATATATATATATATATATATATATATATTTAATGTAAATGGCGATGTTTGAAAACAAATGGGAAGCATTTGTTATGTTTCATTTGTTCATCACTGCAACCAGATCATATTTTTATTGCCAAATCGGATCGCAATATTGTAAGAGTGGAGAAAAAATGAAACACATCAAACTGTTTACAACCAACATTATAGTTTATTAATTAATTTCTGATCTCCTATGATGTAAATACGTCAGTTATATTTTTCTGGGATGTAAATACCTGGGAAAATAATACGTTTAAGAAAGTGCAAACTGTTTTTATTGTGGTATAATCAATTGCTACAATTTGTTTCTATTATATTTCGCAAGCAGTCTCTGGTTACATTTGTGCAATATATATATATATATATATATATATATATATATATATATATACAGTCTGGTAGCCACATGAATTCTAGGATTCTTACACCTTAATTGCTATATTTAACGTATTTCTTAGAGAGTCAGTCACTGCAAAATAATGCTATGACCTGTTCAGAATATTAAAAAGGAAGAGCTTCCTTTAATATAATAAATATAATATAATAAATATAATATAATAAATAATAGAAATATAATATAATAAACTTAATTGATAAATATCGGGTGTGATTGGTTGTAAAAAAAAATTCATTGAAACGTGAATGGTCATTGTCTCCCATTTGGGGCATGAGTTAAATAGTCACCTTAAATAATGTTACGGAAATTGATGGTTACGTCGGTTTAGTAAGTTAGATTTGGTGAAATAAAGCCTTACATACATTTACGACATTTAAAATGACTTGAAACTTCTTTCTATATCTCATGCATAAAAATGAGAAGTTTCGCCATCCCGAAAACTAGTACTTCTGTGAATGGTAGTGTGTACAAAATAACTATGTCCATCGTTGACCAACTTCGGCTGAAGTTTAAAATAAGCCTAAATAATGCTTACAGTCTAATATTCTCTACATTGATAAAAGTGCCTGCGTCCTGAAATAAGAGTCACCATCCTATCTATATATAAATTAACCTACTTTTATTCTGGGATAACAATTAAAACTATTTGTAAAATGCTGTTAATGCATAATACAATTTCAAATAGGACACATATTTCAGTTAATGTTATATTTTCATATTTCTGTATCTTGCGAGAGTAACTTAACCAAACTAATTTATTTAGGGCCTATAGTAATTTCCCTGCAGATGTCAGTAAGTGACAAGTTATTAGCTCATCACTTATTAGGAAATTAGGATATTAGTTGGATTGAAAAGGCCAATTAAATTTTGCTCAGATGTTCTAATTTTGAATTGAGATTCTTTTACGAGCTCTAATATCTTCAGACTCGGAAAAAACGGCTTAATGTCTCTCCCGAAGGACTTTTCCATTGGATTTTCCAAGTACAAAAACCAGTCAACCTGATCAAGTTTGAACCGGCGATTCTTGGAATCAGAGGCATGGAGCATAACTCCTAGACCACCGAGCCCGATTAATATTTTCGAACTTTAAGTAATTGTCCTCTGTAATTGAGTACAATTTTATTTCTGAACAAGCGACCCTTCAAAACGCCTTAATAGAGAATTCCTGAAGAATGTAACTATTGAGGTTGTTCTCATGAAAATATTTAAAAAATACAATTCTTTATTGATCCTACTTTGTAGACAACGAAAACGACCATGTTATATATATATATATATATATATATATATATATATATATATATATATATATTCCATTCTATTAACACAGTCTAACTGTTCACCTAACAGGTATTTTACATGCCAAACGCTACTCGGGCCTTTCAATGACATGACTTTTCGGAAGATGGATTTTAACTATGGATCATGCACATACTTTGTTGACCAGCGAGGACATGGAGGGCCTCCCCGAATTAGTGTTCAGCTCAATGTCACGGCCTCTTCCGAGACAACACAACATTAAGACTAAACATACAATTTACACACACACACACACACACACACACACACACAACACACACACACACACACACACACACACACAATCATACTAAACACGGCAAATATGATGATGATTATGATGGTCATATGACGTTTGAGGACCGTTTGTCCTTAAAGTTAACTTCCATTTGTCTTACAGGTGAAGAAACCCTCCCCCCAAAAAATCACCCAAGAAACTTGTCCCTACCGGGTATCAAATCCGGGTCCGCTGTGTAGAGGAACGACGCTTTTTCGAGACCATATCGGTGGATGAATGTATATATCTGTGTGTGTAATTATTTTCAGTCCATATTTTTGTATATTTTTTACACGCTTTATATTAGCTTGACCTGTATGTATCTATGTAACGGAATCTTTCAACACGATTTTCATCCACTTAAAAACATTGGATCGATTTGAAACTTTGTATACTTGTAAAGGACCAATGACAATACAATAATTTCATAAATAATATATGATATATAATATATATATATGCGGACTTATCGACTTTTTAGTCCATCGTAAGAAATTAATATTATATCCTCTGGTAGCTCAGTTGGTAGAGTGGTGGACTGTAGTGCTATATAATTTCAGCAATCCATAGGTCGCTGCTTCAAATCCGGACCGGAGTATTTTTTAGAAGAGTTTACTTTCAGCTCATACTACAATAGTATCGAATTTAAAGATATTTACATTTTTTAGAAAACCAAACTAAAATATAAAAAGAATTATAGTTTAAAAAACTAAAACAACACGCGTTATTAGAAAACCGAACTAAAACATGAAAAATAATTTTAATTTCCAACACTCTTGGGATAAAATTAAAGTGGTCAACAAAAAAATCATCTCCAGCACATCTAGAATAAAACTAGAGTTATCTACAAAAAAATTACCATCAAAAGCGTGGGATGTTCTATACCAATTAATATATTTGATAATAAACAGATATTGGTAAAAGTAAAGTCTCTAAGAAGAAATCGTAAAAACCATAAAAAGCACCCCACGCTTTTGATGGTAAAATTATTATCTTTTTTGTAGATAACTCTAGTTTTATTCTAGATATGTCGGAGATGATTTTTTTGTTAACCGCTTTAATTTTATCCCAAGCGTGTTGGAAATTAAAATTATATTTCATTTTTAACTTTGGTTTTCTAATAAAGCGTGTTGTTTTAGTTTTTTAACTATTACTTATATATAATTCGTATACTATTTTCTGCAAGATGCTACTTAATTTGTAATTATTATTTTCAAGACCGCCACACAAAGTGTTTTCATTTTTATATTTTTTGTCAGATATGAATATTTCTTATTCCAAAAACGTATCACCTATTTAATTTATGTAAATATCAATATGTGTTGGGGTGACCTCTAATTGATATTTCCCTGTCTGAAAAAAGTAAAATAATAATATTTATTATTATATTAAGTTTCAGAAAGACACAAAGACGAATATAGTTAAGTTTGAAAAGTTTATGTTGGAAAATATTACTGAATGTGAGGCATAGCAACAACGCAATGTTCTATATATTTTACGCTATATTCCTATTAGAGAGAATAAAACATTGAAACAGATAAGTAACTATACTCCTTTCTTCCCTGAAGATGTCGTTCTTCATTCCATGCAAGAAATCACCCAGTCGAACTGACACACCGAGGACGGTGTAGTAGCAAATAGGATTATCGCAGCTCCAACCTTCTCAAAGCATTCAATCTGAACCTTCTTTACACCTATCTTAGAAGCATCGTTCTCCATTGAAAAGCATAGACGTTTTCAACTAGTATATAAGGTTCAATTTCCTTTAACCACACATGTAACCCATAACTACACAAGAGCTTATTGTTGCGAGGATTTCCACTTTGTGAGCATTCGGTGTTGTCTAAATTGACAGTTCAATGGAAGGGACAAATTAAGTGTATCTTCAAAGTTTCGGGTCAGAGGGCCCCTTCTCTATAGAAACCACAAGAGAGGTTAGATAAATTATATATCACCTTGTCCATCCTATGATGCTATAAAGGACTTTTTTCTTTTACCCTCTGCTAGAACCCTTGTCATCTTGGGTGTATCTTTGTATTTGATCTTATGTCATTTATACTTGGAAGTTGGCTGTCTCGTTCGTATTTACTGATAACAGAGACAGGGGAATGAGAGGGGATTTTTTTATCGAATCATTCATCAGTTTCTCAAATATGTTCAGCAACATTCCTCAACAGATCAACCTTGTGATTTTATAAATATTACCATATATATTTATAATAAGTATATATATTTCCGGTTTTAACAATGTTGACACAAATTTTTCCGGCACCAATGATTTGTCTTCGATTTCGTTGTATAATTTTTCACCATTCGTCTCTGTTATATTTATAACTTAGTTCTTCCTCTATTTCCCAGTCCTTCAAAATTTGTCTAATCCCTTGGATCCACGTGAAATTTTGTCGTTCCTGATGGTGTCCTTATAATAATAATAATAATAATAATAATAATAATAATAATAATAATAATAATAATAATAATAATTTTTATTTATTTATATACAAATTTTCAATATTTACACATCTTTCTGTGCCTAAAGCTTTATTTTTCTTCTCCACTCGTCCCTATCCATCCACTCCTTATCCTCCATTAGTCCTGTTCTGATCCCAGTTATTATTTTATTATTTCTTGCATCCATGAATTTTTTTCATGCGTACACCATTCTAATGTTTTTCTGGGTAACCTTTCATCTTGCATTCGTCGTACATGTTCATACTAATTTAATTGCTTACATCTTAATAATAATAATAATAATAATAATAATAATAATAATAATAATAATAATAATAATAATAATAATTTAGAGTACGTCACAAAAACTGAAGGAGGAATTCGAAACATGCGGATTAAAGATAAATTTTGACAAAACTAAATAACTTATATGGTAATAGGAGACAAATCAAAAGATCTAGTTTATGAATATGGACATCTTTATATATAAAAATTAACATCTGTGAGTCTCCGAGTCTGTCTGTCCTTTAAGAACTCAAAAACTACTTGCCCGATTTGAATGGTGTTTTTACCATCAATTAGAAATACCCAATTAACATATACTTGTATATCATATTACCGTGTGTTCTATAGGGCCGGAGACAAAAAAGTGATCCAGTGCGCTAAGTAGCTTTTCGGACGCTTAAATAGCTTACGCAATCTAAACTATAACGAATGCACCAATTAATGTACACCGAATTAAATAACTAAACAAAAATATACAAAAAGTACGCGACAGCATTTATGTCTATCTTTTACGGATAACTCACAATAACCATTTTTGTCTTTCAAAATTATGTTAAAATAAGGACTTAATTACAAAGACTTTTCCAAAAACACATTGTTAATTCTTTTCAAATTAAATAATGTTACTTCCTTGAGTATTTAGTGAAGGACAAATTTGCTTATTCTATGTCATTCATATTATCAAATGTTCAACAAATGCAGTAAGTATGTACACCGTGTTCCAAAATTATGGACGGGGTTTTAAATAATTGGTATAGCTTTACAAAGAAAACTGGATGCGTAATGCAAAAAAAAAAAAAAAACTGTGAAATTTTCATATCCTATATGCAGCAATTTGTTTCTTGTCATTATTACATCGTCAGTGTTAAATTTGTAAAAATGGCGATTCCTGTACAGAAGTTATTCTGTGTGTTGCAATTTGCAAGGTCTGGTTCCATTGTTGCAGTGCAGCGAGCTTTCCGACGGCAATTTGGAATTGATCCTCCGATCCGTCGACGGTATAAACAGTTAGAAACAACTAGATGTATATGTAAAAGGAAAAGTCCAGGACGTCCACGAACACCAAATGACGCTTCGGTCCGGATGACATGATTCATTCCCACACCCTCCACGGTCTCCCGATCTCACACCTTGTGATTTCTTCCTGGGGGGTATGTGAAGGATCATGCGTATGTACCACCACTTCCGGTGGACTTTCCAGACTTGAGAAGAAGCATTGTTGCTGCTCTTGAATCCATTACTCCAAATATGCTGACCAAAGTTTGTGAGGAATTCGCCTATTGGCTAGATGTGTGCCTTGTGACGAAAGGTGTCCACGTCGAACATTTATAAAGTATGTAATGAAAACTCGAAGAGTTTTCTCTTTAATCCCTTCTAACTTCTGTTCTTATGTATATATATATATATATATATATATATAATTATGTAAGGAAAATTAAATAACTTTGAAACCTCATCCATCATTTTAGAACATCCTGTATTTAGATTTGATATTTCTTTATATACATTTTAATAAATTGCTTATACATGATCTGTTTAAATTATTTTCTTCATGCGAACAATTTCGCGGGTCCCACTAGTGGAAAAATAAAAGTATTTGGAAACAAAAATTAGTGCAGATGGATGTCATTATGTTGAAATTAATGAGAGAATAAATAAGGATAACTGTGCAATATCAAATTTCAGCTGTTTAATGGGATCAGGATATAAGTTCTAAAACAAAAATGTTTTAATACAATAATGAGTACAATGAGGTACGGTGCAGAAACATGGAAATTAAAATCTAGAACAATAACTCATTTAATTTTTTTTTTTCGTGGCGCGACGGGCTTAGAAGGCCCTTGACCTACCAGCCGGCAGTCGACCTCATATCCACATGTGTTAATCACAGAGGTAGACGATCATTCAGCCAGTGTAGAGGTGACACGTGTCAGAATGTCGGGTTCCCCAGCCGTTATAGCTGATTTTCTCAACCTGGAGCCGCTATTAATTGTAGCTACCCAAATGCCTGACTATACTGGATGGGCACCGGTCCCATACTGACCGAAATTCCACGTGGAAATTTCTTCTCCCATGGAGACTCGAACCAGCGCAAGTCCCGTAGCTCTGTTCCAAGGCTTCCTGCTTTAACCACTCGGCACGGAGCGGAACCATTTAAATTCGATGGAAATGGATTTTTGGAGGGTTCGGCTGGAATTTCTGAAAGAGATAAAATGGAAAAAAAAAAAAAAAAATGTAATTGAACGAAATGTGAATGTTGAAACTTCAATTGTGAATTTCATAAAAAACAAACAAATATTGTACGTCAAGTAAAAAGAATGACAGAAGCAGATTCTCAAGAAGAATATTAAAATGGGCGTCACTTGGTAAAAGAAGAAGAGTACGCTCAAAAATTACGTAGATTGATGGTGTTTTGAGCAGCATGAGGGGAAAAGGATTGGACGATCGAGATTGGAATGACAGAGAGGTGTGGACGAGAATGACATGAGAATGAATTAATTAGGGAAAGGTACATATTGCAAAATATTGTGAACCTACTAAATAAATAAATAGGCATAATAATAATAATAATAATAATAATAATAATAATAGTTTTTATTTATATACAGATTTTTAATGTTTACACATCTTACTGTGCCTAAAGTTTTATTTTCTTTCTCCACTCGTCTCTATCCATCCACTCCATGCCCTCCAGATCTCTTGTTCTCATTCCAGTTCTTATTTCTGCATTCACCAGTTTCGAGGTCTACCTTTCCTTCTTCTTCCAGGTGGACACCATTCCAGTGTTTTTCTGGGTACTCTTTATTCTTGCATTCGTCGTACATGCTCATACCAATTTCATTGCTCATATAATATATAGTCTACTATTGAATATCTAATATTCATTTTTTTCTCGTATGACAGTAGCCTATTTCTTCTTTGGAAGATTTTTCTTATTTTTTTTCTAATTTTCAGCATCTTGCTGCTATAATAATAATAATAATAATAATAATAATAATAATAATAATAATAATAATAATAATAATAATAATAACTTCAGTAGACCGTACAAAATAAAATTTGAATATGAAGTGAATGTGATGGATTATGGATCACACATTTTAACGGCAACAGGAAGCCGGTCAGTGGAGAGTCGTGTTCGAGTGGGGTAACGCATCGCAGAATTGCACGGCATATTATTTATTAGAGCGAGTACGCTATGTGGTCTGTGTTGGGAGTTATTTTACGTGTGTGTTTTCTAGTAAATAAACCATAATGACGCCTACAGTTTAACAACCACACTACATTTAATATTCATGTATTTCTATTCATTCCCCTGGATATCAATCTAGTTTTTAATTTCAATTTTTAAACTTTTTTGTTTTGTTTTAAAAACCTATCGGCGACAGCTCTTTCATATCATCGACATATCAAAATTGTGAATTTATATCCATAGGCTTTTCCAGTGTCGATAATCTGATGGCAATGGATTAACCAAATTCGAAATATGAAAACAAACATATTTTCATTAAATTAAAAAAATAGAGGGTTCAAGGTAAATTGGAAAACATCTAGAGTAAGAATCTGTAACAATTCCTAATATCGATGATACAATTGTATTTAAAATATACAATCATATTCAAATGCCTTACCTTATTCAACTGGTATTTTTATTGTACTACCACCAGGTTGTCTTTTATAACATTTCTGCTTTCTCCTTAGCATTGGCGGAATTGTAATCTATTTTATACTTTGTAGCACCTGGAAAGCGGAGTGGCGTTACCTCGATGATATGATGGGTGATTAATGATAATGAAGTGCCAAGAGAGTCCTTAACCTAAACTTAACCTAAATTCCAGACCATGAGCAACCACAGGAATCATTTCCTTTAAGGAAAAATTCCTATGATCTGATCGGGAATCGAACCCTGGACCTCATGAATTGCAGTCGGAAACGCTGAATAATTGTACATGAGACTGGCCTCATTATCGAATTAAAATTACTATTTAACTCATGCCCCAAATGGGAGTCAATGACTAATCACATTTCAATGAATTTTGATTTACAACCAATCACAGTCGTTTTTCGCCTCGATTTTATCACTTTCATTTAATCAAATGGCTCCCAGATTGTATATATAGTGCACGAATGTAACCAGATTCTGCTTGAGAGATATAATAGAATGATGATTATGATGGCCAATAGTGTTCGAGGTACTATTTGGGCCTTAAATTTTCCCAAGGGAGCAAATGGTTGGTACGGCCTCGAGAAGGGTACAGATGCCGACTATGTATACCTTAATAAATCTCGAGAAATGCCACTGCGACTTTTTTAGCAGCTCTGCCAGCAAGTCCTAATCCTACGTTCTCGTCGTGCTCCCTGACTGCAGTCGTAATAGAATGTAGCTAACAGGATGGGACGAAAGGCGAGTTCTCAGCGCCTTCAAAACTGAGACCTGTCGGCTAAGGGAGTAAACCCTAAAAAAAACCAGGTCCTCCATGTCTGGGAGTTAGGCGTCAGGCTGGCAACCTGGCCCTGGAAAAAAGTATATCGCTACGTACTTCAGTAAAATATGTCAGCCGGATGGATTTAAATATGACAGACTTAAGCTACGAAAACGGACCTTTGCTATTGGCACATGGAATGTTCAAGGCTTGAACACTAAAGAACAAGAAGTAATAGATGAGATTACAGCAATGAATGCAGATATTATTGTGCTCTCAGAAACAAAAAAGAAAGGGAAAGGACAGGAAAAATTAGGAAATTATACACATATCTGGAGTGGAGTACCAAAAACTAGTAGAGCAAAAAGAGGTATATCCATTTTGATAAAAAATAAGTTGGTAAAAAATATAGTGTCTTGGGAAGAAATTGATGAAAGAATTATTAAATTAAATCTCAAACTTTTTGGGATAGAGCTTATAATAATAGGAGTATATGCCATAAATGAGGATGCAACAACCATAGAGAAAAATTAATTTTTTGACAAACTGTCAGAAATTTTGGACAAAATAAAAAAAAACATCAAGAAGTAATAATAACAGGAGATTTTAATAGTCGAGTAGGAAGTAGAATGAAAGATGAAGTGATTGGACCATTTGGGGAAAAAGTGGAAAATGACAATGGAGATAGATTGATAAGTTTATGTAAACAACATGGCTATATGATAATGAATAGTTTCTTCCAACATCGGGAAATACATAAATACACATGGGAACAGCCAACAAAAAGTCTCAAATCAATAATTGATTATATAATTGTGAAACAAAAACGTGATATGATAGTGAAAGATGTTAGAGTGTATAGAAAACCAGATTGCGGAAGTGATCATTATATGCTTTTGGGAAAATTCATATTAACAAGTAGGAAAAAACAAAATATTGAAGTAACGGAAGACAGAATAAATACAACCCCTTTGAATGAACAAAGATATAAAGTAAGTTTACTCTATGATGAGAGTATAAAATATCTTTTTCAATCAAGATTAAAACAAAAACTTAATTTAAATTTAAATAAATCTGCAGTGGAAATGTATGATCAACTAAAGGAAAGTATACATTCAGCAGCTTTAGAAGCACTTGGGACAGAAAATCTAGAACTAAAAAGAAATAATGAATGGTTTAATCACGATATTAAAAAAATAGTAGAAGAAAAAAAGAAAGCACGGATGAAATGGTTATCAGATCACTCAACAACATCTCGAAATGAATATATCACTTTAAAACATAAAACAAAGGCGGAAGTGAGAAGAACAAAAAATGAGTACTGGGATAATATATGCTCGAATATAGATCATTCGATTGGATATGCTAGATCCAAAGAAGCTTGGAAAACATTACAAAATATCAGGAAATCAGAAAGAAAGAAGATAAATATTCAGTTGATAAGACCATCAGAATGGATGCAACATTATAAAGGTTTACTTCAAGAAAATAGAAATGAGTTTCAACTTCAAGATACGGATGTAGAATATAAATTTGACACTTTAATTTGATAATCCAGAGATATGAAGTAAAAAAGAGCTTTGAAAGAGGCAAAAAATGGGAGAGCACCAGGACCAGGAAATATTCAGACGGAACTCCTAAAACATGGAGGAGATATTTTAGTAATATTTTTAACAAAACTTTTTAATAAAATTGAAATTGGAGACGATATCCCAGAAGACTGGAATTTATCGTATATTACTCTCCTATTTTTAAAAAAGGTGATAAAAAACTGTGTTCCAATTATAGAGGTATAAGCGTTATACCTTCAACAGCTAGGATTTTTAGTAAAATTATAAATTTTAAACTTAAGGAGATAAAAGATAACTTAAGAGAAGAACAATGTGGATTCCGGAGTGGAAGATCATGTATTGATAATATTTTCTGTATTAGACAATTACAAGAGAAAATCCTAGCAAAAAATAAAGAACTACATATGACCTTTATTGATTTAGAGATGGCATATGATAGTGTACCTCGACAATTGTTATGGACGGCAATGAGAAATCTGAATATCTGTGATAAATGGATTAATATTGTTAGGAGGATCTATAGTAATACAAAAGCTAAAGTAAAAATACAGAATAGTTTAACAGAGGAATTCACAGCGAATAAAGGCCTTAAGCAGGGATGCAGTTTATCACCAATTCTTTTTAACATTTATTTAGACCAGGCTCTTAACTTGTGGTATAAAAAATGTTCTGAAATGGGTATTCCTATAGGAGGAAAAGTACTGCATTCATTGTTGTTTGCAGATGATCAAATAATTTTTGCAGGGGATGAAGATGATATGAAATATATGATAAATAAACTAATGGAAGAATATAAAAAATGGGGACTGAATATAAATTTACAGAAAACAGAATATATGTGTTTGGGAAAGGATGTGGATGACCTCATACTTGAAACAGGGAAAATAAAAAAGTGTGAATTTTTTTAAATATCTTGGGTCAATAATTACAAGTTTAGGTACCTGTGAGAGAGATGTACAGACTAAAATTGCAATGGCAAAAAATGCAACTAAGACATTACATGGAATAATTTGGAATAAAAATATTACAAAGGAAACTAAAATGAAAATTTATAAGAACATAATACAGAATATTTTGTCATATGGAAGTGAAACTTGGTCTTTGACGGAATTACAAAAGAATAAAATTAGAACAGTTGAATTTGATTATTTTAGAAGAAGCCTCCAAAAAACAAGACAGGATAAAATAAGAAATGAATTCCTTTGGAGAGAAATGAATGTCACCACATATGTTGTTAAGAGGATTGAAAATCAAACGCTTAAATGGTATGGCCATGTACAAAGAATGGAAAATGAAAGATGGCCAAAAAATATATACCAATGGTCACCCCCTGGAAGAAATAAACGTGGCAGACCAAGATAGAAATGGAAAACCTACGTCAGAACTATAATGGATGATAGGAATTTGGAAGAGGGAGATTGGAATGATAGAGATAAATGGAAACTGAAGACGGCAAACCTATAAGTGGGGGAAAGCCGAAGAAGAAGAAGAAGACATTTTCCCAACACTTGTCATACAGGTGGGAAGAAAACCTGAAAAAAACTCACTCAGGAAACTTGTCCCAATCGGGGATCGAACTCTGGCCCGCTATGTACGAGGCAATAACGTTACATTGTGACCACAGCTGTGGACTCTAATAATAAGTAAGATTAACATAAAAGCGCTTAACAATAAATGTTGGTTGGCCGCAGTGCGCTGATGGTTATGTCCCTCGTCTCTAGTATCGAGGACGCGGGTTTAAACCCGATCGTGGTCGATCCATTTTTTTAGGATGGAAAAAATCAAGTCGTCCGGGAGGAATTTTTAAGACGTAGCTTCCAAGTTTGAAGATTTCAGGCTCGTAAAAGAACCCACAAGCCTGAAAAAAAGGCGTATATGCAAAGTTTACTTACCATTTCCCATCCCGTCGTACCTTAGTTACTCACTCAGGGAAGGAATAGTAGTAATAATATTAACAATAATAATAATAAATAATAATAATAATAATAATAATAATAACAATAATAATAATAATGTCTTATTTATTCTGCCAGAGTTACGACCTTAAGGCCTTCTCTTCCACTCAACCAGCACAAATACAAATGAATATTTGACAAACATAGATATACACTATATTAATTATATAGAGTTAAAAATAGGTGGTTAAATGTTGCAATGTAAATTTCATGTTTCAAACAACGTTTTATACGATAATAACAAATATAATACAAACGATATTAATAATAATAATAGTATAATATATCAATTGATATAATATATTAATTGGTGTTTCTCGTATAATAGGTACATATTATATACCTTGTACTGGGTAATGATGCAGTCGAGTTTAGAGCAAATATAAATTTAGATTTATTTTAAGAGATGAGGGCTGAATAAGAAAAATAAACATAATAATAAAAATAATAAACGTAATAATAATATGCCTGGATTAAGAATATATATAATACTACTAATAATAATAATATAATGTTTTATTTTAGCTGGCAGAGTTAAGGCCATAAGGCCTTCTCTTCCACTCAACCAGCGTTATATATACTGTATATATATATATCTTCCTCTGTTCGTTGCTTACAAGCATGAAATTAAACGCGAAAAGGTATTAAAAGCAGAAAGTACTAGCCTACGTGCTGGTTGATTAAAAATGGGAAGTTGTGCCATGATTTAATTTATTAAGCAGTTTAGCAGCCAGAATTGGAGCTGTGGTGGGTTTTGGGAGATGGAAATGAAAGCGGCGAGACGGGTGACCATTAAATCGCTGAGTCCAGGTCTATGCCGGAACTTGCCATTTCCGCGCTCCTCAAACCCGCCCTTCCTCCACATAACTCATAATCCATTTCCGAAAGCGACTAATTCACTACCAGGTACAGCATCACTGCACGCTATTTGCTCATTGATCCTTTAACTAAGTTTCAAATTCATATACAGGCATTCTCTAATTTTCTCTTTATTTATTTTTACTCTAAATTAAAATACTAATGGTTATTTTCGCTTACGAAATCCATTTTAGGAATGCGATAATAATAATAATAATAATAATAATAATAATAATAATAATAATAATAATAATAATAATAATAATACTCACTGGCACTATCGAACCCGTAGGTTCATGACCGCGCGGACATAAGCTCTCTATACATCCCTATCCTGAGATAATGCTTTCCAATCATTCCCTGCATAATCTACTTCCCTCAAATCATAGTTAATGTTATTCTCCCACCTCATTCTTGGTCTACCAACTGGGCGTTTTCCCTCTGGCTTTCCTACAAGAAGCTTCCATTCAAGTCTTTCATTCCCCATACGTGCAACATTACCTGCCCATCGCAGTCTACGAGACTTAACTGTTCTTATACATCTGGCTTCCTATAAAGGCCATGTAGTTCATTGTTATGTAGTCTTCTCCATTCACCTGTCTGTTCATCTCTCTTTGGTCCAAAAATTGTCCTAAGTACTTTATTCTCAAATACATGTAATCTCCTTTCCTCCCTTAAAGTAAGAGTCCATGTTTCGCACCCATATAATATAACTGGTAGAATAATAGTTTTATATATTTTAGTATAATAATAATAATAATAATAATAATAATAATAATAATAATAATAATAATAATAATAATAATAATAATAAAAAAAATGAGTGGAAACACGGGAAATTGCAGTGGGTGGCATCAGAACACACACAATATTAAAAAAATAATAATTTATTTAAACTGGCAGAGTTGGGGTCATAAGACTTCTCTTCCACTCAACCAGTGAAAAAATTAATTAAATAGAATAAATAAAGTAAATGTTTTCATAAATTAAACCAAAATTTAAATTAATCAAGTCAATATTATTAGAGAAACGAAAAAATGGAAAATCATCAATTAGTCCGCTGAACGGTCAATTAAAAAAGAAAGAGATTTATATTTCTTTAAACGGAAGCTAAGGTCCAGCAATCCCTAATCTCTTGTGTTAAGGAGTTCCAGGGTCTAGCATTAGATGCAGTATAGGATTTAGAATAATGGGAGGTTGTATGTTATGGGTTGAGCAGCGATTTTTTTCTCAGATTGAGATTGAAAGGCAACCGACGCAAAAGAAAGAATACGTAGCATGGTGTATATATATATATATATATATATCATCATCATCATCATCATCATGAACAAATTCGTTTTAGGCAGATTAAGAGAATACAATGCCATTATCGTACGATCGTGGAAATGAACCATAATAGTACGCGGAATTATTAAGGTGGATTCTAGTGCAAATAGTCAAGAGTTATTCGAAGAAAAACATACAAATTAATTTAGTGGTACATGAATACGACGTCATGAATATTTATATTATTTTTGTCCTAAGAAAATATGGGAAATACTTGAAACTTAAATACGAAGTACAGATAGAAGAAACCTATAAAATGCCATATTATTAATACGTAATGTTGGAACATATCCATTAATTATGGGTAAAATAATATAGCCAACTTGCGGTGATACGTTAAAAACAAAATATTAACCTATTTAGAAAGACAACCAACTGTATCCCAAACCTTATATTTATTCATTTTCTGTAGCGTATGTTATTGTTATGTGCTGGCTGTAGCATTATTACCGCATATACTAATTAATTATTGCACTGTTAGCCAATAGCATAGAATCCATATATATATTAAAGTATTGAATTAACAATCAGAATGTATTTATATTATATTATGAAGGGAAATTGCGTACTAGACACTCTAATATATAATAATAATTACATGTGGATATTCAAGTTGAAACAGGCAGGGGCGTTGAGTTTGGATAATATTACTCACTATCCCCCAGTCTAATACAGGGGCGTCGAGTCAAGATAAGATTACTCTCCATCCCCTAGTTGAATACAGTAAGATAACATGACTGGAAAATTCCAGTCGTCATACGTAACTTTAGAAGAGATATGTCCTTATTTGGAAATGAGGAAGAGATATGTCCTTATTTGGAAATGAGGGTGAAACATCCCAACTCAGCGTCCATGCCACGCCCGCTTATCAGAGGGTTTATAACGGCTGATGCCCTGGGCATCAGGGCTTATTCTTCATGGTTCCGACCTCGTCTCTATGACAGTTAGAGACACAATATTGTAACTTTTTAATCATCGTCTTTAATAAATATATTAAATCAAGTTCTTCATTCACTGGAGTTCTTGGACTCACAACGAATCCTACCTTCAAATTGTCTGATCTACCCGAGGGCCAGGTCACGACAGTTAATTATTATTACGAACGAGAAAATAACACATAGTTAATAGGCCTACATGTTGAGAACGTGACTAAACATTTTTTGTTGGCTATCATTTCGGTAGTACGAGATGTAATGGAGAATTATCGATGTAATAACTTGTTTTTGTTACATGATATATAGACTGCCATTTGCACTAAAATAGCATAATAATAATAATAATAATAACAATAATCGTGTTTATATATAAACGGGTATAGGTATAATAAATTAAGTTGTTAGAAATATATTATTATTATGAACCGGAGCCGGGCATCATATAGACATCATAGAAAAGATAAGATTGCAGTGGTATGGTCATGTCAAACGAATGCCAGAGCAAAGATTGTTATGGAATGGATCCCAATGGAAAGGAGGAAGAGAGGAAGACCGAAAAAAACTTGGATAGAAGGGGTACAAGCAGCTATGAATATCAGAGAAATGGAGGAACAACAATGGATGGATAGAGAGGAATGGCGTTTGGTTTCCGGAAGATGGCGGCAGCTGCCATGATACCGGATGATGATGATGAGAAATATATTTTCAAATTTTACTTTCGAATTAATTAATTTTTATCGCCTACCGTAAATACTCAAAAAGAAATACATTGAATGTAGTTATTTATATTTCTTTTAGTAAATTTATAAATAAATGAGGATTGAGAAATAAAGTTTAAACAATAAAATAATTTATAAATATTTCACCCATAGAACAGTCGCCTAAAAAATCGCATTGGCAACAAAATTAGTCTACTTCATAGGACATTTACCTAAGAAAGAGAGAGAAATGGAGAGAGGAAAAAATATTTTTAATATAGAAGCACTTATGTGTAGATATATTGAGTATAAATAATACTAACTGATTAAGTAAATCAGTGAGACTATCGAACTTCGAGGTTCATGCCCATGTTTTTCGACGGTTCAATTTTTGTAGTGAAAGATCTTCATTGTTTCGATTGAGATTTCTCTTACAGTATAAAAGTTTGACATCACATGCTCAGCGGAGCAGAAAATGTTCAGAGATTGGTGGTTTACAATTTGAAATTATTTAGATTGCTTTTAGCATATAATAGATAGTTCAACACAAATATTGATGGCAATGTCATTTCTAATTATATAAAACATCTTCTACAATGAGTCCTTAGTAAAACTCTGCTGATTCTCATTTTCGAAACAAGTATTTTTATATGCAGATTGATGATTACCCCGTAAAGTATAATAAGTAATATGACTGTAAAATTGAACTGATTACAGTGAATATTATTTCTCGTGTGACCTGGCTCATGAGCTTGTACTCAAAGCTTTTGACTATAGTTCATGTGGTTCCGGATTCGATTCCCTCTCAGACCACTTTTTTTCATCATCATCGTCCTTTCAAGTATTAGGCCCAGTGGCTCGTTACGGTCTCCCGTCATCTCCGAATAGGTCGACCCACAGATCTTCTGCCTCGAGGAATGTAGTGAAGAATTTGTTTTGGTATTCTGTGACGATCCATGCGCTGAATATGGGCTAGCCAATTTTTTTTTCCTTAAAGAGAATGCGGTCGCCCATGGCCCGGAATTTAGATTAAATTTAGGTTTAAGGACTCTTCTGGTACTTATTACTCGACAATGTTAACTTTCAATGCGGAAAAACTGTGAACTAAACGTATGTGGTGAGGGTGAGTAGGGGTTGGAGGTAGTAGTTCCTTGTCTCAGGTTGCAATGACACTGTTTATTATCCGTCAGTCGTGTATAGTCAGTAGATAGTGACATTGTCGAGTCCGAAAGTTAGATCCTATATTCACAGTATGGTCTGCCAAACAATAGTTGGAAATCAGTGCTGATTTAATTTCTCTGTACGTCACATTGTCCAGAAATCCGTAAGCATACAATCTCCAAAGATCTGTCATTAACTCCATCTCCTATTTCAAGTATGTCAACCACTATATTTTGCCACTGATTATACCATTTACCCATTCATTCGCTTGCACCAACTGTGGTAGGAGACACTTTTTCCCTCTTCAACACTAGCGCCATTGCTTCCCCTCTCCAGTTAAAAAAAGTTAACGTCGTCGAGTAATAATTACACTGAGCAACTAAAAATAAACTTTTTTTTTTGTCTCAGAAAGAAAAATGTGTGATTCTGATAGTATTTGTTCTCCTGAATTCAAATATGATATCGGTTTTTCTCCATCACCCAAGGTTTCCGAGAGACAGGAATTTATAATTTCAAACACTTTAATATTTTCTACATTCGTAACTACACAATATTCGAACATTCGGACTCACCTAAAAAGTAAACAATGGCGATTTTCTGCTATATTTTGCCTGTGGAGCATAGCTCGGTCCAACAAAAATCGGCCAGCATATTAGGATTCCATTTACCTTGATATCTCTTGTCCGTAGCTGAAATCTCCTGAGTTAGCTCATTGGTTTTATTTTATAATGCACAAATGGACAAAAAAAGTTTATTGAAAAATAATTATTTAAATATATTAGTTGAAATTGAAATAAAAAACTGTGGTTGATGGAGAAATTCCGAATACATATTTGAACACACGATAAAAAACTGCATTAAGTACAACTGTTGGTACTCATGAGACAAAAATCATGTTGACCAGTATTATTATTTATCATCTGTCATGACATAGAAGTAACGTAACTTTAACTTCCAGACACCCTTATCTCCGAAGTGGGTTACAATTTCGCCAATGCCAGGAAATAATGTCAGGATGTGTCCAAAATCAAAACTATCAGATGTCTAAATATCCTTTTCACTTGTAAATGTGACCTCTTGGACTGGTGTTTACCATGCTCGCCTATTTAAAATATCGAATGATACTCTTATTCATTTATAAACCCCATCAACTACAGAAAGTTCCTCTACGTCGGCTGGCGGGCGGTTAGGTAAATTAGCAACTGCTGGCAACCAGCATCCCTTTATTCCTAACGTTTAGTACTTTGAATTTCGTTCACATCCATCTTGATGATACATATTTCATACTCGTTTAGTCTGAGCTTAGAAATGCAGTGAGTGCAAAAAGTGACAGTGCAGTACAACTTTTTTTTGTTGCTAATCAATTAACATAATTAGTATAATATATGTTTTCATATGTTTCGTGGTACGTTTAACATTAATATATAATAATTGTTACATTACTATGCTATATGAGCCATAATATTAAATCTATCCACTATCCTACAAGTAACATGTGAGTGTAATGTGTTGCCCTATCCCTTCCATTATACGAACTACACACCACACAAAGTTCCAACTCCAGCAGTGTAATCTGTACAGTTGTGCAGAATACACAAAATAGTTAAATGGATCCGAAAAGAACACAACAGAAGAATCTAACAACTATTTTTACGCGACAGTGCGTTTTGTCACACTTACAGCAATGGCGACCAATGATTGAAAGTTCAACTTCCTACGTTTCGGGGTTGCCAACCTAAATAACTATACTGTAATAAGATAACTATACCGTAATATTACATATTACAAACCACGTGTGAGAAGTAAAACTACTGCCCTCTATACTTATATACTACGTACAATGTACAGGGTGGACCGCTCGAATGGACCTAATTTCAATTGCTTGTTACTGGCAAACGGTTGAAGATAGAAACTTAAAACAACGTTCATAGTACACAAAAACTCACCAAGTTTTGATATCCAGATCACCACATCTCTATATGAGCCCCAGCAGTCACTGTGACGATATCAAAGCGATGAACAATTTCTGCCAAGTACGTTGGAGTATGTCTTCTGGAATGTTCTCAATAGCCTCTATGATGCGCTCACGAAGATCACGAAGGTCTTTGACTGGGGTGGTTGTAAACTTTATCTTTGACATAGCCCCAGAGAAAGAAATCCAGTGGTGTTTTAAATCGGGAGATCTCGGGGGCCACGCGATTGGTCCTCCCCTACCAATCCAACGGCCAGGGAAAATGTTGTCCAAAGTCGTACGAACTTCATTGGACCAGTGGGGAGGAGCACCATCTTGCTGGAAAACGATGTTAGGCTGCAGTTGTTCAATTTGTGGAAAGAAGAACTGCTCCAGCATGTCAAGATATGTGGTACCACGAACAGTTTTCTCGGCGAAGAAAAACGGTCCAATGACCTTATTATGTGACAAACTGCACCAAACATTCATCTTCGGACTATCACGAACATGCTCTTGAATAGCGTGAGGATTCTCCGATCCCCAGATCCGCACATTATGCCGGTTTACCTTGCCTGACAAATGGAAAGTGGCTTCGTCCGAGAAGAAAATCTTGGTCATGAAGTCAGGATCCGCGCCGAGACGTTGCACTAACTGCACTTTATATGCGTGCAGTTTGAGGCGTTTGTGGACAATCCGTTGTAATGTCGATTTTGGTATTTGAAGTTCCCGGGGCTTCTTTCAAATGCGGCTTGAACATTTGCCACCATTTCATCGGATGCTCTGCGACCACCACCATGCTTCTTCAACACAGATCCTGTAGCTAATAATGTATCACGCCACTTCTTTATGCTTCTAGCAGTTGGAGCATCACGGTTAAACACACGCCGGAACTCCCTTTGAACTCTAATGATTGATTTAAACTCCGCATACCACAAAACAGCTTGCGCTTTCATCTGCGGAGTCGCCATTTTCACAAACAATTAAATCTAAGAACGAGAAACGTATCTTTGTGCCATCTACCGACAGGATTCGAACTTGGTGAGTTTTTCTGTACTATGAACGTTGTTTTAAGTTTCTATCCTCAACCGTTTGCCAGTAACAAGCAATTGAAATTAGGTCCATTCGAGCGGTCCACCCTGTATATACAAAAAATATCCAAAAGACAGTTGTTAATATTTATTATACGAAACAAATCACTATATTTTAAATGAACTGAACTTTATTTTAAAACAATATAAAACAATAAATACGTACTTGCCATTTTATAACTGATTGGTGCCACGACCTCCTTTAATTTCAACTTAAACATTGTCCGCACTGTTAACGTTAGTCAGTTGTTTATAATAAACGCAAATATTTCCAACAAAAATGCTATTATTATACTATTATTTATTATTTTGAAAACACCATCGCGCAGAAAAAAAATGTACAACGCACGTTTCTGATGTGTTTTACAGAATCTCGGAAATTAAAAACCGAGCGATCCTCGCTTCTGTAAAGATCACTTCCCAACCTCGCATCATGATATACTATTTCGGTTGCCCATTGAATGTAAATCAGTACCAGAAATATCGAAAGTGAATGTACAAAAGTAGCAGAAATAACGATCCTAATTTCTTAAGAGAAAATAGTTACCATGGAAGAGTAGCCCAAAGGATGAATTTTGTCAATTAAAAAAATAAATAAGTTGATCAAACTATCCACTCTATGATCTCTTCTTACATCCACTGTAAGAGGTCGCTGCGCGCATTTAATTATCACGTGGAAACTGCATAATGGTGAAATATTCTACGTATGAACGTTTACATATGTTGCGAAAACATGTTATTTGAAAAATAAATCTAGTATGAAAACTAGGCAAAATGTATACGTCGTTTTCCTGTCATTCCAGTTTCGTCGAGAGAGACAATCAGGCTATTAGTGGAAAAGTTGCATGAAAGAGGTTCTGCGATTGACAGATAAAACAACAATCGTAACATCGTGTGCAAGCAAAAACTCAATGAAGTAGGATCTGCTTTGGAATTTAGTCATCAAAAGACTCTGAGATATGCAGCACAGCGTTCCAAAATAAAAAAAAAGCAAAAATAAAAAATATTTATGGAACAACCAAAAAAGTACAATTAAAGACTACGTAATCACTGTAGATCATCTCTTACAACTCCTCAACACTTCCAGCATGAGGACGAATAGGCCTATTGAATTTTGTACTTAACTACCGTACCCGGCAGACGTTTTCCTGTCGGATCGTTCAATTCTCATGTCATGGCTGGACGATAAAAATATAGGTTACTTTTTTCCTTAAAATTCACTAATTAAAATATAAATTACTTACTTACTTACTCACTGGCACTGTCGAATCCTAGGTTAATGGCCGCGCGGACATAAGCTTTCCATACATCCATATCCTGAGCTAAAGCTTTCAAATCATTTCCTGTATAACCTACTTCCCTCAAATCATAGGTAATGTTATTCTCCCACCTCATTCTTGGTCTACCATTTGGGCGTTTTCCCTCTGGCTTTCCTATAAGAAGCTTTCATGCAAGTATTTCATTCACCATACGTGCAACATGTCCATGCCCATCGAAGTCTACGAGACTGAACTGTTCTTATTATATCTGGCTTCCTATAAAGACCATGTAGTTTATTGTTATGTAGTCTTCTCCATTCACCTGTCTGTTTCATCTCTCTTTGGTCCAAAAATTTCCTAAGTACTTCATTCTCAAATACTTGTAATCTCCTTTCCTCCCTTAAAGTAAGAGTCCATGTTTCGCACCCACATAATATAACTGGTAGAATAATAGTTTTATATATTTTCAGTGTAACTTTTTTGAAAGGAGTTGGGGCATCAAGAGTCTCTGTAATGCATAATAGCACGCATTTCGAGAATTGAGCCTATGTTTAATTTCTTTGTGCATCTCATTCCTATTTGTGATTATTGTTCCTAAGGTATTTGAATTCAGCCACTTCCTCAAAATTTCCCACATTTGTCATTAGCTGTCCATTTCCACAATATAATGTATTTCTACGTGTGACCATAGGCTATATTTAATTTTATTGATATTTACTTCCACTCCTAATTTCTTTGTGTTCCTCAATAGTGTGTGCGTGTTGTCCCTTAGTATCTCCTCGCTATCAGCCAATATTACTACATCATCAGCATAAACTAACAGCTTATTAATACCATTGAGTTGTAAGCCTTCCTCATTCTCTAAAGATTTAATGGCATGCTGTAGTACACAATTAAATAGTAGAGCAGATAGTGCATCTCCTTGCTTCAACCCATTCTGGATTTCAGAAGTGTCCGAAAACTGTTTGCCTACACGCACCCTACTCTTTGTGCCATTTAGACACATTCGTATAAGTGTAACTAACTTTTCAGGAATTCCGAACTCCAGCAGGATACTATATAACTTCTCCCTCTTAATTGAATCATATGCTTTTTTGAAGTCTACATATAGTTGATGTACAGTACCATTATATTCCCCATTTCTTTTCTAAAATATGTCTTATACTAAAAATTTGATCTGTTGTAGACCTGTTTCTTCTAAATGAACATTGGTGATCTCCTAGAATGTCATCGATATAGGGAGTAAGTCTGCTTACTAATATATTTGTAAGAATTTTGTACGAAATTGAAAGTAATGAGATGCCCCTGTATTTGTTGAAATCAGTTTCTTATAAATTGGTACGATAATTGATTCCTTCCATTCATCTGGGAGAGCTTCTTTTTCCCAAATCCTACTAAGCAACCAGCATATCTTGTCCATCTATTATTATCCCCCTGATTTTATCAGTTTTGCTGGGATCTCATCTGAACCTGGTGCTTTATACATCTTCAATTTTTCAATCGTCATTTCAACCTCTAATGCACTTGGTTCTGCGACTAGCATTTCTGCCGTCTGTAAATTATCCTCCTGAATGTCCTGTTCTGTATGTACATTTAATAGCTGATTAAAGTAATTTTCCATCTGTTTAATATACTCCTGGAATCTGCAATCATATCCCCATTTTCATTCCGAATTATGATTGTTCTAGCCTGAAACCCTTTCTTCTCTATACTAATTCCCTGATATAATTCTCTAATGTTCCTATGTTTTGCGTTAATTTCAAGATCATTAATCTTCTCTCTCAAATATTCCCTCTTTATACTCTCTAGTAACTTGGTGGTTTCGCGTCTAATACTACCCAATTTCTCTAAATTTACCTCATTTGGCTCGTGTAACCATTTCATTTTTGCTAGCTTTTAAATTTTTTACAATGTCGGTACATTCCTTACCAAACCATTTCTTGTTTTGCCTCTTTTTTAAGCAACCAATGCTTTCTGATGCTGACAATTTAATAGTATCTCTTACAGCCTCCCATTCTTTATTTATATCAGTTTCTTCTTCGTTTGCCACATTGTCATCTGAAGATTCCTGTACTTCAAATCTATTAGCAATTATTGATTTGGTATTCTTGCCGCATTTCTTCATTTTTCAATTTTTTTAATTCAAATTTTTAAGAATCATCTTTAGCGTATGTTCCTCTCATAAGCGATAGCCGTTGTCTGATTTGATGTGCCAGCGTTTATCCGCTAATACATGATCTATCTGGTTCCGAGTGTCTCCATCTGGGGACGTCCAGGTGTATTTATGAATATCCTTAAACTGAAATGTTGTGTTCTTAACAATGAGATTCTTCGATGTGGCAAATGTGACTAATCTAACCCCGTTGTCGTTACTATCTTCATGAAGACTGAATTTGCCTATTGTTGGTTTGAATATCTCTTGCCTCACTTTTGCATTAAAATCTCCTAAGACAATTTTCATATGATATCGTGAAAGGCTATCAAATAAGCATTCTAATTCTTCATAGAACTCATCCTTGATCTTGTCAACTTTATCTTCTGTGGTGGCATGTACATTTACTATTATAAAATCATATCCTTTACCCTTTAGAATTATGTATGATATCCTATCACTAACAAACTTAATATCTCGGATAGCGGATAGGATCCTCTTTCTGACTAAAAAATCCCGTTCCAAATGCAGGTCTTTCTGCACCCCCGTAGTATAATGCAAAGCTTCCTGATTCCTGACTACCTTCTCCTGGCCACCTAACTTCCTGTAAAGCGACTACATCCAAGGGCGATTTATCTAATTCCCGCGTTAATATATGTAGTGCCCCGCTATTGTATAAAGTCCTAACATGCCATGTTCTTAGGAACATGTCACTGTGTTTGAGCCTTTGGTATGGGTTTCCTGAAGTAGTCCCCGCCCGGAGAACCGAATGGGGGACTATTTGACCTCCGGAAAATTTTACCCCAGTTGAACCCATGTCCGCATTTCTTGACGGTTGTATTTTTACGGTGAAAAATCGTCACTCTTTCGACCAAGGTACTTTTTTCGTCTGGCTTATCACCTTCGACCAGTCCGGCATGGGTAACCCTATCGGCAGGAATGCTACCGCCGTCATAGCTCTGAGGATCATTTAAGCACGCAAGCCACTCCACCACGAAGGGATTAAAATATAATTAGATATTATTAAATAAACTCCTCATTGGCATTTGTTGTGGCTCAAGAAGCGTGCATGATTGATGGAAATATGTCGATAATGCAGATGACTACACATTTGACAAAAAATCCTATAACCGAATCGCAGCGCCACCTACCGAGTCCAATTGTGAATTAAAACCCATCCAGGGACTCACTCAAACACACACAAAAAATTCATCATAATCGGTCCAGTTGTATAAGCAGTTTTTAATTTCGGATTTAAAGTAAAACTCCATTTCTAATTGTCGGATTTCAATCATTTTTGGACAATACGAACTTCCGTTTATTTTAATAGGATATGCCGAGTTTCGTTATGAAACATCGAAAAATGTGACCCGTTGAGCGATTTTTCAATTTTCACTTCCGGTCAACTATACGTAATGGTTTTAGAGGGTCTATTTGTCAACCTAATCCATTGACAGACCCAATCAGACATTCACAAGAAATTTAATCAAAAAGGGTCCAGTCGTTTAGGAGGAGTTCAGTGATAAACAGACTTACAGAATAATTATGTAAATAAAGGTATCCATCCATAGTAATTCTGCCCGAGGGCAGGTCCTTCACTGCAATCATAGCATTTTCATACTGTGCTTTGCAGCTTTACTAGGGAATTATATGTGTGGTAGCTTCCCGTTGCTTTCCACACCGGCGAAGGATGATGATGATGATGATAAGGATGATGATGATGGTGATGATGGCCATATGATTTTGGGGACAGTTTGGGCCTTAAAGGTTTCCTGATATTTGTCTTACAGGCGAGGAAAACCCCGATAAAAACCTCACCCAGAAAAACTGGCCCGACCGGGGATCGAACCCGGAGCCGCTGCATGACAAGGCAGCACACTACCTCGAGACCACAGCGGTGGACAATATCAATATAATTAACAAAAATATTAGATATTATGGTTAGTAAATATGCATGTAAGCTTTAAATAGCAGTAGCGCCGTTACTTGAAGTTAGCCAGTTGACGGCGCGGCGATCGCTCACTTACCTAATCGCCCGCCAGTCGGCTCAGCCGCTGAAGAACTCTCTGTTTTTGAATATTACGAAACTTCGGGCCCCTTTTAGGATTATGGTTTTAAGTTTTGTGGGTTCAAACCCACTGGGGTTCATTGATTTTTCAGGACGTAAAAATCCTAAAAAAAGGAACTGTCAACCATTACCTGCTGAAACCCACCTTCAAATTTCTCCCAGAGAAGCGTAGCGATGTACCAAGGTCGTGTCCATAAAAATCTGCTGTTTTTAACTGCAAGGCGTAGAGATCGAAATCAGAATCCAGAAATGGCAACCCACTGTACGGAGCAGATGGACGTCCCTGCGTACACGACTAAGAGTGGAGTGGAGTGAGGAGGTATGTAGCGCTGACGGCAGATAGTGGGGGTTATCCAATATACCAATGCATGAGTTGTATTACTTCCCTATAGTTTAAACGAGCGGATTGGCTATTTATTTTAGTGCCTTGCAGTTAAAAACGGCAAGTTTTTGGACACGGCCTTGGTAAACGATTCTCTGGAAGACATTTCAAGGTAGGTTTCGGCATGAAATGTTTGACAGTTTCCTAGAGAGTATCGGTTTCATCGGAAGGTTACCAAGCGTGTGTCACGTGTCGTAAATTTACATGTAAAAGAACCTCAAACCTGAAAATAAAAATGTATGAGTCAAGTTTGTCAGTTTTTTCATGGCCAGATTTGAATTGCGACGCTAATAACATGAAATATTACAGATCACCATTAAATAAAAAAAAAGTAAAGTGATCCCACAACAGACCCGGAGGCCCTTGGGGTAGTTGGAGGTTAAGGCTCCCACTTTTTCTAGACAATCGACACTTTATGTCAGCCGGGTTGTCAGCCCTGCGTGACGGCCGCCTTTACCCCTAGAACAAGCGTCTGGTACTCATTTCGGTTAGAGGCTGAGTCGACCCCAGGGCCATAGTGCCGCCAGAAGGTTTAGGTCAGTTTAAAAATCCTGACCCCAACGGGACTTGAACCCACGACCCTCCGGCTTGTAGCTCAGTGCCTTAACCACTACGCTACGGCGTGCCCCCACCATTAAATAAAATAACCTTAAATATTCTTGCAGGTCTGTAAAAACGTATAAATATGCCCACAGCCAGCGCCACCTACGGGGATATATGATTAGTACAGATCTTAAGAAATGAGTTAGTGATGAGAAGTGTAACCCAGTGGTAATATCTGACATTCACATACGTAATCTTAAAGGTGTCATGAATCATAGAGAACAAAGGAGAGCATTGTTCCGTGGAGAAAGTGAGAGATTGTAAGAATGTGGACGGAACCGAGTAATCGCGTTATATACATCAGAATTCTGGGGAGTGATTAACTGCAACCACTTGCCCTCATCTCATTGGATTAGGAATTGTAATGCCTGTTCCTTAAAAGTCACGCTTCTTTTTTATACCTCTCCTTCTGGCTGTTTTATCACCAGTCACGAATGCACTAGAGCTGAATTTTTTCAAGCAACATAAAAAAATACAATAATATATAAAAGATAAATTATTATTATTATTGTTGTTATTACTTACTTACTCGCTGGCACTATCGAACCCGTAGGTTCATGGCCGCGCGGACATAAAGCTCTCCATACATCCCTATCCTGAGCTAATGCTTTCCAATCATTCCCTGTATAATCTACTTCCCTTAAATCATAGTTAATGTTATTCTCCCACCTCATTCTTGGTCTACCAACTGGGCGTTTTCCCTCTGGCTTTCCTACAAGAAGCTTCCATGCAAGTCTTTCATTCCCCATACGTGCAACATGTCCTGCCCATCGTAGTCTATGAGACTTAAATATTCTTATTATATCTGGCTTCCTATAAAGACCATGTAGTTCATTGTTATGTAGTCTTCTCCATTCACCTGTTTGTTCACCTCTCTTTGGTCCAAAAATTTTCCTAAGTACTTTATTCTCAAATACTCGTAATCTTCTTTCCTCCCCTAAAGTAAAAGTCCATGTTTCGCATCCATGTTGTATAACTGGTAGAATAATAATTTTATATATTTTCAGTTTAACGTTTTTTGAAAGGAGTTGGGATATCAAGAGTCTCTTCAATGCATAATAGCACGCATTTCCAGAATTGAGCCTATGTTTGTTTTCTTTGTGCATCTCATTCCTATTTGTGATCATTGTTCCTAGGTATTTGAATTCAGCCACTTCTTCAAAACTTCCCTCACTTATCATTAGCTGTCCATTCCCATTATATAATGTATTTCTACGTGTGACCATATATTTAGTTTCATTGATATTTACTTCCAGTCCTTATTTCTTAGTGTTACTCAATAGTGTGTGCGTGTTGTCGTTTAGTATCTCCTCGCTATCGGCCAATAGTACTACATCATCAGCATAAACTAACAGCTTATTAATACCATTGAGTTGTAAGCCTTCCTCATTCTCTAAAGATTTAATGGCATGCTCTAGTACAAAATTAAATAGTAGAGGAGATAGTGGATCTCCCTGATTATTGTTATTATTATTACTAAGTTATTATTATTATTATTACAGTTATGCATGTTATTATGTATTTCAGGAACTTGCGACAACCCAAATTCTCTGAAAAATGGTTAAACAAAAATATATAATAACGGCGATATTTTCAGTTATATAGATACGAAACATCGGCTGTCCACTACTTATGTTCTTTGCATCTATTCCCAAGGGTTCAGGAGTTAATCCCGGCCGGAGTCGATGGATATGTTGGTTGGAAAAGTCCAAGGAACAAGTCCTCCGGGAGAGATTATAAGAGGTGGGTTCCGAATCTGAGGTTCTCAGGCTTGTAAAAGAACCATAAGCCAAAAAAAAGGCCTCTAAAAAATTAGCGACTTCGTACCACCCAAGTAATACCTTAGTCGGTTACTAAATCTTTCTTGAAGTGGAATTCCGACCACATGTTACTCACGACATTTGTAGGGAACTTAGCGTAACTTAATCATTTTGGTTAAATTTCAACAAAAGAGGAGGTCAAGGCCTGACTTAGGCTGTCAGAGCCATAATATAGATGGAAACATCTTCCCTTACTTTAAGAGTAAAGAAAATATTACGAGCATTTGAGAATACTGTGGTTAGAAACATTTTTGGATCAAAGAGAACACAAACAGACAGGTGAATGAAGGAAGCTGCATAACAATGAGCTGCATGAACCTTATTGGGAAACCAGATATAATAATAAATTCAGTTAAGTCTAATAGATAGTAATGACATGAATGGGGGGTAAAACTAAGGCACATACATTTGTCGTAGGAAGAACAAAGGTAATGAACCAACAGATAGGACTGATATTATCACCTCACTATGATGCTTAACAAGCGGCTCGCTTTGTTTCCCCGCAGCTGTTATATGTTATTAAAATACAAAGATCCCGAGTACCGCGACTACCACGATGTTGCCACATTGCTTTTCTTCACTCAGTTGCAATTAAAACTTGCAACGTGGAGCAGTCGAACCAGTTATAAAATTGTATACCGTAATTAATTGTTATTATTATCATCAGTGATTCATTGTGATATATAGCGCCAAAAATAATACAATATCTACATATTATATTTGTTTAATACTTACTTACTCACTGGCACTATCGAACCCGTAGGTTCATGGCCGCACGGACATAAGCTCTCCATACATTCCTATCCTGAGCTAATGCTTTCCAATCATTCCCTGTATAATCTACTTCCCTCAAATCAGAGTTAATGTTGTTCTCCCACCTCATTCTTGGTCTACCAACTGGGCGTTTTCCTTCTGGCTTTCCTACAAGAAGTTTCCATGCACGTCTTTCATTCCCCATACGCGCAACATGTCCTGCCCATCGCAGTCTACGGGACTTAACTGTTCTTATTATATCTGGCTTCCTATAAAGACCATGTAGTTCATTGTTATGTAGTCTTCTCCATTCACCTGTCTGTTCATCTCTCTTTGGTCCAAAAATTTTCCTAAGAACTTTATTCTCAAATACTCTTAATCTCCTTTCCTCCCTTAAAGTAAGAGTCCATGTTTCGCACCCATATAATATAACTGGTAGAATAATAGTTTTATATATTTTCAGCTTAATGTTTTTTGAAAGGAGTTGGGACATCAAAAGTCTCTGCAATGCATAATAGCATGCATTTCCAGAATTGAGCCTATGTTTAATTTCTTTGTGCATCTCATTCCTATTTGTGATTATTGTTCCTAGGTATTTGAATTCAGCCAATTCCTCAAAATTTCCCTCATTTGTCATTAGCTGTCCATTTCCATTATATAATGTATTTCTACGTGTGACCATATATTTAGTTTTACTGATATTTACTTCCAGTCCTAATTTCTTAGTGTTACTCAATAGTGTGTGCGTGTTGGCCTTTAGTATCTCCTCGCTATCGGCCAGTAGTACTGCATCATCAGCATAAACTAACAGCTTATTAATACCATTCAGTTGTAAGCCTTCCTCATTCTCTAAAGATTTAATGGCATGCTCTAGTACAAAATTAAATAGTAGAGGGGATAGTGCATCTCCTTGCTTCAACCCATTCTGGATTTCAAAAGTGTCCGAAAACTGTTTGCCGACAAGCACCCTACTCTTTGTGCCATTTAGACACATTCGTATAAGTCTAACTAACTTTTTAGGAATTCCGAACTCCAGAAGGAAACTATATAACTTCTCCCTCTTAATTGAATCATATGCTTTTTTGAAGTCTACATATAGTTGATATACAGTACCATTATATTCCCATTTCTTTTCTAAAATCTGTCTTATACTAAAAATATGATCTGTTGTAGACCTGTTTCTTCTAAATGCACATTGATGATCTAGAATGTCATCAATATAGGGAGTAAGTCTGCTTACTAATATATTTGTTAGAATTTTGTACGAAGTTGAAAGTAATGAGATGCCCCTGTAGTTGTTGCAATCAGTTTTATCTCCTTTCTTATAAATTGGTACGATATTTGATTCCTTCCATTCATCTGGAAGAGCTTCTTTTCCCAAATCATACTAAGCAACCAGCGTATCTTGTCCATCAATTTTTCTCCCCCTGATTTTATCAGTTCTGCTGGGATCTCATCTGAACCTGATGCTTTATACATCTTCAATTTTTCAATTGCCATTTCAACCTCTAATGCACTTGGCTCTGCGACTAGCATTTCTGCTGTCTGTAACTTATCCTCCTCAATGTCCTGTTCTGTATATACATTTAATAGCTGATTAATATAAGTGATTTCAACATGTGGCGGCCATAGGAAAATATTTCAGACCGAATAGTTAATAATGATGATGATGATGATAATAATAATAATAATAATAATAATAATAATAATAATAATAATCAACCACCAGTTAGGGATAATGATACAAGAGGAAGAACTTCTTAGTAGATTAAGGAACAATACATTACATTCACAGACTCTTAGTAAACAGTGTTTGCAGTTGGTTTGTAATTTTTATAATTATATTAAAAAAAATTCGGAGGTGGGTCTCTTAGATAAACTTTGCTATACTTCCCTCAGTTTCAATTAAAACTCGGAACGATGTGGAGCATTCGATTAAGTTATGAAATTGTATACCGTAATTAATGGTATAATTAACAGTGATTTATTGTGAAATATAGCTCGAATAATAATACAATATCTAAATATTATATTAGTTTAATATATGACTGATTTCAACATAGAACGGCCATGGGAAAATATTTCAGACAGAATAGTTCATAATAATAATAATAATAATAATAATAATAATAATAATAATAATAATAATAATAATAATAATAATAATAATAATAATCAGGGAGATCCACTATCTCCTCTACTATTTAATTTTGTACTAGAGCATGCCATTAAATCTTTAGAGAATGAGGAAGGCTTACAACTCAATGGTATCTCGAAAGAGATTGCAGGGACTCTTGATGTCCCGGCTCCTTTCAAAAAACGTTAAACTAAAAATATATAAAACTATTATTCTGCCAGTTATATTATATGGGTGCGAAACATGGACTCTTACTTTAAGGGAGGAAAGGAGATTACAAGTATTTGAGAATAAAGTACTTAGGAACATTTTTGGACAAAAGAGAGATGAACAGACAGGTGAATGGAGAAGACTACATAACAATGAACTACATGGTCTTTATAGGAAGCCAGATATAATAAGAGCAGTTAAGTCTCGTAGACTGCGATGGGCAGGACATGTTGCACGTATGGGGAATGAAAGACTTGCATGGAAGCTTCTTGTAGGAAATCCAGAATGAAAACGCCCAGTTGGTAGACCAAGAATGAGGTGGGAGAATAACATTAACTACGATTTAAGGGAAGTAGATTATACAGGGAATGATTGGAAAGTATTAGCTCAGAATAGGAATGTATGGAGAGCTTATGTCCGTGCGGCCATGAACCTACGGGTTCGATAGTGCCAGTGAGTAAGTAAGTAAGTTATTCTTCCATTTATATTATATGGATGCGAAACATAGATTCTTAATTTAAATGAGGAGAAAACATTATGAATATTTAAGAATAAAGTTCATTGGTATATTTTTGAACCAATGAGAGATAAACAGAGAGGCAAATGCAGAAGACACTTATTAGTGAGCTTCATGATATTTATGGAAAACTAGACGTAATGAAAACAGTTAAGTCTCGTAGACTGCGATTGGCAGGGCATGTGGCACGAATGGGGAATGGAAGAGTGTAAGAAACTTGAGAAAACCTCAGTACGCAGGCCAAGAATGAGAAGGGATAATATTAACAATGATTACATTAAACTGTAGAAGATAAGAATAGGAAACTTTAGCTTAGGATAAGGATGTATGGAGAGCTTATATCAGCATGGGCATGAACCTACAGGCTCGATAGAGCCAGGTACTTATTATTTATGTCAATAGTAGTTCATAAATGGAATCTTTATATATGGCATAATGTAGAAACTAAGTTGCATATTCCTTGAACAGTTCATATACATTTCTTCATTGTGATTTTTACATAATGAAAATTAGTTTCTTGTTGTTCCACATAACTTCAACCTGAAATATAATTGAGCATTATAAAAATATTGTAACATGTTTAACTATATTATAAATATGTTGAAAAGAATATCTAAGTTTATAACAGTAATAAATTCTGAACTGCTCCAGTAACACTCATTGATTCCGATATTTATCCCCCCCCCTCGAGAATCAGGATGGTCCAGTCACTAGGATCCATTTACTCGACAAAGCAAGCAACATGATTTGCTCTTCTGGCCACTAATATCAGGAGTTCTTCGTTTGCTGTCTTGTTTTCACTCCAAATTTTAGCCAACTTCTTATTTTCGTTGGATAAATTAACTATTTATATACATTTTTAGCAAAATGATAATATTCTGTAGAGCATAAAATAAAAATCAATCTGCTAAAAAGTCCAAAAGAAGGTATTATGAACTAGAAATACAGAACCATTGAGAACCCTTGTATAAAATTCACTTTGAAAAATTACGTTTCCAAAATATTATGTAAACTGAAGATAAACTTAATATTTAAACAAGAGTTTGGAATCATTAACACTTACAGTTAAAATTGTGTGTGTATCTAACCATCGCTCGTGAAAACACAAATTAAAATAATATCACATGCAGGTTTTTTTTTTACATTTAATGGAAAATTTCTTAAAGAAAGAAAAATGTTACACGGGAACTAATATCTGAATAAAGCTGTCATTTTATATTTTTTGTCACTAGACATCAATTTACACTGAATACAATTAATAGATTCTTCATACAAATCCAGTACACTACGTTCATATTCACATGGCACGTCTGCTGTAATTGTGATACTTCAAAATGGGACATTTTCTGGAAATGAAATTTGGAAATGAAAATAAAAAAAATCATCATTCCACATAAGTAGATACTTATATATAGTTCTAAATTAGGTTAACACTTGGCACGTCTGCTGCAATTGTGATACATCATATTGGGAAGTTTTGTAGAAATGCTATTTAGAAATGTAAATAAACAAATCATCACCCACATAAGCAAATATTGTTTGGCGTAAAATTGGATGTAGTTGTATTTAAGGTACAACCCCATCCTTGTATTAACAGAAGTTTCAGAACGGTTTGTCCCAAAAAGAGTCTTGCGGCTGAGATAGAAAAAGGGCAGGATGATGAATTAAGCACAGAATCTAGAATTCAAATAATGCAACTTACTCAAGGCCAGATTCGATGATTATATGCACCAGAATCGAGAATTCAAATAATGGCAAACTTAGCCAATTCCAGGATTCTAGGAAAACATGAAATGACATTAACTTAGACGAGTGTTCCGGGTTTTTGGGTAACAATTATAAATTACATTGTAAATTTATAAAATCAATAGGAATATTACCTGGATGTTTCCAAGAAACTTTCATTCCCATTCACTCTTCTTTCAACCTGAAATATAATTACCTATTATAATAATACTGCATTTCTGAATCGTGAATATTTATAACAAGTATACGTTCATCGAATAGAAATAAGAATCTTATCAATCAAAGAGGGGAACATGAATGGGAAGAATATTACAAACAACTTTTAGTAGAGGATCGAAAATAATGTTTGGGAGAAATTGACGATTCAACAGAGATGGTAACAGGAAACATATTCGAAATTGATATAAATACTGTAAAAAAGGAAATTATGAGAATTAAAAATGGTAGTAATGCCGGTCCAGGATTTTTTTTTATAGAATTGATTAAAAGTGCCAGTCAGAAGTTATTGGAAATGATCACTGTGCTGTTTATAAAATAATAAATGGCGAAGAAGTGCCAGAAGAGTGGAAAGTCGTCATTATAACATCGATACATAAGAAGGGACACAAGAGAAAGTGTGTAATTATAGAGGGATTTCAGTAACAAGTACGTTAAGCAGAATTTATGGACGTATACTAAGTAAAATGGTTGTTACGAGTAGAATACCAAGATAAAAAATGGAAGAACAATCTGGTTTTAGAAGTGATAGATCATGCATGGATAATATATTTTGCATAACGCAAATTATTGAGAAAAAAAGCTACTAACAGAGACTTACAATTACTTTTTGTCGATTTAACTAAAGCATATGATAAAATTCCTCAAAAATGTTATGGGAAACTTCAGAAAATTCAAACATTACTAAAAAAAATAATAGAAGCTATAAAATTATATACAAAGGATCAATTTCGAAAATAAAAGTTGGAAACCACATAACATAGGGATTCATTCTGTCAAAAGGTTTAAGGCAGGGTTGCAGTTTATCTCCAACTGTACTCAAAATTTATCTTGAAAGAGTACTAAGGGACTGGAGAAAAAAACATGTAAAAAAATAGGCATACGAATCCAAATTACGGATGTGTATTCACTCAATTTTGCAGACGACCAGGTATTAATAGGAAAATA
The DNA here is from genome assembly GCA_030220185.1 of Diploptera punctata. NCBI lineage: Eukaryota > Metazoa > Arthropoda > Insecta > Blattodea > Blaberidae > Diploptera > Diploptera punctata. The sequence goes on along the minus strand of JASPKZ010003819.1, from coordinate 1,376,046 downwards.
TCATGATTTCATAGAACATGGCAAGAATATTAAAATTAGAATATGTAAATGGGGACTTTATATAATTGTAGCGTAAACTAAATATCTGTGTTTTGGAGAAGAAATGGAAAATATGGATTTCAAGAATGTAGTAGAACTAAAACCTACTATTTGAATGCAATTTTTTCGGAAAAAATTAGACCATTGAGGCCATAACACAGAGGAAATTAAAAATATAATCGCACAAAGAATAATTAATTACATTACCAGATTCTAAATCTGGGGCGCTTCTCTGCCAAAATAACTAATAATAAACAAATATTAAAAATATGTTCAATCTTGGTCTTTTTCGTATAAGCAATAAATGTTTTAAGCTCTGTTTCGCGGAACAATTAAAAAAAATAGAAAAATAAAAATATCAAACCATAGTACAGAGAATTTTAACATACGGTGCAGAAGTTTGGCAAATTCCTACCAGGGAAACGAAAAAAAAAAAATACAGAAATGGATGCTTTAAGAAGATGAGCTGGAAAATGTAGAATGGATAGAATACGAAATAAAGAATTATGGGAAATTACGAGTGTACAAGAGGAGCCGGACATCATAGGCATTACGGAAAAGAAAGGATTGCAATGGTATGTCCATATCAGAAGAATGCCAGAGGAAAGATTGCCTAAAATTAATAAGGAATGGATCCCAATGGAAAGGAGGGAGAGAAAGGAAGACGAAAGAAAACCTGGATAGAAGGAGTGCAAGCGGCTATGATTATATCAGAGGTTTGGAGGAATATCAATGGATGGACAGAGAGGAATGGCGTTTGGTTACTGGAAGACGGCTGGCAGCTTCATGATACCGGATGATGATGATGATGAAAATCACACAATAATTAAATACTTATTACAATTTTAAAATATACTCTAGCCAAAGCACAATGATCTAAAATTAGCTAACATTAACAAAACATGGAATTATAGATAAATGAGTATTTATAAGAATGGTACGAGTAGTTACCTACTGAAAGATACTCAGTTATACTGTCCATTCACATCGACCGAAACCAGTCAAGTAGTCCGCGACAAGATTCGGCTGATCTCTTGGGTGTGACACAATTGTATATGCAGGGACTGGGTCTAGATACCTGACGAATCTGGTGTCTGGCCACTTGTAAATGTTACCTGTCAACCCGGAAGTGCACCTGACCATTCTTGTTTCGTGAATTCATTCGCAGGTTCACTTTAATAGCCTGAAAATCAAGAAAGGCATAATGTCAGCACAACACTCGAAGATCCAGAAAACATACATTAATATAGTATTCATCCGTGCACTACTATGATCCACAAACTCTATTGGACAAGAATTATTAGCACATACTTTAACTAAAACTTCAATTTTACGCCAAATAATATTTGCTTATGTAAAGTGATGTTTTTTTATCTACATCTCTATTTGCATTTATAGAAAACCTCTCATTTTTAAGTATCACAGTCTGACAATGCAAGAATGAAGCTGTTGTACTACATTGTTTGAAGCACCTATAAAACTCGCTTCAAGGATGAACGATTCCGAGTGACAGAAAACTAGCGGAAATTGGTGGCTGCACAGGGAATTAATTCCCATTATTTTTTTTTCTTCAAGAAATTTTCAATTAAATATAGAAACAATCTGTATGTGATTTTGTTTCAAGTTATATTTTCTTGAGCAATGATTCTACATGCAAATACACATATGTATAATATTTTATATTTAAATTTTGTATAAAATGGCCTGCTTTCACCATAACTTTCATACAATAAACTTGTGTAATGAAATCATCCATTTTGTTCATCCATCCAGGCTACAATATTCTTACCAAACAGTTCCTCTACAGTTTTTTCTCCTCATAAAATTTAATTTACACGCTCATAGTGCTGGGATTATTTAAATTACTTCCATGTACTATTGTTTTCAATGTCATCACCTTCAATTTCGCATTGTTTTTCTTCGTGCATCAATTTTTTTTCATATGTAGGTTCCTACAAAAATAAAAGTTTATTACCGATTAGTAACGAAAATTGATATTTTCACAGTTATTGTAGTAATTGTATAATTTATTCTTCCTAAATGTGCAAAATATCATCAGCAAATTATGGATATTTAGATGAAGTGTCTGTATTCAAACAACTTCAAACATTAACAAACATAAATAAATTATGCATACGATCAACCCTCGAAACGCATGATATACGCTGTATTATACACGACGGTGACTCTTGTCTCAAATTCTCTCAAACATGTTAAATCAATAATAGCCTACGTATGTATAAAATAACGATCATTAAGTTAGGAATTAAAAGGATGTAAAATATCTCTTGCATCAAGACATAAGAAATTTTGTATATTTATGAGTAAACGGTATTTGTGAATAAATTTCATACTGATCAAACAGAGATATATAGACAGGTGAATGGAGGAAACTCCATAACAGTCAACTCCATGATCTTGATAGAAACCCAGATATAATATGAAGAGTTACGTTTCGTAGACTCCGATGGGCAGGACATTTGGGATGTTTTAAAAATGGACGAGAGGAATGGAAACTTATTGTAGAAAACACAAAGTGGAAATAATTCAGTGGGAAGGCCAAGAATGGGTGGGATAATAATGTCTGAAGGAAGGAAATTACAGAAGGAATGATTGGAAAATATTTTCTCAGGTTATAGATGTATGGAGAGCGTATATCTGCGCTGCAATGGACCACAGGACTCAATAGTATTAGTGGTAAAAAATAGTTTGAATTATTGATTTTCCGTTTGTTTTTTTTTTTTCGAAGTACCTAATTCTATGCACTAACTTTGTTTTGTCTTTTAATTGGAACTAACTTACCTCGTATTTTAACAACATTTTTCACACAGTATTTAATTCACAGCCACATTTAACGCTTTCACTTATTCATTTACGTGTAAAACAAATATTTTGATCGTGTTTATGGTTATTCCGATTTTCTGAAATTAAAAGAAAGCGAAATTGTAATTATTTTTATAGAAAAACAAATTTTGAAACATTATGCATGCCGTAACCATGTGACCGTAATACTATTGTTGAACCGCGACGTTCAAATGTCGTAGCTTATTTTAATGAGTGATTTTTTGCATTATTGATTTTCAATAAACGTAATAAAGAGTTCTATATGTAGTGCAATAGCTATGTAGTAATGTTGGTAGCAAGAACATTATTTATTTGTTACGAATTTTATGATGTACGCGAATAAAGACAATAATAATGGTCATTTTTGTCAGTTCATATCTATGGAATCTTACGCGATAGAAAAAAATGCATGTTACAGAGGAGGAATATAATATAAGCTACTCGGAGATCAGCGCCCCTAGCGTTAACAAACTTAATGAGTATTTTATCTCTAGCATTTTCAGGATTAGTTTTTTTTCATCTATTAACCCTATACATTTGAGGAAGGGTATCCACGGTCTCGGTCGAAAAATATTTAATTATCAGTTGTTACATTTCTTCGATTTAATTAATTTACACTTTTTTCATTGAAAGTGAAATTATTTCTGTATATAACCGACATTTTGTACCGTTCATAGTTTAAACATTGGATTAGTTTCGAGTTTAGAAAATTAGAATTTACACCTAACGAATACCACAACATGAGTCATCTTGAAAATGAATATGTTTGTAAACAATAGGTATGTAAATTGTTTAGTTTAATATTCGTATACAATTCAGTGAACAAATTATTACCAAATTTATTCCTTTATTTCTTATCCTTAATTTGACACTATATCCTATAAGACATAGTGGTTTGATTTATTCAATAAATAGAGGAAAAATAAATCAGTAAAAGTTATTTAAATTTATATAAATTATACTATAATATACAAAAATAAATTATGGTTATGCATGATTTGTTTTCTCTCCAGTCCGACGCATTTAAGTCAGCTTGTATGAGAAATTTAATTTCACCAATTAAGAGGTTAAACTCTCCCTTTTCAGGCACTTATTTTAGGCCTCCTATGGCACCCGGACACGACGCAACGTGTCGGTAGAACATGTTTAAACTTTGGAACATACATATACTTTACAAGGACACGGAGGGCTCGCCGAATGAGGGACAGCATTTCTTATAATAAACACTACCGGTGCATAAAATTACCGCCAGACCATGGATCAGTTAGTGTTAGTGATGATGGGGAGAATTTTTTTCTGAAGCATGTTCTAACGTAACTATACCAGTCAAGCGGAACTTTGATGTATTTCCAACTTGCCTACTTACAGTATTTTGTCACGAAATATAAAAACATTCTGGTCTCCATGTTTTGTATCTTTTAATTATCTTGCTTCACATTTGACCTCGGTGGTCTAGCGGTTGCGTTACTTGGCTCTTTCCCCAAGGGTCGCGAGATCAAACCCGCCGAGATCGATGGATTTTTAGGATGGAAGAATCCAAGAGACAAGTTCTCCGAGAGAGACTTTAAGCCTAAACTAGTGCCTCATGAGCAAAATATAATCTGCCTTCCTCCATCCAAGTAATACCTTAATTTCCTACTAGATGTCTCTTTGGTGTTACGTGCAGACACTAGGTGATATATGTAGAAAAATAAGCATAACTAAATTAGATTGGTTAAGAATGTCGAGTTAGGGAACACTCGTGTCCCAACTCGGGAGTAAATTACTATTACTGCTATATTTACATGGAAATAAATCAATGGAATGTGGTACACACTGGGCAACAGAACGTATCATACACTTCTCGGATTAGAATACTAAAGTTAGAATAACCGGACGATCCATGTCCGCTTATGCCTGAAAAACCTGATCTAGAAGTTGCCGAAATACAACAAGTATTAGTTGTGGCGTTTGAATATGGACAAAGTTTGAAGGACAAAGTTTTCAGCACAAAACCACTAAACCTGCAACATTTATGGGATTTGATTGAACAGGAGTTTGAAAATATTTTTGTTAATAATGGGAAATTATGTGATAACATCTGCAAATCAGTGTTAAATGATGTCATAAATGCTTAAACAACAATGGAGGTCACTTTGAACAATTTCGGTAGTTCTTTTTTTAAATAGTTGTTGTAACCTACAGAAAATAATATTTGAATTTTTGGTTAACTGACTTATGTTCCATTCTGTATTTGGGAAAATTATGGGGCCAGAAGAAATTGGAGATGGGCCTTGAATAATTAGAACAAAATATAAATTGAATAAATAAAATTAAAAACTATACTCAGCCGGCCCGGCTTCGATCCCCGGCCGGGACAAGTTTCCTGGGTGATGTTTTAATTTCGGGGTTTTCCATCACTTGTAATGAAATATCAGAAAACTTTAAGACCAAAACGGTCCCCGAATATCATACGGCCATCATAATCATCATTCATATTCGCCTTAGATTAAGTTTAGGATTAAGGAGTCTTGGCGCAGCACCTATCATCATCATCCATCCCGTAACTCCGCCTTCCGGCGCCTCAACCTCAGAAGTGCGTTACAATTTCGCCAGTGCTAGGAGAGAATACCAGAAATGTTAAAATGACAACCTGGGGAATTGAATATAAAATTGCATAGGGTACAGATATTAATGTTATTTGGCCAGGTATGCAGAATGTGCGATGAAATAATATTATTGTTAAAAACATTTCCAGTGAAACTTTAAGCTCCAAGTCAGACCTAAAATTAGATGGGATAATGATGTGTAACAAGACTGAAAATTTAAATAATTAATCCAGCCTGTATGTATGCGACTTCTAAACCCCTGAACAGATCTTCATGAAAATTTATACATAGATGTTTTCATGTATGCCTAGTGTTTAGCCGCTTTCTTCTTCTTCTTCTTCTTCTTCTAGCTGTACAGCCCTTTATGGGCCCTGGCTGCTGTCAAGAAACTCTTCCACGCATCCCTGTCCAACCCTCATCCATCCCCGGCCCCCGAGCTTCTTCTACTTCATCCATCCACCTCAACTTCCGTCTTCCTCCATCTGGTCTCTGTAGTGTAAGCTTTCTAATGATATTCTCCTCCTCTACTCTCATTATATGGCCCATGCATCTCAGTCTGTAGCTGCTACCTATTATGCTCTAAAACCGGTAGATGGAGGAGTTCACCTGAAACGAAAATTAAAACTCTGCTCTAGCGGTCGCAAATTTCGTTAACAACGAAACTCAGTATATGCTATTAAAATAGACCGAGGTAGTTATTATCCAAAACTCAGCGAAGTCCGACCATTTTAATTGGGGGTTTACCTGAAATCCAAAAATAAAAATTGTCTTTAGCAAATCGCCATGTTTGATTTCTTGAAACGTATAATTTCGTTAATTAAATTTTCATATTTATTATATAATTCAGTGACAGCTGTTTCGGTACACTGTACCTTCTTCAGACATGTTAACAAATTATGAATTGTGTTCCAACTGATCTAAGCAACAATACAACAATATTTATTAAAATTTTTTAATTTAACAAAGGGGATTCATTCAAATCAAGTTGAGAATTTAACAGTTTTTTACTACTTTTAAATGTATTAATTTCTACAGCCTCCAAAAGATCTAACTTCTTACCCTTATCACAAATATGTAAAATTTCGAAATTTGGATCGAAACAATGATTACATTGGAATAGGTGGTTAGCATATTTTGAATTTTCTAAATTTCTGTTATATGCTCTCATGTGTTCCTTTATCCGAGAGATAAAAGGTCTACCAGTTTGTCCTATATAGACATTGTCACATGTGCCACACTTCAATTTATATACACCTGATAATTTTTCTTTTTTTGTTTTGGTTTTATTGTTTTTTATTATATTTTGTAGAGTTTTATTAGTTTTAAATGCCACATTAATGTTCAACTTTTTAAAGTGTTTAGATATTTTATTTGAAAGTGGGCCTATGTATGACATTACGATATATTTCTTTATGTTTTCTTTGGGCAAAGGAAAAATTTTGTTAATTGCTTTTTTGTAATGAACCTTCTTAATTAAACATTCTATAATTTCAGGGTCGTAGCCATTATTAACAGCCAATTGTTTAATAATATTCAATTCATTATTATATTCCAAGGGTGAAAGAGGGATATTTAAAAGTCTATGAATGTAACTATTAAAGGCTGCCATCTTATGAGTATATGGGTGAAGAGAAGAACTATGGATAGTGGTATCAATATGAGATGGTTTGTTAAAGATACCAAACTCAAACTTATTATCAATGTGTTTTATTGGTAAATCCAATTTTTTATAATTTTGTGTATACACATTTCCAGGTACGGCGAGTGTTTACCTGGTATTATGCTCTAAAACATTAGGTATAGGAGTTTACCTGAAACAAAAATTTAATAATCATATTTCATTTATTTAGGAGTAGGAGCATACTCCAGTCATTAGCTAGTTGAATATAAAAATTGGATTAGTGATAGGAAGCGTTGGAAATAAATCTTTAAGAGGACCTGGGTATTCAACTAAATGAAGCTCCAGTGTCTAATAAGAAGTGTATTTATTCTAATATGAATTATTTATGTAATGAATGTATTCAAACTTACCTAACTTCCATATTCCAAAAACCTGAGCTAATATTTTCCATTCGCTTACGGCACTACAGAAACATAATGATAATTATCCATCCGAAATTTTAAACCGTTGAATCGTTGCTACGTTACAATGCAAACACTACTCCAACGCTACATCGATTAAACCCCCATTCAAGCGTAACATTTTGGATTTTTGCACTATTCGACAAGCAAAGGTATTGAGCCACATGTCCTGCTCATCGCAGTCTACGAGACGTATTATATCCGGTTTCCCATGTAGCTGATTGTTATCTAGTCTTCGCCATTCGCCTGTCTAACATACTGGCGTCTGCTTTAGACAATTCATATTTAGCCCATCTTCTTCTCAATTTTGGACACATTTTACAATCGAGTGGGCATGGAATCTACTAGTCTCTGTTCTCATCCCATTTATAACTTAATGCTGAGTAAAGCTTCCTTCGGGAGAGAAGTAAAATCGTTTCGTAGATTGACAGTGGTTATTTCGGCATATAATTAAAATTCGTCACAGAAATAATTCGTTAAATTAAATTGGCCACAGATATCACCCGGGTTGTCAGCCCCCCCCCACACACACGGCCATTTTCGGTGTCTACTATATACTTTCCGACCTAAGTTCCAGTAGTAATGTAGACAGACCAGATATATGACTGCATTTTGCAGTAATGGTTTTACTTTTAAACGTGTAGAAAATGTAGTACGCTCTCAAACACTCTAAATAAAGGAAATAAATAAATAAATATATAAATAAATATATAAATATATATATATTTATATTATATATTATATTTCCTTTATTTAGAGTGTTTGAGAGCAAAATACAAGTGAAGGTGAAAACCAAGGTACGTCAACTTTCAGCATGATGTTGTATCAATATTAAAATTATGTAGACCTACAAGCTATGTAATGTTGGAATTAAATTATTTAATATATTAATACGTATATAATTTTAATTTTAAAAGTTAAAAAATACCAATAATAACATAAATAATCAATGTCTTCTGTCCTTGTGTAATAAATGCCCATAGCACTATGAGAAACGTGACAAAACCGCATGTCAAGTATTGCCGCGCGGTACCCGTTTTTGTATAAACTATTAACCATCAGAGTGAGGCGATACTACTACTACTACTATAATATTACTACTATAGCTACTATTTTATACTATTGAGTATTACTAACTCCACGGAGCGGAGCGATAGGCTTAGAAGGCCCTTGGCCTATTATCCGGTTGCTGGCTTCACATCCACATGCGTTAAACACAGAGGTAGACGATCATCCTGCAAGTGTAGGGGTGACATGTGGTCAGCATGTCATGTCTGCCAGTCGTTATTGCTGGTTTTCTGAATCTGGAGCCATTACTTATTGTAGCTATCCAAATTTCTCACGATGGTAGGTGGGCAGCGGTCCCATACTGGCCGAAATTCTATGAACAATTTTCTTCCCCCATCGAGACTCGAACCACCGCAAGTTCCGTATTACTGATCTATTAGCATTAATACTAGAAATATTATTAATGATCACTACTACTACTATTACTTTTAATAATAATAATAATAATAATAATAATAATAATAATAATAATAATAATAATAATAATAATAATAATAATATTAATAATATTACTAATAATAATGTGTAAGACAAGGATGTGTAATATATCCTACTCTTTTTAAAATTTATCTGAACGATATTTTAAATAGATGGAAAGAGGAAGCACCGCCAGGTGTCCGCATTGGAGTAATTGATGAGAAAATTCTATCATTTGTAGACGTCTCAGTCTCGCGCCGTAGCCGAGTGGTTAAAGCAAGATGCCTTGGCGCAGAGCAACGGGACTTGCGCTGGTTCGAGTCCCCATGGGGAAGAAATTTTCTCATGAAATTTTCGGCCAGTATGGGACCGGTGTCCACCCAGCATCGTTAGGAATTTAGGTAGCTGCAATAAGTAGCGACTCCATGTTGAGAAAACTAGCTATAACGGCTGGGGGGCCCGACATGTTGACAAAAGTCTCCCCTACATTGCTGGATGTGATTAACACATGTAGGATGTGAGGCCAGCAGCTGGCTGGCAGGCCAAGGACCTTCTAGGCCTGTCACGCCATGGAGTTGACGACCTCATAAGCGTACAGGATTCAGAGGATGAACTTCAAAAACCAATAATTTATTTATTAGATCAGATCGTGAATGAATATGTCATTTTAAAATTTGTACTTCTAAAATTAAGATCATGGGGTACCGATAAATACCCAGCAAGAGCTAAAACTATATGTCTGGAACAAATCCAACGTTTCATTTATTTGGGTTACGACGTTGCTTATGAATTGGAACTAGATGTAACAAATATATTAAATAAATATTAAATTATGTGTGGAACAATTAAAAGAAGACTGAAAAATAACACTAATAGACACTAAAATAAAATTCTATAAAGTAATGACAGTTACAGATTTAACATAGCACGAGTGCTGGACAATAAGGAAAAAAGGAATATACCCGTATTCAGGCGTCCGAAATGAGATTTTTTGGTCAATATTTACAAAACTAGATAAGATAAAAATGAAGAAACCAGAAATATTTTTTAAAAATTGTAATAAATAAAAAAAAATAGATAAATATAAACATAAATGGAAGCAATATTTTGTAAGAATAGAGCATGGATTTCAGGAGAATACCGAAAGAAAATTCTGTCATATAAGCCAAGAGGACTTCGAGATCCTGAACGAACAATAGAGAGATGGAATATGGCCAGGACAGGCTATCGGGCTTAAACTATGAAAGGAATAATAATAATAATAATAATAATAATAGTTTAGAAGAAACAGGTCTACAACAGATCAGATTTTTAGTATAAGACAAATTTTAGATAAGAGATGGGAATATAATGGTATTGTACATCAACTATACGTAGACAGATAGACTTCAAAAAAACATACGATTCAGTTAAGAGGGAGAAGTTATATAGTATCCTGCTGGAGTTCGGAATTCCTAAAAAGTTAGTTAGACTTATAGGAATGTGTCTAAATGGCACAAATAGTAGGGTACGTGTAGGCAAACAGTTTTCGGATGCTTTTGAAATCCAGAATGGGTTGAAGCAAGGAGATGCACTATCTCCTCTACTATTTAATTTTGTACTAGAGCATGCCATTAAATCTTTAGAGAATGAAGAAGGCCTACAACTCAATGTTATTAATAAGCTGTTTACTTATGCTGATGATGTAGTACGATTGGCCGATAGCGAGGAGATACTAAAGAACAACACGCACACACTATTGAGTAATACTAAGAAATTAGGACTGGAAGTAAATATCAATAAAACTAAATATATGGTCACACGTAGAAATTCATTATATAATGGAAATGGACAGCTAATGACAAATGAGGGAAATTTTGAGGAAGTGGCTGAATTCAAATACCTAGGAACAATAATCACAAATAGGAATGAGATGCACAAAGAAATTAAACATAGGCTCAATTCTGGAAATGCGTGCTATTATGCGTTGCAGAGACTCTTGATGTCCCAACTCCTTTCAAAAAACGTTAAACTGAAAATATATAAAACTATTATTCTACCAGTTATATTATATGGGTGCGAAACATGGACTCTTACTTTAAGGGAGGAAAAGAGATTACGAGTATTTGAGAATAAAGTACTTAGGAAAATTTTTGGACCAAAGAGAGATGAACAGACAGGTGAATGGAGAAGACTACATAACAATGAACTACATGGTCTTTATAGGAAGCCAGATATAATAAGAACAGTTAAGTCTCGTAGACTGCGATGGGCAGGACATGTTGCACGTATGGGGAATGAAAGACTTGCATGGAAGCTTCTTGTAGGAAAGCCAGAGGGAAAACGCCCAGTTGGTAGACCAAGAATGAGGTGGGAGAATAACATTAACTATGATTTGAGGGAAGTAAATTATACAGGGAATGATTGGAAAGCATTAGCTCAGGATAGGGATGTATGGAGAGCTTATGTCCGCCCGGCCACGAACTTACGGGTTCGGTAGTGCCAGTGAGTAAGTAAGTAAGTAATAATATCACAATTAATTAAAAAAGAATAAAACTTAGTTTCATTTGATTTTCATATTTATTAAGATATATTCAGTGACAGCTGTTTCGGTACACTGAATATATCTTAATAAATATGAAAATCAAATAAAACTAAGTTTTATTATTATTTAATTAATAAATATGGATTTTCATCAACTCAATTGAATATTACAATTATTATTTTCTATGTACTGTACCGGGTACTTCTTATGTGGAGATTTGGGAGTGTTTTAACCAAGATAATTTAGTTACGCTTATTTAGCCATAGATGTCAACGAGTAACAAGCGGTGGGCATATTGCCTCAGTGATGCACCTAGTGGGCATCTAAGATTTTACTTGGATGGTAACGGTCGGTAAATTTTGAACAGATGCCTCTTTATTCAGGCATATTGCTCTTTTACGAGCCTGAATATCCTCAGACTCGGGATCCACAGCTTAAAGTCCCTCCCGAAGGACTTGTACCTAGGATTTTTCCATCCTAAAAATCAATAGATTCCGGCCGGGTTTGAACCCGCATCCCTAGGAACTAGAGGCAAGGAACATAAACGCAAGTCCACCGCGGCCGAATAATAATAATAATATTGTTGTGTATTATTTGTTAAATAGACTAATTCTAAGGCACTATCGAACTATGTCACTATCGAACAAGTATATTCTTGCCATGTTTTTTTACGAGTATTCTGAATGTTTAGAACACTTTCGAAATGTGTCTTACTTAGTGCAGTGAACATTTTCCCGTGCTTTACAGCGCTCATCTCATCTGATACGTCTGCTTCAAATAAACTGACGCTTGAATTGGTATCATGAAAAGTGAGAATATTTGCTAACTAAATCTCTTTTGCCATGGGGTGGATCTCAACGCTACGCGATGGGGCGATTTTGGTTTATAGCCAACCATCTTTGTGGAACTTCCTGTCAGAAACCCAAAAGTAAAGAACCGAGCTTTTCAGACAATATTGTTACAGAATTGCCTCGTTTGCTTCAGAAAAACGGAGAAAGGATTCGGGATTTATTCGCTCATTTTGTGTCTTTTGTGGACGCTGCATTCCTGCCTTATCTGGCTATAATCATGCTAGCTTCCGTCTTCTTCCTTTTCAAGATGTGCTCTTCTCATTCTACAATATTTTGTCATCCTTTTCTTCTTGAAAACTTGTAGTAACGGTAATGATTATTTTGAGTATAACAAAGAGAACACCAAGACGAGGCAATTAATAAGTAGTTTTCATCTCAGTAGGAATTGACACTGACTAAAACACGAAGAAATCTTCAGGGATTCCAAATTTCACATTAATTATCATTATTATAGTCAACCTTTCAAGAATTATGGCCATCTCTTCTTTGGACACCACCATATCTTCAAAAATAAGCTTACTGAACGTTTTCTTATCTAATTAACTCACTGGCACTATCGAATCCATAAGTTAATGGCCGCGCGGACATAAACTGTCCATACATCCCTATCCTGAGATAATGTTTTCCAATCATTCCCTGTATAATCTACTTCCCTCAAATCATACTTAATGTTATACTCCTACCTCATTCTTGGTCTACCAACTGGGAGTTTTTCCTCTGGTTTTCCTACAAGAAGCTTCCATGCACGTGTTTCATTCCCCATTCGTGCCACATGTCCAGCCCATCGCAGTGTACGATACTTAACTGTTCTTATTATATCTGGATTCCTATAAATACTATATAGTTCACTGTTATGTAGTTTTCTCTATTCACCTGTCTTTTCATCTCTCTTTGGTCCAAACATTTTCCTAAGCAATGTATTCTGAAATACTCGTAATCTCCTTTCCTTCTTAGAAAATATAATATATAACATTGTTTCAGGTTTGGTTTTATTATTATATATCCATCCATAGTAATTCTGCCCGAGGGCAGGTCCTTCACTGCAATCATAGCATTTTCATGCTATGCTTGCAGCTTTAATAGGGAATTGTAGGTATGGTAGCTTCCCGTTGCTTTCCACACCGATGAAGGATGATGATGATGATGGTGATTATGGCCATATAATTTCGTGGACCGTTTGGACCTTAAAATTTTCCTGACATTTGTCTTACAAGTGAGGAAAACCCCCGATAAAAACCTCACCCTAAAAAACTGCCCCGACCGGGGATCGAACCCGGGCCCGCTGCGTTACCAGGCAGCACGCTACCTCGAGACCACAGCGGTGGACTATTTTATAATATTGGACAATAATTCATTCAAGTTCTTACATTATTATAATTGTTATTTATAAGATTCATGATGTGTTCCGTTGAGGTTTATTCAAAATTAATATTCTATAATTTTATATTAATTATTATTATTAATATTATTATTATTATTATTATTATTATTATTATTATTATTATTATATTTTGTAATATCTTTATCAATTGTTTATTGTGTAGGCCTATTATGTGTTATTACTTTAACTCTCTATATCTATCTTCGGGTTGTTACAGCTGCTGCCGTCTTCCCGTGGCAAACCTCCAAAGCCTACGGTCTTGGGCATCTTCGATGCTTAGCCCTCTAGCTTGCATTACTGTCTTCATGTTTTCTTTCCATGTTAACTTTTGTCTCCCTCTTTTCTTCTTTCTGTTCGGATGCCATTCACATAGTTGCTTCGACCATCGGTCGTCTTCCATTCTTAAAACATGTCCTAACCACTTTAATTCCTTCCCCTCAATTCTTTCAATTATGCTTTCTTCTGCTTCCATTATGATTCTAATTTCCTTATTTGTGACATGTGCTAATTTAGACTTTATGGCACTTCTGCGTAAATAATTTCTAGAGCTATTAGTCTATTCTTGTAGTACTTATTGATTGTCCATACCTCACTTCCATACATTTCAACAGATTCCACCAATGTTTTGCCAATATTTTTTTTGTGTCTTTCCAAATATGCTTATCCCAACATATGGAGTTTAACGGTGATTTTATTTTGCTACTTAATTCAATTCTATGTTTTATGTTCTCTTTGCTTATACCTTCAATGTTATCCATAATTATTCGCAAATATTTAGTTTGTTTCACTTGCTTTATTAGGATTCCTTCTTCCAATATTAAATTTTCTCTTTCATTGCTATTTATTGCAAGATATTCTGTTTTTTGTAAATTTACTGTGATACCCCATGATTCATATGTGTTTTTCAACCTTTTTATCATGAATTCCATATCTAATTTGTCTTGCGCTAAAACCAGTTGATCATCAGCAAATTGTAATGTCAGCAAAAGTCTGTTGCCTATTGGGATACCCATACCTTTAGATAATTAATTAATACCATTCCTTTAGTGCAGTTTAACCTCTCGATTTATATGCCGGGCCTTAAAGTAACACGACCTGTCGGGTCAAGGATTTTTATCTATGGATCACACACATACTTTTTCGACTACACAAGAATATGGACGGCGTCTCCGAATGAGTGATCAGCTCAATGTCAGGGCCTCCTCTGAGACAACACAACATGAAGACGAAACGCACTTCAGACACACACACACACACACACACACACACACACACACACACACACACACACACCACACACACACTTTCATACTAAATATGACGATTATAATGGCTAGATTAATTAAACTCTGATTAATTAAACTCCTCTGAGACAACACAACATGAAGACGAAACGCACTTCAGACACACACACACACACACACACACACACACTTTCATACTAAATATGACGATTATAATGGCTAGATTAATTAAACTCTAACTAACTCACTGACACTATCAAACCCATAGGTTCATGGCCGCGCGGACATAAGCTCTCCATACATCCCTATCCTGAGCCAATGTTTTCCAATCATTCCCTATATAATCTACTTCCCTCAAATCATAGTTAATGTTATAATGGTTAGATTATGTTCGGTAATTGTTTGGGCCGTAAAGTTTCCTGGCAGTTGTCTTACAGGTGAGGAATACTAATTCAGCATTTTCCTCTTTATGCGCGGTGAAATTCGTGATAAGAATATTAATTTGTTTAATTATACATTTCTAAAAATTTAAAGTTATAATTGAAAATATTTTATCATAATATCCTATTTGCTTTAAAGTTTATGTTTGTGTCCCAAGAGGCTAATGTCATTACAGCGAATAGTAGATTCGCCCGCCATCTACAGTGTGCCCAATGTATGAAGCTATTATTGTGCGTATTTGTAGTGGTTGCATCTGAGGTTGTTGCTATCTAAATCTTCTCTTACTTGCTACTGGAAACTTCGTTTCAGCATGACAATAATGAGATTAATCTTGTAAGAAAACTAGAGGAAAGAACCTAGTGGACTGTCCAAAAATGAAATTGGAGGATAATATTAATCATGATTTAAGAGAGTTGAATTATACAGGGAATTATTATGAAATATATCAGAATAGGAATGTACGGAGAGCTATGTTAGAGAGGTAATGCACCTTCGGGTTCCATAGTACCCATGAGTAACATAGCAAATTAGTTAACTCACAATGATATTGGACTGCTTAATTTAACTGTGAGCCCCATTTTGAATCAGATTTGTGAAAATAATAACAACAATGAATTTCCAATGTTGCCAAACCGTAGCCATTTGAAAGTGAATATTTATAAATGATTTGAGAAGTTTACGCCGCGCCGCGCCGCGCCGCGCCGAGGCCAGAATTTCGAAACGAATTCATATAATATGTTAATTTGTTCAATGTATAGTTTTATTTAATATTTATTACGTAGAAATTAATTATATTAATATTAATAAATATTAAAACGTACTTACTGTATGTAACCTATTCAACAATTGATACAAAAATCCTCTAAATATCTCACAATTAATTTGCTCATATGGAATTTTGAGAATATTAGGATAATTTCAGGATAAAATACTATAAAAAAGTTACACACACATACATATATATATATATATATATATATATATATATATGTGTGTGTGTGTGTCCAGTAGAAAATTAATCAATGCACAACCCAACAGCTGTGAATGAAATGTGTAATCAGCCATTTACATTATTCCCTCTAACAATGAAACAAATTATAAAATCGTTTCAATAAATTCTGCCAATTGACAAAATGAAACGTAAATTGTATCATAACTACTGTTAAAAATGTATTTTGGTAACATGAAATAATTTATTTTTGTTTAACCTTTCAATAAAATAAATAATAATGATACGTATACAGGATCCCTCCATGGTATCTTTACCTTGTCGTGGTGGAGTGGCTTGCGTGCTTAAATGATCCTGAGAGCTATGCCGGCGGTAGCATTGCTGCCGATAGGGTTACCCATGCCAGACTGGTCGAAGGTGATAAGCCAGACGAAAAAAGTACCTTGGGCGAAAGACTGACGATCTTTCACCGTAAAAATACAACAGTCAAGAAATGCGGACATGGGTTCATCTGGGGTAAAATTTTCCGGAGGTCAAATAGTCCCCCATTCGGTTCTCCGGGCGGGGACTACTTCAGGGAACCCATGCCAAAGGCTCAACACAGGGACATGTTCCTAGGAACATGGAATGTTAGGACTTTATACAATAGCGTGTTCACTAGAGAAGATAACGCGGGAATTGGATAAATCGCCCTTGAATATAGTCGCTTGTAAATAGACAGAAGTTAGGTGGGCCAGGAGAAGGTAGTCAGGAATCAGGAAGCTTTTGCGTTATACTACGGGGGTGCAGAAAGACCTGCAGTTGTAACGGGTTTTTTAGTCAGAAGGAGAATCCTATCCGCTATCCGATATCATTAGTTTGTTAGTGATGGGATATCAGACATAATTCTAAAGGGAAAACGACATGATTTTATAATTGTAAATGTACATGCCCCCACGAAGATAATAAAGATGACAAGATCAAGGATTATGTCTATCCAATTATGCGAATGCATTATTTGATAGCCTTTCACGATATCATATTACCATTGTCTTATGAGGTTTTAATGCAAAAGTGGGACGGGAAGATATATTCAAACCAACAATAGGCAAATTCAGTCTTCATGAAGATAGTAACGACAATGGCGTTAGATTAGTCACATTTGCCACATCGAAGAATCTCATTGTTAAGAGCACAACATTTCAGCATAAGGATATTCATAAATACACCTGGACGTCCCCAGATGGAGAAACTTGGAACCAGATAGATCATGTATTAGTGGATAAACGCTGGCACAGTAGCATCATTGATGTTAGATCAGTTAGAGGGACAGACTGCAATTCGGATCATCATCTGGTCAGAGTGAAAATCAGACAACGGCTATCGCTTATGAAAGGAACGAACGCTAATGATGATTCTGTAAAATATGAATTAAAAAACTTGAAAAATGATGAAATGCGACAAGAATACCAAATCAAAATTGCTAATAGATTTGAAGATACTGGAATCTTCAGATGACAATGTGGCAAACGAAGAAGAAACTGATATAAATAAAGAATGGGAGTCTATAAGAGATACTATTAAATTGTCAGCATCAGAAAGCATTGGTTTTTTAAAAAAGAGGCAAAACAAGAAATGGTTTGATGAGGAATGTGTCGACATTGTAAAGAAAAGAAAGCTAGCAAAAATGAAATGGTTACACGAGCCAAATGAGGTAAATTTAGAGCAATTGGGTAGTGTTAGACGGGAAACCACCAAGTTACTAAAGAGTAAAAAGAGGGAATATTTGAGAGAGAAGATTAATGATCTTGAAATGAATGCAAAAAATAGGAACATTAGAGAATTATATCAGGGAATTAGTATAGAGAAGAAAGGGTTTCAGGCTAGAACAAACATAATTCGGAATGAAAATGGGGATATGATTGCAGATTCTAGGAGTATATTAAATAGATGGAAAGGTTACTTTAATCAACTATTAAATGTACATACAGAACAGGACATTGAGGAGGATAATTTACAGACAGCAGAAATGCTAGTCGCAGAGCCAAGTGCATTAGAGGTTGAAATGGCGATTGAAAAATTGAAGATGTATAAAGCATCAGGTTCAGATGAGATCCCAGCAGAACTGATAAAATCAGGGGGAGAAAAATTGATGGACAAGATACGCTGGTTGCTTAGTAAGATTTGGGAAAAAGAAGCTCTTCCAGATGAATGGAAGGAATCAATTATCATACCAATTTATAAGAAAGGAGATAAAACAGATTGCAACAACTATAGGGGCATCTCATTACTTTCAACTTCGTACAAAATTCTAACAAATATATTAGTAAGCAGACTTACTCCCTATATTGATGACATTCTAGGAGATCATCAATGTGCATTTAGAAGAAACAGGTCTACAACAGATCAGATTTTCAGTTTAAGACAGATTTTAGAGAAGAAATGGGAATATAATGGTACTGTACATCAACTATATGTAGACTTCAAAAAAGCATATGATTCAATTAAGAGGGAGAAGTTATATAGTATCCTGCTGGAGTTCGGAATTCCTAAAAAGTTAGTTAGACTTATACGAATGTGTCTAAATGGCTCAAAGAGTAGGGTGCGTGTAGGCAAACAGTTTTCAGACACTTTTGAAATCCAGAATGGGTTGAAGCAAGGAGATGCACTATCTCCTTTACTATTTAATTTTGTACTAGAGCATGCCATTAAATCTTTAGAGAATGAGGAAGGCTTACAACTCAATGGTATTAATAAGCTGTTAGTTTATGCTGATGATGTAGTACTACTGGCCGATAGCGAGGAGATACTAAAGGCCAACACGCACACACTATTGAGTAACACTAAGAAATTAGGACTGGAAATAAATATCAGTAAAACTAAATATATGGTCACACGTAGAAATTCAGTATATAATGGAAGTGGACAGCTAATGACAAATGAGGGAAATTTTGAGGAAGTGGCTGAATTCAAATACCTAGGAACAATAATCACAAATAGGAATGAGATGCAAAAAGAAATTAAACATAGGCTCAATTCTGGAAATGCATGCTATTATGCATTGCAGAGACTTTTGATGTCCCAACTCCTTTCAAAAAACGTTAAGCTGAAAATATATAAACTATTATTCTGCCAGTTATATTATATGGGTGCGAAACCTGGACTCTTACTTTAAGGGAGGAAAGGAGATTACGAGTATTTGAGAATAAAGTTCTTAGGAAAATTTTTGGATCAAAGAGAGATGAACAGACAGGTGAATGGAGAAGACTACATAACAATGAACTACATGGTCTTTACAGGAAGCCAGATATAATAAGAACAGTTAAGTCTCGTAGACTGCGATGGGCAGGACATGTTGCGCGTATGGGGAATGAAAGACGTGCATGGAAACTTCTTGTAGGAAAGCCAGAGGGAAAACGCCCAGTTTGGTAGACCAAGAATGAGGTGGGAGAACAACATTAACTATGATTTGAGGGAAGTAGATTATACAGGGAATGATTGGAAAGCATTAGCTCAGGATAGGGATGTATGGAGAGCTTATGTCCGCGCGGCCATGAACCTTCGGGTTCGATAGTGCCAGTCAGTTAGTTAGTTAGTTAGTTAGTTAGTTACGTATACAGGATGTAACTTTAATTATCATGACAGACTTTAAAGACATGTAGTGAGGACCAAGATTGTTACGTTAGCATTGAAACGCACCGTTTACGCGCTACACGCAAAATACCACAACACACGTTGCACTCTCTGACTCCTGCTCTTGTATTCTGGATCCACAAGAAGGGCTCGATGTGACGACCACCTACGTCAACATAGATACGGTACCTCCGTACCATGTTCTGGTTCACACGATCACCAATCCTTGGTCCAGAAACATCCGCCGCAATCATAGCCCATTAGGTCTTGCGCGGATGCCACATGGATCTCATAAATCCAAGATTTCATGCGATAACATAGGTAGTAGTGTAACGGGGTCAAGTAGGGAGAACGTGCATGTCTTTGGCGCTGAAAATACGGGAGAGTTGAACGTTTTGTGGTATTTTGCGTGATTGTAGCGGGAAATCAGCACGTTTCCAGACATGAGTTCCTATGCTAAACGTAATCGTCTTGGTCCTCACTATACGTTCTCACACTATACGTGTGTAATGGGAATTTAGTTGCATCCTATAATTATTTATGTAATGTAGTATAATTTATCCCTCCATGGTATCTTTACCTTGTCTAGTGGGGTGGCTTGCTTGCTTAAATTATCCTGAGAGCTATGCCAGCGGTAGCATTGCTGCTGGTAGGGTTACCCGTGCCGGACTGGTCGAAGGTAATAAACCAGACGAAAAAAGTACCTTGGTCGAAAGAGTGACGATCTTTCACCGTAAAAATACAACCGTCAAGAAATGCGGACATGGGTTCAACTGGGGTAAAATTTTCCGGAGGTCAAATAGTCCCCCATTCTATTCTCCGGGCGGGGACTACTTCAGGGAACCCATGCCAATGGCTCAAACACAGGGACATGTTCCTAGGAACATGGAATGTTAGGACTTTATACAATAGCGGTATAATAGAGATATTAACGCGGAAATTAGATAAATCGCCCTTGGATATAGTCGCTTTGAAGAGAGTTAGGTGGCCAGCCAGGAGAAGGAAGTTTTGCGTTATACTACGGAGGTGCCGAAAGAAATGATTTTGGAACGGGTTTTTTAGTCAGAAGGAGTATCCAATCCGCTATCTGAGATATTAAGTTTGTTAGATTGGATATCATACATAATTCTAAAGGGTAAAGGACATGATTTTATAATTGTAATTGTACATGCCCCCACATAAGATAAAGATGACAAGAACAAGGATGAGTTCTATGAAGAATTAGAATGCTTATTTGATAGCCCTTAACGATATCATATGAAAATTGTCTTAGGAGATTTTAATGCAAAAGTGGGATGGGAAGATATATTCAAACCAACAATAGGCAAATTCAGTCTTCATGAAGATAGTAACGACAATCGGGTTAGATTAGTCACCTTTGCCACATCAATGAATCTCATTGTTAAGAACACAACATTCCAGCATAAGGATATTCATAAATACACCTGGACGTCCCCAGATGGCGAAACTCGGAACCAAACAGAACATGTATTAGCGGACAAACTCTGGCACAGTAGCATCATCGATGTTAGATCAGTAAGAGGGACAGACTGCAATTCGGATCATCATCTGGTCAGGGTGAAAATCAGACAACGGTTATCGCTTATGAGAGGAACGAACGCTAAAGACGATTCTGTAAAATTTGAATTAAAAAACTTAAAAAATGATGAAATGCGGCAAGAATACCAAATCAAAATTGCTAATAGATTTGAAGTACTGGAATCTTCAGATGACAATGTGGCAAACGAAGAAGAAACTGATATAAATAAAGAATGGGAGGCTATAAGAGATACTATTAAATTGTCAGCATCAGAAAGCATTGGTTGTTTAAAAAAGGGGCAAAACAAGAAATGGTTTGACGAGGAATGTGCAGACATTGTAAAGAAAAGAAAGCTAGCAAAAATGAAATGGTTACACGAGCCAAATGAGGTAAATTTAGAGCAATTGAGTAGTATTAAATGGGTAACCACCAAGTTACTAAAGAGTAAAAAGAGGAAATATTTGAGAGAGAACATTAATGATCTTGAAATTAACGCAAAAAATACAAATATTAGATAATTATATCAGGAAATTAGTATAGACAAGAAAGGGTTTCAGGCTAGAACAAACATAATTCGGAATGAAAATGGGGATATGATTGCAGATTCCAGGAGTATATTAAATAGATGTAAAATTTACTTTCATCAATTATTAAATGTACATACAAAACAGGACATTGAGGAAGATAATTTACAGACAGCAGAAATGCTAATCGCAAAACCAAGTGCATTAGAGATTGGAATGTCGATTGAAAAATTGAAGATGTATAAAGCATCAGGTTCAGATGAGATCCCAGCAGAACTGATAAAATTAGGGAGAGAAAAATTGATGGACAAGATACGCTGGTTGCTTAGTACGATTTGGGAAAAAGAAGCTCTTCCCGATGAATGGATGGAATCAATTATCGTATCAATTTATAAGAAAGGAGATAAAACTGATTGCAACAACTACAGGGGCATCTCATTACTTACAACTTCCTACAAAATTCTAACAAATATATTAGTCAGCAGACTTACTACCTATTTTGATGACATTCTAGGAGATCATCAATGTGCATTTAGAAGAAACAGGTCTACAACGGATCAGATTTTTAGTATAAGACAGATTTTAGAAAAGAAATGGGAATATAATGGTACATCAACTATACGTAGACTTCAAAAAAAGCATATGATTCAATTAAGAGGGAGAAGTTATATAGTATCCTGCTGGAGTTCGGAATTCCTAAAAAGTTAGTTAGACTTATACGAATGTGTCTAAATGGCACAAAGAGTAGGGTGCGTGTAGGCAAACAGTTTTCGGACACTTTTGAAATCCAGAATGGATTGAAGCAAGGAAATGGACTATCTCCTCTACTATTAATTTTTGTACTAGAGCATGCCATTAAATGATTAGAGAATGAGGAAGGCTTACAACTCAATGGCATTAATAAGCTGTTAGTTTATGCGGATGATGTAGTATTATTGGCCGATAGCGAGGAGATACTACAGGACAACACGCACACACTATTGAGTAACACTAAGAAATTACTACTGGAAGTAAATATCAATAAATCTAAATATATGGTCACACGCAGAAATACATTATATAATGTAAATGACAGCTAGTGACAAATGAGGGAAATTTTGAAGAAGTGGCTGAATTCAAATACCTAGGAACAATAATCACAAATATGAATGAAATGCACAAAGAAATTAAACATAAACTCAATTCTGGAAATACGTGCTATTATGCATTGCAGAGACTCTTGATGTCCCAACTCCTTTCAAAAAACGTTAAACTGAAAATATATAAAACTATTATTCTACCAGGTGCGAAACATGGACTCTTACTTTAAGGGAGGAAAGGAGATTACAAGTTTTTGAAAATAAAGTACTTAGGAAAATTTTGGACCAAAGATAGATGAAGAGACAGGTGAATGGAGAAGACTACATAACAATGAACTACATGGTCTTTATAGGAAGCCAGATATAATAAGAACAGTTAAGTCTCGTAGACTGCGATGGGCAGGACATGTTGCACGTATGGGGAATGAAAGACTTGCATGGAAGCTTCTTGTAGGACAGCCAGAGGAAAATACCCAGTTGGTAGATCAAGAATGAGGTGGGAGAATAACATTAACTATGATTTGAGGGAAGTAGATTATACAGGGAATGAGTGGAAAGCATTAGCTCAGGATAGGGATGTATGGAGAGCTTATGTACGTGCGGCCATGAACCTACGGGTTCGATAGTGCCAGTGAGTAAGTAAATATACTTACTTACTTACTTACTTACTTACTGGCACTATCGAACCCGTAGGTTCATGGCCGCACGGACATAAGCTCTCCATACATCCCTATCCTGAGCTAATGCTTTCCAATCATTCCCTGTATAATCTACTTCCTTCAAATCATAGTTAATGTTATTCTCCCACCTCATTCTTGGTCTACCAACTGGGCGTTTACCCTCTGGTTTTCTAAGTATGTAAGTATAATTTATATTGATTTGCCTTGGTTGCTTACCTGAAATATTAATTAAATTTTCCATGGTTTATTACTTACGTTGGCGAAGTTTGCGTACGTTTTTGTAAATATTGCAGTAATGTTGGATTTTCCGACCTTTTTTTAAAAATACTGCAATGAGACATAGTCCTGTATTGAAATGAAAACTTTAAATATTCTCTATTATTTGTCGTAATCTAATTTTCAACTTGCGTTAGTGGGTTATTACACTTTTATATTCACCTTATTTACGGTAGTACGAATTTGAATGGCGTGTCTTGGCTTACTTGTTGTCTCGGATGTGGCCCCGCATTGAGACGTTCCCTCATTTTGAGAGGCCTCCATTCCTTTCATTGGTCAAAAAAATATGTCTTCCTCTTCTTCTTCTTCCTTCCAAGTATTAGGCCAAGGCCTGTTACGATCCTATAGAAAATTTTCCCTCCAGCGTTTCATAGGACGGCCCAGTGATCTTCGTCCTCTTGGTATATAATAATAAACAGCTTTAGGGATCCGATTTGAACTCATTCTTTCTAGATGGTGTTTCCAATTTAGTTGGTACAGTTTAATATATTCCAAACTTGGCGTAGTCTTCGATTCTTTTAAGATATCGGTGTTCCTTTTCCGATCCCATCTGGTGTAACCCGCTGTTCTGCGCATGAATCTCATTTCACAAGCCGTTATCTGCTTTCATGTTGTCTTTTTAGTGTCCATGCTTCACTACCATAGGTCAACACTGGTCTAGCCAAAGTGTTATATAAACGTAATCTGGTGTTCTTTTGTACAAGGGATGGTTTCATAACTTGATTAATAATTCCTAAACTTTTATTACAACTAGTAATTTTTTCAGGGATATCTTTTTTATCCCACATAGAGAGATAATATCCAAGGTATTTAAATTGATTAGATCTGTCTAAAATTTTATTGTGGAGACAGATTTTACTTTGTATGGGGTCGTTCCCATGAAATGCCATAATTTTAGTTTTGTTAATTGATATTTTCATATTAAATTTGGCACCTATTTTTTGTAAATTATAAATTGATCGTTGCAAATCATTCTCGGAAAGTGCCAGAAGAGCTAAATCGTCTGCAAAAAGAATAGCATCGAGTTTGACGTTCCTATTGATGGTATGTATGTGATCTAAAGTTAAAAATCCCCTCCCGACAGGTTGTGCCACTCTTAGAATATGTGGCATGGGACGCATAAAAGTGCCTAAAAGTGAGAGTTTAAATTAAGAATAAGAAACAAAAAGAAAGCATATTGGTAATTTTTATTTCAGACACTTGGTATTAAAGAAAACCATCCTTTGAAAGCTTAACTCTGTAGCTTGTAATATTGTTAAAGACTGCTGTATATTGTAGTTGGTTTTGTTATTATTATTATGGTATTAAGAATAAACTTTGATCATTAAAGCTTATGAGAATATTGTATTGCACATGAAATTACAAAATTTAATTAAACTAGCGTTAGATTTTCAAAACATTGATAATACATTTTAATTACGATGTAATGTTCTTTGTTATAATAATTTCAATATTAAACATTATCCTTCTTACATGTAGTTTAACCTTCTTTTATTTTTACTTGTATGATAAATTAACTGTGCAATTTTGCTGCACAGCATAGCAAACATATAACAAAAGCAATCCAAGGAAATATCTGTGGTAATGCAAATTTGTTTTACATCTTTCGCAAGGATGAAAATTAATTTAGAGGAAGTTCTATAAATATTAGTTCATCATCATCATCATCATCATCATCATCATCATCATCATCATCATCATCATGAACAAATTCGTTTTAGGCCATGTTAAATTTCCAAATATGAATTTTCATCTGTCTGATATTATAAAGGAAATCCGTTAATACCTTTGGGTTAACAAATTAAACTATTAAAATAATTTTATATATTTTTCGTTGCATGTTCAGAAAACCAGATATAACGGGTGGGATTTTGACATGCTGATCACATATCACCCGCAATACTGATTTATAATCGTCCACCTCTGTGATTAACACATGTGGATGTGAGGCCAGCAGCCGGAAGGTAGGCTAAAGGCCACATAGGCCTGTTGTGTCATGGAGTTTATATTCCTTATTTTTACAATTTTTTTGACAGAAAATCAATTTTTAAGGGTGTCGTGTAAAATATTTATTTTTCTAGTTGACATTTATATGTATTTATTTATCATAAGTAATGCCACAAGTGATTTCCAAATTATCGATAAATTCACGACTCACCAAGTGAGGAGTCAATTTATCTAGAGGATTTGGAAATCAAGAGTGGCATTTGTTAGGACTATTTAACGAATAAAATTAAGCTGTTTACTCACAAATCATTATTTAACTATAGTTATTTTAAAATATTTATATATTTAATGTAAACGGCGATGTTTGAAAACAAATGAGAAACGATAGGTACGCTTCATCTGCTTCTTTTGTTTATCACTGCAACCAGATCATACTATTTATTGCCAAAAGGAACGCAATATTGTAAGAATGCTCTCTAGTGGAGAAAAAATGAAACACATCAAACTGTATATTAATTAATTTCTGATGTCGTATGATGTAAATATGACAATTATATTTTTCTGGATTATTACCTGGGGAAAAAAATACATTTAGGAAAGTGCAAACAGTGGTTTCTTTTTTTGGTGGTATAATAAATTGCTACAAATGTTTTTATATTAACTCCTGCAAGCGCTATGTGTTGACATCTATGCACTATATATACAATCTGGTAGCCGTATTTCTTATAAGCTCAGTCACTGCAAAAAATGGCCAGACCTGTTCAGAATATTAAAAAGGAGGACCTTTCTTAAATACCGGTATGGTAAATTTAACACTGATAAATATTTCGTGAAACACGACTGTGATTGGTTGTAAATAAAAAATCATTGAAACGTGATTGGTTATTGACTCCCATTTGGGAAATGAGTTAAATAGTCACGAAAAGTGTTTTTTTTACGTATTTTCTTCGGACCCGACCAATCTGTTTTCTCGTCGTTATATACAGCCAAGTTAGGTCGACTACAGGGTCTATCTATATTATACTGAAATATTGTTTCATTACAACGAAGTATGTCTTATTCTTCCTCTTCTCTTTCTACTTCTTCCTCTTTTTCTTCTTTCTCTCCTTCTTCTATTTTTACTTCCACTTACTTTTTTATTATTATTGTTCATCTTTTTGTACGTGTACCTTCATCTCTTATAGTTTAGTTTTGTATCCTTCGGAATAGTAGACAATTCAACTCTCCTCCACATCCCCTTATCCCGTAGGTCTTCTTTTTTTCACAAATTTCAACAATCGTAATCTAGATCTGATCTATACCTGCTCACATCTATTTAGCCTCCATTTTCATTAATCGTTTTGAATCCATTATCTATTAAGGTAACAACATTTATAGAAAACCTATGGCTATAAAATAATAGAAGTACACAGACTAACTGACAATAATATATTATAAATGATATTATGGCCACGACTTTATTTGCTTGGTATTCTAAGTGAAAAGAAACTTTGCGTATGCACAAAAGAATTGCCAATACATGTAGTATTATGGGACTATTTAAGTAGCGTTTAGCCAAGTGTGTGTTACATTATCACTTTACTGTTTTTTATATAATTAACTTTATTTCTCTTGTCTTTCCTCTTTTAAGAAATAATATTATCGCGTTTCTTTACTTACTATTTGTTAAATTTATCTGATGTATTTTCACTATGTGGAATGTCTCCTGAACACGAATTTGTACTTTTCTTCTAAAACCTAGGAAATATATTGCATCTAAAAGGTTTAAAAAATCTTATGCGCTAAAAGTAATTTATTGTCCTCCTATAAAATTAAAGGGAGGGAATTTATTAAAGTAAAGGAGATTAATTTGTTTATTATTGATTTACACTTAACTGCCGATATTTAGTCTTCCGGTCAGGTCAAAACTATGACTTCATCAAACTGTCATTTAAAAAAATTAGCCTGAATGCATATGCATGAAATAGAGTGAAAAAACATTAGATTATTATTCTTATCTAACAACTGATCAATCAATATTGTGCATATATTTTTTAAACTCTCTTTTAGAATTATGATAATTTTTTCAGCCGCTCAGTGACGCAAACGATTAGACGCTCGTCTTTCAAGTTCGCGTCTCGGTCACTCCATGTGAGTCTCGTGGTAGATGAAGGTTTTTCTTAGGTTTCTTCCGTTTTTCCCTGCCACAAATATCATTCTATCATTTCTCTACACTCTTCTTATTCATTTTGTTTCATTTCATTCCATTTGCCCCTGTGATGGTGCGGTCAAGCCGGCAACATTCTTATTCCCAGACCTCCAAGCGGCTTAATCGTATGTCATCCCTCGACCCGGACCTCAGTCGGGAGGAGGAGTCAGAATCAAAAAAATAAATTAAAAAATTATACTAATTTCGCCACTCTAACTTTGTTGTTAACATATCTTGTTCCTGATAGCGGGTCCGCGTTCGATTCCGGCAGTGTTGAAATTTTACATGATTAAAATTATATCATCTTCTTCTTAATAAGACGCAACAGCTTCAATTGGAGAATGCTTTTGCCTTCTCAGCGAGTTCTTTCTACACTTTTATATTCTGAACCCATTTGTTCTAATTTTTTTTTATCTTCACTAATTTCACTAGTCAACATGATTTTTGTCTCAAGAGTACCAATAGTTGTACTTAATGCAGTTTTTTATCTGTTTTCAAATATGTATTCGGAATTTCTCCATCACACACAGTTTTTTTATTTCAATTAATGGATTTCAATAATTATTTTTTTAATAAACCTAGATTTCTTTCCGGAAAATCTTGGCGCAATGAGCGATGAGCACGGGGAACACTTTCATCAGGAGATATCAGCTATGGAAAAGAGATATCAAGGCAAATGGAATCCTAATATGCTGGCCGATTATTGTTGGACCATCAAGAGGGATGCTCCACAGACGAAATATAGCAGAAAATCGTCATTTCTTACTTTCTAGGTGAGTCCGAATGTTGAAATATTATGTAGTTACGAATGTAGAAAATATTAAAGTGTTTGATATTATAAATGCCTGGCTCTCGGAAACCTTGCGTGATGGAGAAAAGCCGATTTCATATTTGAATTCAGGAGAAAAAATACTATTAGAATCACATATTTTTCTTTCTGAGACAAAAAAGTGTATTTTTTTATCTTCGTCAATTTTATATAATTTACAACTGATCTTCCCATTTTTTTGGTCGTCCAAAATATATGTAGGGATTAATGGCTTCCAATTTATATGTATTTTTTTAACATCCTTTCATCGTCCATTTTATATATGTGTCCAATCCAGCTGAAACTTTGTGCTTTAATGAAGATAATTACATTTTTGTTTTCGATTATTGTATTTATTTTTTCATTTGTTCGAATTCTCCATGATCCGTCGTGATTCCTTATTATTTCAAAGGTCACATTACTTTCCTTTCAAAGCATAAACGTTTTTGCTTTTATGTTTCATTAAGTGCCCACGTTTCACTAGAATATGTTACAACTGTAAAGTATAGTTTAAGTTTGGAGTTTTTAGAGATTGGTTTACTTAAGTAATGGTATCACATTACAATGGTAATGGTATAACGTTATAAAATTGTTACGTTATAGATCCGATGGGAGTAGCCCCGAAAGGCCTACAGAGAATTAATATATTTTCCAGAGTTGATGAGACGGATCCATGAGGTAACAATAATTTATAATTTTATATTATAACTAGCGGACCCGGCAAACGTTGTCCTGCCCGAACGTTCAATTATCTTGTCATGGCTGGTCGATAAAAATATAAGTAATTATATATTTACCATAAAATTCACTAATTAATAAGATTGCAAGAAAAATCCTCACTGCCATCTGTTGTGGCTCAAGTAGCGTGCATGATGACGTCATATTGTCGGTAATGCAGTTGACTACACATCTGAATTAAGAAATCCTGCAACCTGATCGGATCGCAGTGCCACCTATCGAGTCCAATTGTGAATCTATACCATCCAGGGACCGACTCAAACACACATAAAAAAATTTAATCAAGATGGGTTCAGTCGTTTAGACTGTTTTTAATTTCGGGTAAGTAAGTTTCCACTTGTAATTGTCGGATTTCGCTCATTTTTTGGATAATCCTACGTCACTTTATTTTAATAGGATATACTGAGTTCCGTTGTGAAACTTTGAAAATTGTGACCGCTAGAGCTATTTTTAAATTTTCACTTCAGGCGATCTCCTACACCTAATTGTTTTAGAAGGTCCAATTATAAATATAAACCATAGAGGGAGTCAGTCAGACACACATACAAAATTATCAAAATCGAGCCAGTCGTTTAGGAGATGTAGAGTGACAAACTCACGTACAGTAGAGGGGATGCACGGATGCAGACAGATTCCGATATATAGCCTTGAGATTGAAAATTTTACAATTAAAGGTTCAACATTAATAAAGTTCATAATAAAACACCGTTGTTGTATTGTGAGCAATAATAATTAAAATATTTGTTATAAAAATGTTAAAATGTTCTTAAATTCATCATTCTCAAATACGTGCAATATTTTATTCTCTCTTAAAGTAAGATAACATATTTAGTATTCTATGTACGCAACTGAAAGAATCACTGATTTATGTATTTTTGGTTTAAAATTTTCGACATAATTTGGGATACAGATTAGGCCTAACCATAATGCTTTAAAAAGACATAATGAGCCACCGTTGACGTCACTATATAGGGTACTTAATGTTAAAACAATAAAATGTGCACCTGAGACCTTAGTCGTCCTCAACTATATAAAATTTCAGATAAAACCTATCGTAGACCATTCGGAAGATATTCCATCATTGGCAGTTAAATGGTACTATATGATACCAGTTAACTAAAGCATTTAGTGCATTTTTAACATCTGACGATAGACGTTTCCGAAAGGACTATGAGGTGTTTTAACTGAAATTTTACTTGGTTAAGGGTGAATGAGACCTCAGGTAGCCTATATATTTTATTATTTTAACCTTTTACCATAGTAGCCTACATTTCTAAACAGAATGACTTGTTATAACAAATAGAATGCTAATATTAAGATAATAACAGGGTAAACTATAAGAAAACTATAATTAACTAAGGGGTAAAAATGTGGGATTTTACATATTATGAGATTAAACGAAAGAGAAAGTAATGGAAATAACATATCAAGAGAATGTATGAATATCATTCCTGAAACTTACAATTCATTTCAATCCAGACATAGCACGACCAGTGGAAAGATCTCCAAAACGATGAAATCAAAGATTATCAAAATAGAAAAGCAGTTGAAAATATAATACAGTATCTTAAATTAAGAGTAAGCAGAAGAAGCCATCTATAATGATATAATGTATTAAAATAAACATTAATCTTGTAATCTTTGCGTTCATAAGAGGAACCCTTCGAAAGACTCGAAGAGAAACTCAGCTCAGGTTTTATAAAATCATTGCTGTTCCTGTTCTTTTACATGGATCTGAATCTTGGGTACTTACAAAAAAGATATCTCACACATTCAAGCCACTGAAATGAAATGTTTAAGATCCGTAAAAGGATGTACACGCATGAATAGATTACACAATGAATCAATAAGAAATGAACTGGAGATATTTTCAATAGTCGATAAACTAGAAGAGCACAAATACCAATGGAAAGAACATATAGACAGAATGGACAATATAAGATTACCCAAAAAGATCAACACCTACAAACCACATGGAAAGATATCTTTGGGACGGCTAAGGAAACGATGGACCGGAACAGGTCGCATTGACCTAATCCTGGAAAGGAAGAAGAAGAAGAACCTTTGCGTTAGAGTAATGTAAGTATAAAATAAAGCGATCATAAAATAAATATCAAGAAACTAACTAACTCACTGGCACTATCGAACCCATGTTCATTGCCGTGCGGACATAAGCGCTCCATACATCACAATCATGAGCTAATGTTTTGCAATCATCCCCTGTATAATTTACTTCTCTCAAATCGTGGTCAAACCTACTGGACGCTTTCCCTCTGGTTTTCCCACCACTCTCTCATTCCTATTTGTACCACATGACCCGTCCATTGCAGTCTACGAGACTTAACTCTTCTTCTTTTTTTTTCCTTTCAAGTATTAGGCCAAGGCCTGTTACGATCCTATAGAAAATTTTCCCTCCAGCGTTTCATAAGATCTTCGTCCTCTTGGTATATAATTATAAACAGCTTTGGGGATCCGATTTGAACTCATTCTTTCAAAATGGTGTTTCCAATTTAGTTCGTACTGTTTAATACATTCCAAAATTGGCGTAGTCTTCAATTCTTTTAATATATCGGTGTTCCTTTTCCGATCCCATCTGGTGTAACCCGATGTTCTGCGCATGAATCTCATTTCACAACCCGTTATTCTGCTTTCATGTTGTTTTTTTAGTGTCCATGCTTCACTACCATAGGTCAACACTGGTCTAGCCAAAGTGTTATATAAACGTAATCTGGTGTTTTTTTGTACAAGGGATGGTTTCATAACTTGATTAATAATTCCTAAACTTTTATTACAACTAGTAACTTTTTCAGGGATATCCTTTTCATCTCAGATAGAGAGATAATATCCAAGATATTTAAATTGATTAGATCTCTCTAAAATTTTATTCTGGAGACAGATTTTACTTTGTATGGGGTCCTTCCCATGAAATGCCATATTTTTAGTTTTGTTAATTGATATTTCCATATTAAATTTGGTACCTATTTTTTGTAAATTATAAATTGATCGTTGCAAATCATTTTCGGAAAGTGCCAGAAGAGCTAAATCGTCTGCAAAAGAATAGCATCGAGTTTGAGGTTCCTATTGATGGGTGTATATCCTCGTTGTGTTTTCCTCCATTAATTTATTAATTTATCCATGTATATAATGAAAAGCACCGGTGAAAGTCCACATCCCTGTCTTACTCCAGTGTTGATTTTTTTCCCAAGAAGATAATTTGCCATCTTGTTTAACAGAGATTTCATTATCTTTATAGATGTTGAAGATATTAGTAATATATTGTTGTGGAACGTTATCATCAGCTAAAATTTGTAGTAATATATTTCTGTCTACTTTGTCAAAAGCCTTTATGAAGTCAACGAAGGCGATATGAGTTTCTATATTGAATTCCTTGTGCTTTTCTAATAGTAGTTTTAGAGTGATGAATCCATCTGTACAAGATCTACCCTTTCTGAATCCATTCTGCTCTTCTCCAATTATATTTTCATAAATTTTCCTCAATTTATTCTTAACTATATTAGTATAAATTTTATATCCAGAGTTCAACAAGCTAATTCCACGATAGTTATCTTTGATTTGGCGACTTCCTTTTTTGAAGATTGGTATTACAATGGATTTGTTCCAGCTTTGTGGTGGTTCTTGTCCTTCCCATATCATATTAAGCAGAATAAGAAATCTGTTTAAAACATTTTTAGTTGAAAATTTAAATAATTCTTGATTAATGTGGTCTTCTCCGAGAGCTTTGTTACTTTTTAATGATTTAACAACATCAGTTAATTCATCTATAGAAATTTGTTCCAAAGCAGTGTTATTAGAGAATGGTATTTGTAATAAATCATCCTTTTGTGTCCATAAATGATGAAAGTAGTTAAGCCAAGATTCTTTAGATATACAATTTAAATGTGCATTTCCTCTTGAATCATTATTTAATTTTTTTAAAACTTTATATATTTTTGGTTGAGGCCTAGTGATATCATTTTCCAAAAATGAGACAAATTGTTCCCAGCTTTGTCTATGTTTTTTGTGAACTTCAATTTTAGCTATGGCTCTCTTCCTATGATACTCTACTTTATCTTCATCTTTTTTGTAGACAGAAATTTTTTGTATGCTTCACGTTTATCATCAATTACTTTTTTGATGTTTTCATCCCATATCCGTAGTCCTTTTTTTCGATTCCATTTAGTTTTGATACCCAGGCTTTCATTTGCTGCTTGTGTCAAAATACTTTGTAGAGCAAGCCATTCTTCTTCAATATTTTCGCCAACCGGTGTTTCTTGAACTAGATGATCTAATCTGCATTTGTATAGCCAGATAATAGTGGGATCTCGGAAAAGACTTACTTTATAAGTATAGTCCACTTTTTCAAATTTTACATTATTAATTTTATTTTTATTTTTCCATCTCGGTGGCA
This sequence comes from Diploptera punctata, assembly GCA_030220185.1. Taxonomy (NCBI): domain Eukaryota; kingdom Metazoa; phylum Arthropoda; class Insecta; order Blattodea; family Blaberidae; genus Diploptera; species Diploptera punctata. The sequence continues at coordinate 1,341,818 of JASPKZ010003819.1, read as the reverse complement.
TACGAATTAGACAAACAAGTAAGTAATGGTCTGATTCGATTTCAGGTCCTCAGTAAACTCTTGTATCAAGAACTTAACTCTTCTTATTATATCAGACTTCCTATAAAAATCATGCAGCTCACTGTTACGTAGTTTTCTCCATTCACCTATCTGAATAATAGAATTTAAATTGTAAAGTGTAGGCTATAAGTGAACAATTTTATAAATTTTCTTTTCAAGTATTAACTAGTTTAGCCTACAATTTATATTCAAACAAACTCGAATAATTCAAAGTTAATACAACATTTAAAAGCTTACATCTTATGCAGAAATAAATTATTAGTAACACAAATTGATTTTTAAGAAAATCGGCAAGAATATAAAAATTAGATAAAATAAAAAATAATACAATAACAGAAATAATGAATGTAGGAAAGGATATTGTAGAAGAGATTGAAGAAATCCAACTAAGAAAGTATGGACGTATTTGAGAAGAACGGACGTAGAAACAAACAAATGAGTATTGAAATAGGTACCTCCTGGAAAAGGGAAACGTGGTAGACCAAAGCCAACGTGGATAAAGGGAATTCAAGACAACATAAAAAAGAGAAATAAAAAAGAGAAGCACACACGCAAGACCGGGAAGTGTGGAAGAAAAAAATTGCATATTTTGGTTGAAGATACTAACTAACAAAAACAATCCTGAAAATGAAATAAAAACACATCTTATGCATACATTTTTATCATGTGGTCATAATTATGTTGCATACAAAATGTAATTACTGGTTATTATTTTTTCTGAATACTTAAAGCACAACTTGTATGTCCAACTAGAACTTTAATCACATTGTGGCTGTGAAAGTTTATACGTCCCTTCCTAAAGTCTGCGTATCCAATTTTGTGTTCGGATTTGGCATCCGGGGAGCGAGGAATGTAACTTTATTCCTACAACCCTCCTCCCTTACACGCCCTCTGGAATATAATCAGATTGTTCTCCACTGCACTGGCCCCTTATTCTCAGGAGATGCATGTATTATGAGCATCACGAATCCAACTAACAAAACACTCTCCACTATAATAAAATTGGTTTTTCAGATGTTTAAAATATATTAAAGTAAATCACCGAAAGAGAAGATCCATGGTAACTTAAACTTTCTAAGAGTTGGGTTCAATTCAGTAATTTACCATTTATTTATTCCGAGGGAATGAAGCTATTGAACTTGTTCTTATGAAAAAAATAAAAATCTTCATCGATCCAACTTACTTGTTATTAGTTGAATGCAGGCTTTCACGGCCGGTAATCATAATGTTGAGTGATTCCGGGTTATGTGGCCGTGGTCCACATAACCCGGAATCACTCAACATTATTACTTGTTATTAGATATTATATATATAAAATATGAAAAGAAAAATCAATGCTTGAGTCGGGATTTGAACCCGAGTATCTGAACTCTGTACGTTTAGCGCTATAACCAACTGAGCTACTCAAATATTCCAACACAAACATACAGTTTTCTTATATATGTAGTATTCTCAATTCACACAAGTGGTAGTGGGAAGTCGTTCCAACTGACATCTAGTGGCCATCATAACAGGTAAGCCATTTTTAAAGAGAATATATATATATATATATATATATATATATATTGATTCAATGTGCTCTGCTCAAGAGCAGGTCTCTCACTTCAAACTCTTTGCAGCTTTACTAGGGATATATAGTTGTGGTAGCTTCCCGTTTCTTTCCACATCCCACTCTCTCTTTTGCATCTTAAAATCTTAAAAGTGCTTAAGAAGGCCCCGAGGGGCCCCAACTTGGAGGTGAGGAGAGTGGATTTGACTAAGTTAAACCCTCCGGACTTCACCGAAATTCACCCCAGAGGTTAAATATCAGTTCCATTGGGGTTTTTGACCAGATCAAGGATCCGGAATTCCCAATTAGCCAATTATCTTATATATAAAAATTAATGTTTGTTTGTTTGTATATTTGTTTGTTCGTACTTTATGCGCGGCCATACCGTTAATCCGATTGTGATGGTTTTTTTTGCAAAACGTTCAGGAGATTCCCGGGATGAACATAGGCTATAAGAGAGTTGTGATACTCAACTCGTACACCCTTAAAAATCGCCGTTTTAGTGGAAAACGTGGAAAAGTAGCTCTTTGGACGCTTAAATGGCTTACGCTGCCTAAACCATAAGAAATACACAAAATTAATGTACACAGAATTGAATATCTCAAAAAGCTCTATAAAAAAGTCCGCGACAGCATATGTTTATCTCTTATGGATAACTCACAAAAACCAAAAAAATCATTTTTGTCTTTCATTGATACCAAGAGTCCCTAATCTCTTAAGGATAACTCACAATAACCGTTATTGTCTTTCATTAATACCAAGAGTCTCGCGCCGTAACCGAGTGGTTTTTTTCACTCTAATATAATTGTTATATGACGGTTCTTAACTTATCTGCAAAGGAGGGTACAATTCTAATGATCATGACTGTGTGACGTCATCATTCACACTTCTTGAGCCACAGCAGAAGTCTGTAAGAGGTTTTCTTGCGAACTTTTTTTAATAATATCTAATTATGTCCTAATTGCTGAATTTTATGGTAAAAAAGTAACGTATTTTTTTCGTCCGCCCATGACATGAGAATTTCTCTTTGTAGTGGAACACGTGAAGAAAGTAGCTCTTTGGACTGTTAAATTGCTTACGCTGCCTAAACCATAAGAAATTCACAAAATTATTGTACACAGATTTGAATATCTCAAAAAGCCCTACAAAAAAGTCCGCGACAGCATATGTTTATCTCTTACGGATAACTCACAATAACCACTATTTATTTTGTCGATGCCATGAAGATCGAGACAAGTACGTAGATTCATGTGCATGCATAATAACACATGGCTGGTAATTCTTTTACGGATAACTCACAATAATGAATTTTGTCTTTAAACTCATGTATGCCAAGAAGATCGAGATAAGTAGATTCCCGGGCAATACCGGGTAATCAGCACGGAAAATCTTAAAATAATTACGATATACATTTATAATTATTTTCCATTTGACTTATTTTCAACTAATCATTAATTTTTGTCTTTCAGCTTATTTATGCCAATAAGATCGGGATGAACAGATTCTCGGATAACGCCGGGTATACGGCAAGGGGTATCTAAAAATAATCTAATATATAAAAATGAATGAATGTATGTTTGTTTGTTGGTACTTTATGCGTGACCATACCGTTGATCCGATCGTGATGAGGCTTTTTGCAAAATGTTCAAGAGATTCCCGGGATGAATATGGAGTCGTGATTTAAAGGTCAACTGCAACACATCAGATAACGTTGTTTTTGTTAGTTTCATTCGTCTCTTAAATTGGCAATGTATCCTGTAAGATACATTGATTTCATTTACTTAATTTCGTTTATAAAACAATAGAAAAACAAATTACGCAATGGTACACAACGCTAACTTACTCTTTTACAATAGTTTGTATCCTTTGCAGTCCGGAGTATTTAATACTATCACAACAAATTATGTATTACCAACTTAAACATTTACTGCAACACATCTGACAACGTTGTTGTTTGTTAGTTTGATTCGTATCATCATCGTCACTCCTCCAACATTCGTGATTGGCGTACCTACATGGTAAGTACATTAATAAGTATTATTTTGGCAGTAATCAAATATATAAAAATGAATGTGTGTTTGTTTGTTAGTATTTTATGCGCGATTACACCGTTCGTCCTACTTTGATGGGGCTTTTTGCAAAATGTTCAGGAGATATCCGGGATGAACATATGCTATAAGAGATCTGAGACTCAACTACTACACCATTAAATTGGCAATGTACCCTGTAAGGTACATTGATTTCATTTATTTAATTTCATTTATAAAACAATAGAAAACAAATTTCGCAATAATACACAACAATAACTTACAGCCTTACAATAGTTGGTTTTCTTTGCGGTCCGAAACATTTGATACATCACAAGAAATTACGTATTTCCAATTTAAAATTTAACTGCGACACATCTGATAACTTTGCTGTTTGTTAGTTTGATTCGTATCTTAAATTAATTTCATTTATTTAATTTCGTTTATAAAACAATCCATCCATAGTAATTCTGCCCGAAGTCAGGTCCTTCATTGGAATCATAGCATTTTCAAGCTATGCTTGCAGCTTTACTAGGGAATTGTAGGTGTGGTAGCTACTCGTTGCTTTCCACACCGGTGAAGGATGACGATAATGATAAGGATGATGGTGATGATGATGGCCATATGATTTCGGGGACCGTTTGGGCCTTAACGTTTCCTGATATTTGTCTTATAGATGAGGAAAACCCCCGATAAAAACCTTACCCAGAAAAACTGTCCCGACCGGGGATCGAACCAGGGCCCGCTGCGTGACAAGGAAGCACGCTACCTCGAGACTACAGCGGTTGACTATAAAACAACAGAAACACAAATTACGTAATAATACACAACAATAACTTAGTCTTACAATAGTTGATTTCCTTTGCGGTCCGAAACATCTGATAATGTTATTTTTTTTAGTTTGTTCGTATCTTCACTACACTCATCCGTCCTTCGTGATAGGCAAGTACATTACATGGTAAGTACATTATTAAGTATTATTTTGGAAGTAATGTAATATTAAAAATGAAAATTTATTTAGTAACAATCATCATAAATGCATACATGGTATAACATTTAATAAACTCCTCATATGTAATATTTGCAAAATATTTGTTTGTACGTTTGATCGTACTTTATGCGCTGCCATACCCTTCATCTGACTAAATAAACGAGTAATGTTATATTATGTCTATGGGGGGATTACGATCAATGTTCGTTAATTTTGCGTTGCGTTACTTTTAAGTTCGTTCATGTTTATCAAATACACCTTCCACGTATCATATTGTGATGGACGTTTACAGGGTACGGCGCAAGATGGCGTTGGCTGTACATTGGCAAGTCAAGCAATATCATATAGTTCAAATTTACTGATATTGACGAATCCTGCATTTAATTTGTTTTGATCAGACGTTGTTGAATTTGTTGGAGCCAATAAATTATAATATTTTGATATTTTAATAATTATATCAACATGAGAGATGATGTGATTATTGAGTTTGTGCGATTACACAAATTTATATGCAATAAAAATCACGCAATATAAAAATAAGGGAAAAAGAAAGTTATTAGGAAATATATAGGAAACATTTTACAACGTAAGTACTACCGTAATATGTCTACTTACCATACTTGGCTTTAACATATTTCCCTTCTTTAAATCCATTAGAAGATAATGCAAATAAATCAGTATAAGTTCATCAAACAGTTTACTGTGAGCCTTTAGAGTTCTCGGTACTGATAACAGAGTGAGCTAGTAGCCATAAAGGTCAATGAACGTTGATCGTGATACACACACTCGAATTGTGCGTTGTACTTGCCCTCTCAATGTAAACATAACGCAACATCAACAGACGTTGATTATAATCCCGCCATACTCATTTCCTTTGTGTCTTACTCGGCCTTTTTGTTCAGTAAATAGTCATCTATGCAATCTGCAAAATATTTTGGCCGCGGCAAAGGGCACATGTTTTTCGGAGTTTATCTCACACAACCAAAATGCCTCCAAAACGTTCGTCACTTAGTAAATCTACTAGCGCAGCACGTAGAAATAAGTGAATTCGAGCTTCTCAAACAACCGAGGAAAGACAAGCGAGCAATGAAGCAGATCGTTTAAGAATTGCACGTTCACATTCATCAGAATCTCAAGATCAACATGCGGCTAGAATCGAAAGAGAACGTTTACATGCTGCTCAATCGCGCGCGTCCGAGTCAGGAGACCAACATGCAGCGAGATTAGAAGCAGAACGTACACGAGCCACCCGATCGCGCGCATCAGTGTCAGAGGACCAACATGCAGCGAGATTAGAAACAGAACGTCCACGAGCCACCCGATCGCGCGCATCAGAGTCAGAGGACCAACATGCAGCGAGATTAGAAACAGAACGTACACGAGCCACACGATCGCGCGCATCAGAGTCAGGAGACCAACATGTAGCGAGATTAGAAACAGAAGGTACACGAGCCACCCGATCGCGCGCATCAGAGTCAGAGGACCAACATGCAGCGAGATTAGAAACAGAACGTACACGAGCCACCCGATCGCGCGCATCAGAGTCAGGAGACCAACATGCAGCGAGATTAGAAACAGAACGTCCACGAGCCACCCGATCGCGCGCATCAGAGTCAGAGGACCAACATGCAGCGAGATTAGAAACAGAACGTACACGAGCCACCCGATCGCGCGCATCAGAGTCAGGAGACCAACATGCAGCGAGATTAGAAACAGAACGTCCACGAGCCACCCGATCGCGCGCATCAGAGTCAGAGGACCAACATGCAGCGAGATTAGAAACAGAACGTCCACGAGCCACCCGATCGCGCGCATCAGAGTCAGAGGACCAACATGCAGCGAGATTAGAAACAGAACGTACACGAGCCACCCGATCGCGCGCATCAGAGTCAGAGGACCAACATGCAGCGAGATTAGAAACAGAACGTCCACGAGCCACCCGATCGCGCGCATCAGAGTCAGAGGACCAACATGCAGCGAGATTAGAAACATTACGTTCACGAGCCACCCGATCGCGCGCATCAGAGTCAGAAGAAAAACATGCAGCGAGATTAGAAATAGAACGTAGACGAGCCACCCGATCGCGCGCATCAGAGTCAGAGGACCAACGTGCAGCGAGATTAGAAACAGATCGTACACGAGCCACCCGATCGCGCGCATCAGAGTCAGAGGACCAACGTGCAGCGAGATTAGAAACAGAACGTCCACGAGCCACCCGATCGCGCGCATCAGAGTCAGAGGACCAACATGCAGCGAGATTAGAAACAGAACGTACACGAGCCACACGATCGCGCGCATCAGAGTCAGAGGACTAACATGCAGCGAGATTAGAAACAGAACGTCCACGAGCCACCCGATCGCGCGCATCAGAGTCAGAGGACCAACATGCATCGAGATTAGAAACAGAACGTACACGAGCCACCCGATCGCGCGCATCAGAGTCAGGAGACCAACATGCAGCGAGATTAGAAACAGAAAGTCCACGAGCCACCCGATCGCGCGCATCAGAGTCAGAGGACCAACATGCAGCGAGATTAGAAACAGAACGTACACGAGCCACCCGATCGCGCGCATCAGAGTCAGGAGACCAACATGCAGCGAGATTAGAAACAGAACGTACACGAGCCACCCGATCGCGCGCATCAGAGTCAGAGGACCAACATGCAGCGAGATTAGAAACAGAACGTACACGAGCCACCCGATCGCGCGCATCAGAGTGAGGAGACCAACATGCAGCGAGATTAGAAACAGAACGTCCACGAGCCACCCGATCGCGCGCATCAGATTCAGAGGACCAACATGCAGCGAGATTAGAAACAGAACGTCCACGAGCCACCCGATCGCGCGCATCAGAGTCAGAGGACCAACATGCAGCGAGATTAGAAACAGAACGTACACGAGCCACCCGATCGCGCGCATCAGAGTCAGAGGACCAACATGCAGCGAGATTAGAAACAGAACGTCCACGAGCCACCCGATCGCGCGCATCAGAGTCAGAGGACCAACATGCAGCGAGATTAGAAACATTACTTTCACGAGCCACCCGATCGCGCGCATCAGAGTCAGAAGACAAACATGCAGCGAGATTAGAAACAGAACGTACACGAGCCACCCGATCGCGCGCATCAGAGTGAGAGGACCAACGTGCAGCGAGATTAGACACAGAACGTACAGGGGCCACCCGATCGCGCGCATCAGAGTCGGAGGACCAACGTGCAGCGAGATTAGAAACAGAACGTACACGAACCACCCGATCGCGGGCATCAGAGTCAGAGGACCAACATGCAGCGAGATTAGAAACAGAACGTACACGAGCCACCCGATCGCGCGCATCAGAGACAGAGGACCAACCTGCAGCGAGATTAGAAACAGAACGTCCACGAGCCACCCGATCGCGCGCATCAGAGTCAGAGGACCAACATGCAGCGAGATTAGAAACAGAACGTACACGAGCCACACGATCGCGCGCATCAGAGTCAGAGGACCAACATGCAGCGAGATTAGAAACAGAACGTCCACGAGCCACCCGATCGCGCGCATCAGAGTCAGAGGACCAACATGCAGCGAGATTAGAAACATTACTTTCACGAGCCACCCGATCGCGCGCATCAGAGTCAGAAGACAAACATGCAGCGAGATTAGAAACAGAACGTACACGAGCCACCCGATCGCGCGCATCAGAGTGAGAGGACCAACGTGCAGCGAGATTAGACACAGAACGTACAGGGGCCACCCGATCGCGCGCATCAATCAGAGTCAGAGGACCAACGTGCAGCGAGATTAGAAACAGAACGTACACGAACCACCCGATCGCGGGCATCAGAGTCAGAGGACCAACATGCAGCGAGATTAGAAACAGAACGTACACGAGCCACCCGATCGCGCGCATCAGAGACAGAGGACCAACCTGCAGCGAGATTAGAAACAGAACGTCCACGAGCCACCCGATCGCGCGCATCAGAGTCAGAGGACCAACATCCAGCGAGATTAGAAACAGAACGTACACGAGCCACACGATCGCGCGCATCAGAGTCAGAGGACCAACATGCAGCGAGATTAGAAACAGAACGTTCACGAACCACCCGATCGCGCGCATCAGAGTCAGAGGACCAACATGCAGCGAGATTAGAAACAGAACGTTCACGAGCCACCCGATCGCGCGCATCAGAGTCAGGAGACCAACATGCAGCGAGATTAGAAACAGAACGTCCACGAGCCACCCGATCGCGTGCATCAGAGTCAGAGGACCAACATGCAGCGAGATTAGAAACAGAACGTCCACGAGCCACCCGATCGCGCGCATCAGAGTCAGGAGACCAATATGCAGCGAGATTAGAAACAGAACGTCCACGAGCCACCCGATCGCGCGCATCAGAGTCAGGAGACCAACATGCAGCGAGATTAGAAACAGAAAGTCCACGAGCCACCCGATCGCGCGCATCAGAGTCAGAGGACCAACATGCAGCGAGATTAGAAACAGAACGTACACGAGCCACCCGATCGCGCGCATCAGAGTCAGGAGACCAACATGCAGCGAGATTAGAAACAGAACGTACACGAGCCACCCGATCGCGCGCATCAGATTCAGAGGACCAACGTGCAGCGAGATTAGAAACAGAACGTCCACGAGCCACCCGATCGCGCGCATCAGAGTCAGAGGACCAACATGCAGCGAGATTAGAAACATTACGTTCACGAGCCACCCGATCGCGGGCATCAGAGTCAGAAGACAAACATGCAGCGAGATTAGAAACAGAACGTCCACGAGCCACCCGATCGCGCGCATCGAAGTCAGAGGACCAACATGCAGCGAGATTAGAAACATTACGTTCACGAGCCACCCGATCGCGCGTATCAGAATCTCAAGATCAACATGCGATTAGAATAGAAAGAGAACGTTTACGTTATACTCAATCGCGCGCGTCCGAATCAGGAGACCAACATGCAGCGAGATTAGAAACAGAACGTTCACGTACTGCTTTATCTCGACAAACAGTACATATTGATTTGAATCTTGCTGCATTTCATTATAATCTTAATTACGATTACAGTTTACATCCCACTGTTAACATTGGAAAAATGGATAAGGTGTGTGGGCATTGCGATTTGCTCAAGTTCAACAATGAAACACCAGGAATGTGCTGTGCGAATGGCAAAGTTAAATTACAAATATTGCATCCACCACCTGATCCATTGTTGTCATTGCTTTCGGGCGAATTTCCTGATTCTAAACACTTCTTGGAAAATATTCGCAAATATAATTCAGCGTTTCAAATTACATATTTTGGAGCCGACAAAATTTTCCAAGATCAGTACATGCCTACTTTTAAAATTCAAGGACAAATATATCACCGTGTTGGTTCATTTCTACCAATTCAGGACGCTGAACATAAATTTCTACAAATCTACTTTATGGGTGACGATGATGCACAAGTTGATCAACGTTGCAATGCAATTACAGGCACTAAAAACCACATTATATGCTATTTGAAAACATTTTTCCACCAACAAAATGCATTGATAAGATTATTCAAAACTTCAATTGACAACTTACCAGCGGATCATTATGCAGTTCAAATACGAGCCGACAAAACACCACTCGGACAGCATGCCGGACGCTACAACGCACCTACCATCAATGAAGTTGCGATTGTCATATTTGGCGAAGAAAGTGATACGCGTGATATTATTCTTCAGCGACGGAATAATACAATTCAACGTGTCGCTGAAACACATCCATCATACGATGCGCTGCAGTATCCCATAATTTTTTTTTGGGAGGGGCAGGACGGATATGACTTCAATATTATGCAAACTAATCCAAATACAGGTAACCACATATATCTTCATTTATTTATTTAAATGAAAATATTATTTTGTTTTTAACTTTCAAACTTTCGTAAATGTAATTTATATGTTTATTATCTTTATTCTTACAGGTGAACCGCTCACCAAAAAAAGTATCAGCGATGAATTATTGTTCATACCGCATAATGATACCGCAGAATGGAACAAATCATATTCAGCAATGCCGTCAACTATTTCATCAATTTGTGGTAGACATTTATGCCAAAATTGAATCTGAACGTTTGTTATTCATTCGCTTAAATCAAAAATGTTTGCGTTCAGAAGAATACATTCACTTACGAGATGCAATTGCAAACGATGGAAATCTTTCCTATATTGGAAAAATGGTAATACTTCCAGCAACGTTCACTGGCAGCCCACGGCATATGCATGAATATGCACAAGATGCAATAACATACGTGCGATCATATGGCAGACCCGACTTTTTCATCACATTTACATGCAATCCAGCATGGGACGAGATAAAAGAGCTTCTATTACTCAGTCAGATTCAGACCGATAGACATGATTTGACTGCACGAGTATTGAAGCAAAAACTCACGAAATTGATGGACTTAATTGTGAAAAATCACATTTTTGGTGAAACTCGCTGCTGGATGTATTCCATAGAGTGGCAGAAGAGAGGACTTCCACATGCTCATATTCTGATATGGCTCAAAACGAAAATACGCACTGCTCAAATTGATGATGTAATTTCTGCAGAAATTCCTAATCCTGAGGAAGACCCAATGTTGTTCGATATTGTGACCAAAAACATGGTACATGGACCATGCGGAGCAATGAATCCACAATCCCATTTCATGATAGATAACAAATGCACGAAAAAGTATACCAGACAATTAATTAATGAAACTCGCACTGGTGATGACGGAATCCAAAATACAGACGCCGAAAACCGGAAGATGGAGGTCATACTACAGTAATCAGAATGAGAAATGGTGACGTTGAAATCCACAACAGATGGATTGTGCCATATTCTCCTTTGTTATCGAAAACATTCAAAGCTCATATCAACGTCGAACATTGTCATTCCGTCAAGTCCATCAAGTATATATGCAAATACGTTAAAAAAGTCAGTGATATGGCAGCCAGCAATCAGTATTGATTAGGTCTAATGCGGACAGTGATTGAAGTGAGTCAATTTCAATCGGGTCGGTATATCAGCAGCAGCAACGAGGGTGTTTGGCGAATTTTGGTGTTCCCAATTCACATTCGCCATTCCCCAATGTCTGTTCACCTCAGTGTTCATTTTGAAAATGGACAAAGAGTCTATTTCACGGCAGGACACTGCACTAAATGTTGATGCTGCCACCAGCGCACACAAACACTTACAGCATTTTTTCAGCTCTTTGAAGATGATGAATTTGTCCAGACATTATTGTACGCAAAAGTTCCAAAGTACTATACATGGAATGCTACATCTAAAAAGTTCCAACGACGTAAGCAAGGCGTGCGTGTTGAAGACTATCAGAATCTATATTCGTCTGACACATTGGGCCGTATATACACGGTACATCCAAATAATGCCGAGTGTTATTATTTGAAAATGCTGTTGGTTAATGTCAAAGGACCTACTTCATTTACGAATTTGAGAACGGTTGATGGCGTAGAATGCCAGACGTACAGAGAAGCTTGCCAAAAGCTTAATTTGCTCGAAACTGACGAACATTGGGAAACAACACTGACGGACGCATGTGCTAGCTGTTATCCGCGAAAAATTCGAACATTATTCGCCATCATTATAACTACACTGCTCAAAAAAATTAGGGGATATTATAGAATAACCTACTAAGACTATGTTTTTAGGAACAGTATTAGATGAAATCACTTTCTATTACTCCAAAAGAATGTAAACAAGAGTTTGAAGTTGTTACGTAACCTCTGTATCACACCAGATGTCTAAGAGATCCTGATTAGGAATATGGCAAACAAACAAAGCAGCATTAACATGGGTGAAAATGTTTCTTTAGTATGGTGTATGGTCTCCTCGAACGGCCAGCACTGCCTCACACCTGTGTGACATTGATGCAATGAGGTTAGCAATGAGTTCTTGGGGGATACGTGGCCACTCATCCATAAGAGCAATGTGCAGCTCTGGAACAGTTGTGGGAGGTGCTGGTCTGCCTGCAATGCGCCCCACACATGCTCTATCGGATTTAAGTCCGGGGAGGAAGCTGGCCAATGCATACGGTCGATACCCTCCACTTCCAGCCTGTCGTCCACCAAGCCAGCTCTGTGGGGTCGTGCATTATCGTCCATAAAAAGAAAAGAACCACCTATGGCACCAGCATAAGGCACGACAAAAGGTCGTAGAATCTCATCTCTATACCTTACCACCTTGGATGACGTAGAGGTCCGTACGTCCATCACTACTGACTCCTGCCCACACGATCAATCCACCGCCACCATATGGGGATCTTTCACTTACAAATGCTGGATTGTTTCGTGTCCCTTTTTCCCTCCAGATGAATACACGCCGACTATCACATTCCACGTTGAATCGCGACTCATCAGAAAAAAGAACTGATCCCATTCGGCATGCCTCCACCCACGATGTTCCTCCGCCCAGTTTCTGCGATCTCTACGGTGTTGTGGAGTTAACCTGGTACACACTATGGCCCTAGGGGAATAGAGACCACTTCCATGCAGTCGATTACGGACAGTTTGAGTTGACACCCCGCGTCCTGTTGCTGTTCGAAGTGTATTTCGCAGTTGAGTTGCATTCTACTGTTTATTCCGACGGGCTGTTAACATGAGGTAACGGTCATCCCTTGCTGTTGTTGCCCATGATCGACCTTGTCCGGCTCTTCTGTGAACAGTATCTGTTCTTTGAAAACGAATCCAAAGCCTGGAAATCACGCTTTGAGACACCCCAATGGCTTGTTCCACCTCTTGTTGTGTCTGTCCAGCTTCCATCCTTCCTATGGCCCTCCAAGCCATTGGTTCAGGTAAATCACGTTGTCGAGGCATTACTGTCCCTAAGGCAAGTCATTCACTAACTGAAAACTGGACTGGATTTAAAAACAGCAACAAAACATTCACCCCCACACCACCCTTTCACATCAACAGTACAGACACTGCCCTCTGGGGTGGTACTGAGGTTACGTAACAACTTCAAACTCTTGTTTACATTATCTTGGAGTAATAGAAAGTGATTGCATCTAATACTATTCCAAAAAAACCTAGTCTTAGTAGGTAATTCTACAATATCCCCTAATTTTTTTGAGCAGTGTACATGTTCGCCATCCAACCCCAAAGATTTGTGGGAAAAATTCAGAGAGGATTTGAGCGAAGACATTTTGCACCGCGTTCGTACCATTAACAATGGCAATTCCATTTTTTTCGGACAATATTTTTAATCAAGCTCTCATTGAAATCGAAGACACATGCTTAACCATCAGCAATAAAGCACTTACTCAACTTGGCATGATTGCACCACAACGTTCTGCACTTGACCTTTATAATAGAGATTACAATATAATAGAGCAGTACAATGTTAATGATATGCTTGCATTTATAGAAGCAAACAAACAACTTTTGCTTGCGGAACAAAAATTGACCTATGATACAATTACAAATACCGTGTCAAATGACATAGGTGATCTGTTTTTCCTTGATGCGCCAGGTGGGACTGGAAACACGTTCCTCATCAATTTGTTATTGGCTCACATTCGATCTCAAAATGGAATTGCTTTGGCTCTTGCTTCATCAGGTATTGCAGCTACTTTATTAGATGGTGGACGAATTGCTCATTCGGCGCTCAAATTGCCTTTGGATATGCATTTCTGTGAAGCTCCAACATGTAACATTTCAAAAGTATCTGGCGTGGCTAAAGGTCTGCGAATTTGCAAGCTCATTGTCTGGGACGAATTCACCATGGCTCATAGGAAATCGCTTGAGGCGCTTGATTGAACTCTTAAAGATTTACGATCAAATGCACAACCGTTCGGTGGCGCTCTCATTTTATTATCTGGCGACTTTCGACAAATCCTTGCAGTGATACCTTAATCGACACCAGCTGATGAACTCAACGCTTGCCGTAAAGCATCGCATCTTTGGAGACATGTACGAAAACTCATATTAACGACCAGTATGCGCGTACATTTGCAGCGTGATGCGTCAGAAGCCACATTTTCCGAGCATCTATTGAACATTGGTGAAGGAAAAGTACCAGTTGATGCTGCCACAAATTCTATTACGTTTCCTTTAAACTTTTGCATCATTGTTACATCCATCGGACAATTCATTCACAAAGTTTTTCCGGAAATTGTTACCAATTACAAAAATCATAAATGGCTTTGCGAACGTGCTATTTTGGCAGCGAAAAACACCGACCTCAATGCAATCAATCATACAATTCAAAAACAAATTCCAGGCGATTCCGTTACCTACAAATCAATTGACAGCATCATTAATGCGGACAAAATTGTAAATTATCCACTAGAGTTTTTAAATTCGTTGGAGCTGCCTGGTGTGCCGCAGCATAAATTATCACTCAAAGTCGGCGTGCCAATTATTCTCTTGCGCAACATCAATTCACCCCGACTGTGTAATGGAACAAGACTCGCTGTGAAGAAACTGCTGCAGAATGTAATAGAGGCAACTATTCTTAATGGGAAGTCGAAAGGAGAAGATGTGTTCATTCCACGCATTCCAATCATTCCCACAGACATGCCATTTGATTTCAAACGACTGCAGTTCCCCATTCGACTTGCATTCTCAATGACCATCAACAAGGCACAAGGTCAGTCACTTGAGGTATGCGGTTTAAATCTACAAAATCCATGTTTTTCATATGGCCAGCTGTATGTCGCATGCTCACGAGTCGGAAAGCCAACAAATGTATTTGTTTTTGCTAAAGATGGAAAAACCAAAATATTGTCTACCCTAAAGCACTTGAATAGCAAAGTGAACAAAATAAAGTAAATATTATTGCAACTTCTGCATATATTACACTCTAGTTCAATAAATGCATTCATTATCAAGAAGAAAATAAATATCATTATTTTCTCTTCATTAAATTGTTATCATTATTTATTTATATCTTCTGCGGCAGAAACGCGCCGGGGGAAAAAAACTGTTTTGACTCACTCTCATCAATTTATCTTTTTTTCCACTCTAATATAATTGTTACATGACAGTTCTTAACTTATATGCAAAGGAGGGTCCAATTATAATGTTCATGACTATGTGACGTCATCATTCACACTTCTTGAGCTACAACAGAAGGCTGTAAGAAGTTTTCTTGCGAACTTATTTAATAATATCTAATTATGTCCTAATTGCTGAATTTTATGGTAAAAAAGTAACATATTTTTATCGTCCGCCCATGAGATGAGAATTGAACGTTCGGGCAGGACAACGTCTGCCGGGTACGCTAGTATATATACAAAGTCGTGAGTTGGTAGTGAGACCGATGCCACATTGCGTCTTATGATTGAGGATTTTATATAAGGAGGGAAAAATAAATGTTTTTGCTACGAGCATGAATGGACTAGTAGTTATATTACTAACGTGTAAATTTAGGGATCTCGGGTTTAAATGCCGGTTCAGGCGTTCATTTTTCTTTTTATGTCATATATTTGTTTCGTTGTTTATATTCTCTGTTGTTACGAGGAGTAGCGAGAACTCGATCTCCTCTGCCTCTAGTAGCTCCTATAACAAGTAAGCAAATTAAAGAAAATATTTTTAGTTTATAGCAGTGACGCTTCTTTATTTCGATGTTAATTAATTTTTTTGACATTGAACAATGCAAGCTTAATATGACATAAGAAAAATTAATGCTTGGACGGGATATGGTGTGTGTGTGTAACGACCGTAATATTTTTTTTCTGAATCGAACTCGGCATGTAGGAGTCAATTAAGAAAAGTAAGGTCGAGTTCGTTAACTAACAAAATCTTACCGTTTGGGGTGAGAGTTCCGCTGAAGCAAATATTTAAAAATCGCCGTAGCGGCCTCAATTTTCGGATTTTCGAAACGAAACTTGGTATATGCCACTTAAATAAAACGAGAAAGTTATTCTCCAAAACTCAGTAAAATCCATCTAATACGAATGGGAGTTTAATCGAAAACAGTATTTTAAAAATCGCTCCAGCAACGCCCAGTTTTGTTTTCTCACCAAATAACTAAATGCATACGATTTAATTAACAAAATAAATATATCTTCCGTAAACCAGGAAAATAATGCCATAAATTCGACTTGCCGAGGAAGTCGATTAGTTTACACAATTCCTATGTGGCACACTTTTGTTAATTCCGGGAATTATTATTTGTCTGGTTTAACTTTCCAAGAAATTTGTAGAAAGAGGCAGCTGTGCTCACCTTTCTCATTCGCACCATTGTTGTTAGCGTTTCTTCAACAGATGTTAATAGGGGTCTGAGGGAAGACGAAAAACTGACAACAGGATGGGTTCTTTCTTTTGTAATTGGGCGACAGCGGTCCAGTATATACCCCTATATCTCCATCTCTCTCTTTGCCTAGTTAATCTTCGTCTTTTCATGAATTAGAGCTTAGCGGCGTCTTTAGTCTCCATCCTTCTAGTGGAGACAGCCCAAACATATTTTCGTTTGGGGATTATAACATAAATTCTGACGTGGTAACCTTTTTAGGAGACATTCTACGCAAACGGGATTTCCACTTGGTTCTATAATTTTGAATGTTGTCTAATATTGGTTCAAGTTTAAACTCTTTTAAAATGTCAACATTCATTGGTGTAGTCTGCAGACCTTCTTAAAAACTTAATAACACTGGCAGTGATTACTTACTTTAATTCGTAAATAATTATCTCCAAATCCTCCTTTTATATCAGATTCTGTCGTAAAAATCTAATGGGCTCCCCATTAAAATCTGTTCATTTTTACGAGTTTTTTTATTTCTCTTCATGTGATATTTTGTTTTCTAAGGTTTGAAATGAAATACGATCTTTCACACGTGCTCTTATTTTTCTTCAGATTTTGGTATTTCCCTCTACTCTTTGGATTAAAATAGGCGACCCAACGAAATTTGTTTCATGTTAATTCTGATTTCCTTCAAATCTTGAGATTTGGACAATCTATTGAAATCTGATCTTTCATATGATTTTTTTGTTTGCCTCTATCATAAGGGTTAAAATTGACTACCTACTGTAATCTAATATTTAATATAATTTCTGATTTCCCTATATATCTTGATACTTCCTATTCTAAATTCTGGCTTTCAGGTATACCCTCACTCATAAAGTACGAATTCGCTCATTTCTGGAGGATAATTCTCTCTCTCTCTCTCTCTCTATCTCTATCTCTCTCTCTCTCTCTCTCTCTCTCTTTCTCTCTCCCTTTCTCTTTTTTTTCTTTTTTCAATGGAATATAACATGTTTCGTTGCTAAAAAAACAAACATTTCCGTCACTACAGTGATTATTAAATAGTAGTTTTAAGTTAATCCACGCTTCTAATGATCCGATTTTTTCATTAATAAACTCGGTCCTTCTTTTGTGAATTGATTCCTGTATGCTGAGTTGAAAAGTTTTGTTTATTTAATTTTTCCAATGTCACGAGGTTGTCTTCTATGGTATTTCTGGATTTCTCCCCTGGCTTTGGCGGAATTGTAACCCATTTCTTAGTTTGGGGCAGCTGGAAGACGGAATAAAGTTACCCCGATGATATTAAGGGTGATAATGATAATGAAATGCCAGGAGAGTCTTTAACCTAAACTTAACCTAAATTCCAGTTCATGAGCAACCAAAGGAAAGGAATAATTCTTTTGATCTGACCTTATAAGTGAATTAACATATGCATACATATCACGGTCATTTTGTTTCTTGTAGGTAGGTTCAATGCAGTTTGTTCTTTTTAAATATTTTTAGGATACCAACCTCTAAAGCTTCGAAATTCGCTAAAATGGATGACCCAATGAAATCTGATATATCATAAGAGGTATATGAGTTCCGATTTCCCATAAACCTTGATAGCTCCTTCTATTATCTTTATATAAAAAAATCATCTAGCTTAATTTTGTAATTTAAAGACTTCTAAACCGCTAAACAGATCTTCGTGAAAATTTGTACATGCATATTTTCAGTTCCTACACCAAGTGTTAGCCGCTGTTCTGCTCTAAAAGTACAAGGCGTTGGATTTCACATGAAACGAATATTTAAAAATCGCTTTAGCGATCGTAATTTTTTATGTTTCACAATGAAACTCAGTATATGCTACTAAAATATACCGAGGTAGATATTTTCCAGAACTCAGCGACATCCGACAGTTAGAAGTGGGGGTTTACCTGAAACCCTAAATTAAAAATTGACTCAAGCAACCGCCACACTTGGTTCGTCGCAATGTATACCCAACAATTTAATTAATCTCTAATGTTATTTATACTCATTCAAGTAAAAAAAACATTAATTTATTTAAACGTAGCTGTGCACGCCGAGGTTTCACTAGTATGTATTAAAATGGACGATTCATTAAAATGTGTTCATTTATATAAGTTCAATTTCATTCAAATTTCAATATTTCTCCTCAACTGAAACCCATAAAGTTATAATGTTATTTGTCCCATTAATACGGGCACTTCATTATCATTGTCACACGTATAAGGTTCATACAAACAAATCAACTAAATTAAAATAAATACGGAAAATGAATGAATTTATTTAGGAATATTTAATTGAAACTGTGTAGAGCCTGGATTAAAATTTCACAATTATTAAGTCTTGCTGTCTCTCTACGAAGACCGTGCTGTCTGTCGTCTGATAGTTCCACTAGGAGAGCAAATATTATTCCAGTTGGCCGTCAGAAAGATACGGGTTTAGTATTTAATACCACAATTCGTTTTGAATAGAATGGAGAGAAGGCTTTGTCGTGAGAAGCTAGTGATTTAAGTCATGCTGTTGACACCTATACTTAGCGGATTATTATTGGCAGATGGTTAATACTGCCAGACACTTCCCGCTGCATGCCTCTAGAGTTCAACATTCAGATTTCATCATATTAATCTACAGCCTTATCTACTTCAAAAATAATTTTTACTTTGTAGCAAATGTATGTGGTGCATACATAAATTAATAAATAATAGTTTAAAAAAAAACTAAAACAACACGCTTTATTAGAAAACATAACTAAAAAAATGAAAACTAATTTTAATTTCCTACACGATTGGTATAAAATTAATGTGGTCAACAAAAAAATCATCTCCAACACATATAGAATAAAACTAGAGTTATCAACAAAAAGAAAATAATTTTACCATCAAATGCGTGGGGTGCTCTATCAATTAATATATATGATAATAAACAGATATTTGTAAAAGTAAAGTCTCTAAGAAGAAAATGTAAAAATCATAAAAAAGCACCCTACGCTTTTGATGGTAAAATTATTTTATTTTTGTTTAACTCTAGTTTTATTCTACATGTGTTGGAGATGATTTTTTTGCTGACCACATTAATTTTATCCCTAGCGTGTTGCAAATTAAAATTATTTTTCATTTTTTTTCGTTCGGTTTTCTAATAAAGCGTGTTGTTTTAGTTTTTTTAAAATATTATAAGTTGTTTATTTTTTAGTTTTAATATTTTACAGAATAAGATAAAAATGCAAATATCTTTAAATTCGATACTATTGTAGTATGAGCTAAAAGTAATACTCTTCTAAAAAAACCCTCCCAGCCGGATTTGAACCAGCGACCTATGGTTTAATAAAATGGTACTTCAATAGAGTTCACCGCTCTACCAACTGAGCTTTTACAACGATTGACTAAAAACTCGACAAGTCCGCAACCTATTATACCAGGTTTCATTTTTTTCATTTTCTGATGATTCTGGCCAGGAATTTAGAAATAAAATGTGTAATTATTGCAGTGTCACGGGTCCTTTACAAGTATACAAAGTTTCAAGTCGATCCAATGTCTCTAAGTGGGTGTAAATCGTGTTCAAAGATTCTGTTACATAAATACAAAGGCACTTGTTTTGATTTTCTGATGATTCTGGCCAGGATTTTAGAAAATTAATATGAAATTATTGTATTGTCACGGTTCCTTTAGAAGTATACAACATTTTAAGTCGATCCAATTATTTTATGTAGGTGAAAAACGCGTTGAAAAATTCAGTTGCATAGATAGATATATAGAAACAGGTCAAGCTACTATAAAGCGTGTAAAAAAGCTGCCTAAACTGGAATTTGAACCAAAGATCTCCAGCTTGCTGGCTGGCGCACTGAACAATAGTGCTACTTATGCAACAAAGTAAATATATCAATATTTATCTAGGGCCTATTTGAAATGTCCATGAACCGCTACTGTACCGGTTAACAATGGACTTCTGATCGCATACAACAGGATCACCTCTACTTTTCAGAAATTTCTTGTTAAGAAAATCAAGAAAGCGCCCAGTAGGTGGGTCAAGAATGTGATGGAAGAATAATGTTAACCATGATATGAAGGAGACGATTAGTTATACAGGGAATGTTGGAAAATATTAGTTCAGAATAAAGATGTATGGGGGCTTATGTCCGCGTGACTGTGAACCATCGGTTTCGTAAATGTCAGTGAGTTATATAGCCAGTTAATAAATTTATGTGATAGTTATTCATCTAATCACTCTTTTACTGTCGACCTCGGTGGTCTAGGATCGCGAATTCAAACCTGGCGGGATCCATCAATTAAAAAAAATGAAAATCCAAGGGACAAGTACTCCGGGAGGGACTTTCAGGTCGGGGATCTCGAATCGGTAGATTTTTGGGTTCGTAAAAGAATCTCAAGCCTAAATTAGAGCCTCTGAGTAAAATTTAATCGGTCTCTCCCATCTAAGTAATATCTTTTTCGCCTTCTAGGCGATTACACAACCATTTGTAGGGAAATAAACTTAACTAAATTATCTTCGTTAAGTAAATCCCGGAGAGAGAATTCTTGCCCACGTGTTAATGTAGGGACAGTCTATATGTATATTACAATCTAATACATAAAAATCGTCCACCGCTGTGGTCTCGAAGTAGCGTGCTGCCTTGTCCCGCAGCGGACCCAGGTTCGATCTCCGGTCGGGACAGTTTTTCTGGGTGAGGTTTTTATCGGGGTTTTTCCTCACCTGTAAGACAAATGTCAGGAATTTTTTTAAGGCCCAAACGGTCCCCGAAATCATATGGTCATCATCATCATCATCATCATCATCATCATCATCCTTCACCGATGTGGATAGTAACGTGAAGCTACCACACCTACAATTCCCTAGAAAAGCTGCAAGCATAGCATGAAAATGCTATGATTGCAATTAAGAACCTGCCTTCCGGCATAATTACTATGGATGGATGGATATAAAAATCAATGTTTCTTATTTGTTTGTTTCTTTGTTTGTTTGTTCTTATTCTATGGGTGGCCCTACCGTTGATCCGATTTTGATGAGGGTTTTTGCAAAATGCTCAGGCGATTCCCGGGATGATGTGTCATGGCGGACAGTGAGTAGTGAATATACTGGTCGCTCGTGTTTTTACACAGTTTTCAGCAGGTGATTGTTTGTGTTTTACAGGTAGTATCGGATATTTTGAATTTATTTGTGTGTACATTTATTCTGTAACAATGGCGCCACGCAAAACAAAGAATTCCGACGAGAATAAAGAAGAAATAACAAAGCGTGTGATGCAGGAATGTTTGAGGGACCCTGCCATGTTGCAGCTGCTAAAGGACTCGGTGCGTGAGGCGATAGTGAGTGAGTTGAAAACAACCATAGATCGGAACACCTGAGGTCATTAGACAGTTGGAGCTGTCGTTACAGGAAAGGGATGCTAAAATAATAAAACTAGAACAACTGTTGTGCGAAAAAAACTGATTCCCTTGAACAGTACCAACGCCGCCAATGCTTACGTATCTTTGGCATCCCTGAGATGGACGCTGAGGATACAGACAAAATAGCTATCGATGTGGCGTCTAAAATAGGTATTAAATTAGAAACAAGTGATATTGATAGGAGCCATCGTGTGGGGAGAAAGGCGGACCGGCCTCGGCCGGTTATCGTCAAATTCGTAAGCTATAGGAAAAGGAGAGAAGTTTTCCAGAACAAAAAACAGCTGAAAGGGAGTGGTATAACAATTAGGGAAGACTTAACTCAAATGAGGTATAAGCTATTAAAAGAATGCATCTCCAAATATGGTGTAACAAATGTGTGGACAATTGACGGTGCAATCCATGTTAAAGAAGGAGACAACAAACGTATCATTCTCCGGGCCTCAGAAATATAATTAGTGCGAACACGGCCAGTGAATAACCGACAGTTATCACTTTACACATTTTATTAATAGTATATAAAATTAAGATATTCTTAGTGACGTGATACCAAGTTTAGTTTGTAAGTTTGTTGAAATATTTTACGACCATTTTTCGTTTAAATAATGATTTTATTTTGACAGTCTCTGACAGGCTACAGGACAATAACCTTCCCACACCCCTTCTCGTCTCCACTACTTCAAGGAATGCTTTAGAAATAGCTTTATCCCCATACCCTACTTCCTTGCAGGTAGTCCATTTCAATGCTCAAAGTATTACTGCACATATAGATGAAATCAGAACAATTTTCTTCTCTTTAAATATTCATGCTCTTCTCATATCTGAAACGTGGCTAAATCCCACCATTACCTCTTCTTTAATTAACATGGATGGTTATACTTTTCTTAGACACGATCGTGTTTACAGTCGCGGGGGCGGTATTGGAGCCTTCGTTAGAACGGACCTTACTCCTAAAATTGTGTATCTATCTAATAACGAACCATCTGCTGAAATTATGTTCATAGAAATATTTGTCAGTTTCAAAAAATGTCTTCTCTGTGTAGTATACCAACCTCCTAAAATAAAAGCTATCGCTGAAATAGAGTCCACTTTACAAAACGCGCGAATACAATATGAACACGTTATCGTTATGGGCGACTTTAATATAAATATACTAGACACTGATAACAGACATACACAACAACTGATGGCTACGTTCCAGGCTTGTGATATGACTCTCCTACCCCTACGGCCTACACATCACACTCATCACTCTGAGACGTTACTTGACTTAATTGCAACTAATAATCCAGACAGAGTACTTACTCACGGGCAACTGCCAGCCCCGGGAATATCAGCACATGATATTATATTCTTAGCATATTCACTGCAGTGCCCTAAACCGACTCGAAAGACTATTACGTATAGAGACTTAAAACATATAGACAATGCAGCCCTAATTGAAGAAGCTATGCAGATGCCGTGGCATTCAATATGGACGCTGCATTCTGTAGATGAAAAAGTTGAGACACTAAATGACTTTATACTACAATTATACAACAGACACGCCCCACTAAAAACTAAACTCGTGAAACGACGCCCTGCACCCTGGATGACTCTTTCAATTCGTAACTTGATGGCTGATAGAGACGCAGCACATAAGAAATATAGACTCGACAAAACAGACACAAATCTCAATCAATATAAACAGTTACGTAACAAGACAAATCAAGCTATAAGAAACGCCAAACTTAGACATTTATACAGCCTAACAGATACCAATACTTCAGAAATCTGGAAAAACTTGAATAGAATGGGAATTGGGAGAAAAGACACACAGGTAGACAAATTACCTGTTTCCCTGGACACACTCAATAATCACTTCACAGGTATAACTACTACTCCAAAGGATAAAGAACAAACAATAAATGAATTATCACTGACAAATCAACCCGACAGAGAACATTTCCACTTCTCATATGTTACAGATTACGACGTAAAGAAAGCCATCATGCGAATAAAAACCAAAGCAGAAGGAACTGACCGTATAAATATTACTTTACTGAATAAAATAATCGACGCTATACTACCTACTATAACTCATATTTTTAACTCCTCACTACAAACTTCTACATATCCCTCATTGTGGAAACAAGCCCTCGTACGCCCACTGCCTAAAGTTAAAACGCCCTCAACCCCGAACGACTTTCGACCCATTAGCATTTTACCTACCCTTTCAAAAGCTCTGGAACGATTAGTCCATAAACAACTGACTGACTACCTAAATGAATACAACCTTCTAGATCAATTTCAGTCAGGCTTCAGGACAGGACACAATACAAATACTGCTCTACTAAATATTTGCGAAGACATACGCGAAGCTGCTGATAATCGAAAACTTACCATTCTTACATTACTGGACTTTAGTAAAGCATTCGACACGGTAGACTTGGACTTATTGTTGCATAAACTTAAAAACCTCTTACTCTCTGATAGTGCCACGAAATGGTTCAATTCCTACCTTCATGAGCGCCAGCAATCTGTTGTAGGAAATCATGCATTATGTTCTTCTTGGTCCTTCTGTAAAGCTGGGGTTCCACAGGGTTCGGTACTTGGACCTTTGCTTTTTTCAATCTACATAAATGACATATCTAACTCCCTAAAGCATTGCAAACATAATTTATTTGCAGACGACATGCAAATCTACATCCACACAGACAAATATTCACTAAATGACGCTGTTGCCAAAATTAACGAGGATCTTGACTCACTAATGACTTGGACAGTTAAATATGGACTGCAATTAAATCCTAGAAAGTCACAATCAATCATTATGGGTCACCAGAGACTATTATCTACAATTAACCTAAACACAGTTTCGCATGTGTCACTAAATGGAGTTCAAATCCCTTATAGTGAGACAGTAAAAATTCTAGGAGTATTTATTGACAACAACTTAAATTGGAATACACAAATAAACCATACATGCAAAACAGTCTTCTCAATAATACATTCATTAAATCGTGTACGAAATTGTCTGCCATTCGCTCTTAGGAAAATGTTAGTAGAAACACTTGCAATGCCCCATTTTGATTATTGTGACACTCTTTTTACAGACTTAAATATTATTTCCACTCAAAGACTTCAACGTGTTCATAATTCTTGCGCACGTTTTATTTGTGGTATTCGCAAATTTGACCATGTTACACCGTCCCTGGAACAATTATCGTGGCTTCGTCTAAGAGATCGTAGAACTGTCCATTCCCTATCCCTTCTCTATAAAATACTTCACACATCATCGCCTAATTATTTATCACGCCGCCGCTTCATCAGACTATCCGACACACATAATCTTGACACTCGATCCCATCAGCACATTGTCCTTTATATCCCTCCTCATCACACTGTATATTATTCATTATCTTTTACGGTGTCACTTACCAAAACATGGAATTCCCTTCCGCCCTATGTCAGAGACTGTCAAACTATAACATCCTTCAAAAACAAACTAAAGAATTATTTAATAACAAACTAACTTATACACCTCACTGATAGTATTCTTTTAGCAATTAATATATTTAATTATTTATGAAAATAATATTAAGAATAACAAATATTTTATTTGTTTTGTTTTAAATATTGCATAATCGTAAAATTAGTTTTCTATATCTCATTATTTTCCTGTTTTTTATATACACTAGACAGGGACAATTTAATATGTCTTGCTTGTATACATTTTATTATTAGTTTTAGTCTTAATTTTAACTAATATTAACTGGTTGTATTATAGATCGTAATATATTAGATATTATCTTTTGATCAAATTTTTACTTAGTGTTTAATATTAGAGTTAATTAAGATTGTTATATTCTGATGTAATATATGTTTGTTCTGGTGGGTGGAAGAGAAGGCCACATGGCCTTAACTCCACCAGGCTAAATAAATCTAATCTAAATCTAATCTAACATGGGCTATAAGGGAATTACGATATTCTACTCCTACACCTTTAAAAACGACACAATATAAAAATTATGGTTGATTTCGTTCTAACTGCGGTCCGCCACATTTAAATAACTGACACCAGATATTAGTGTCTTTAAGTTACTTATTTTCCTCGCGGGTGACTCTGGATAATATACCAATTTTTTTCTCCTTCCAACCAATATTTGATCACCGACCACAGGCCACCCCCTAATCCAAGCGACTCTACCCGCCAGCAAAGGATCTGTATCCTCGGTGAAAATCAACACCGAGCCTGGCCAGAGAGGGGATGGGTGACCGCCAGCATCCCATCCAAATTAACAAATATTTACAAAATTAAACATCAAACACACACTCATTAATCACACTCAGTAATAATCATCAACACTACACCAACTTGCACCGGGACCGGCTTCGTTTCTTTGGGCTCAAACACCAATCATACATTTTTATCAAATCATCTATGATAACACAGCTGCTATGTATATATATATATATATATATATATATATATATATATATATATGCCATACCTGTGAGAAGTAAAAATATTTTTAAAAAGAAAAAACAGCTCCATTTATTGGACGTAAAAGCAACTTCAGCCCGGAAGACCAATTTAAGAGTAAAACTGTAAATGTTCATTTGTTCAAAGTATCAAATCTCTGAAAGTTCTTTATCGATTACTTTGAAATTTTGACACAAAATTGCATTCGAATACGCGCGTGTTTATGCCTATAAGAGGTAAAAGTATCTTTAAAAATGAAAAACAGCTCCATCTATTGGACGTAAAAGCAACTTCAGCCCGGAAGAACAATTTAAGAGTAAAACTGTAAATGTTCGTTTGTTCAAAATCTCAAATCTCCGAAAGTTCTTTACCGGTTGTTTTAAATTTTTGACACAACGTTGCATTCGAATACGCGCGTGTTTAAATATGTATACATATGTTTATATATGTATACATAGGTGTGTCTTACCTGTGACATGTAAAAATGTGCTTTCTTGAAACATGAAAAATGGTTCTATCTATTGGACGTAAAAGCAACACACTATACTACATATTTTACGGCAATGAGTAACAATCTTTCCATTTAACCTGACTTAGCGACAGCAACGTGTGGCAGAGTACAGCTAGTCTAGTATATAAAAATGAATGTTTGTTTGTTTTTTTATTATCTTATTCATCCGATAGTGATGGTACTTTTTGCAAAATCTTCCGGAGATGCCCGGTATGAACATAGGTTGTAAAAGAGTTGTGATACTCAACGCCTACACCATACAATCATCCTTTATAATGAAAAACTTTAAAAAAATAGTATTTTGGAACGCTTACATGATCTGACCTGTACTGCACTGTACTCTACTGACTCAACCTGACCAGACCTGACTTTACCTGACCGAACCTAACTTTACCTAATGTAATCTAACCTAACCTGACAACCTAATCAAACCTAACCAAATATAATTGAACCTGAACCTAACTTGAATCTAGCCTGAACCTAAACTAAACCTAGCCTTAACCAAACCTGAACATAACCTAAACTAACCTGAACATAAGCTAAATCTAGCCTGAACCTAACCTGAACCTAGCTTGGTCAAGCCTGAACGTAGCCTTAACCTAACTTTAACCTAGCCTGAACCTAAGTTGAACCTAGCCTAAATCTAACATGAATCTAATCTGAACCTAACCTAAACCTAACCTGAACCTAACTTTAACCTAACTTGAACCTAACCTCAACCTAAATTTAACCTAATCTGAACCTAACCGAACCTAAACTAAACCTATACTGAGACAACACTGAACGTACATTGACCGTAAACTGAACCTAACAAGAACCCAACACGAATCTAACCTGAATCAAACCCGAACCTAAACCGTACCTAAACCTAACCCAACCGAGCCTAACCCAACTGTGGCTAACCTAACCTGAACCTAGCCTGAATCCAAACCCGAATCAAAAAAAAACAAAACCCGAAAGCAAAACTAAAAGAAAAACTTAACTCAAACTGAAACCCAAACTGAACCCAAACACGAACTAAAACTGAACCCGAACCCAAACCCGGAACTAACCCTGAACAAAACCTGACCTAACCTCGACCTAACCCTGGCATAACCCGGACATAGCACTATCCTAAACCGAACCTAACCTAGCCTAACCGAACCTGTTCTGATCTGACCTAACCTACCGATACCAGGCCGATACTTGATCTATCAGATACCTAACCTAATCCAGAAACATAATCTAAAAAGTCCAACCGATTAGACCAAACTACCCCTAAACCCATGAAATTACCTCCATATCGATCAAATTACCAGTAGCTAATAAACTACCTCTATAAAGACCAAAAATCCCAGTAAACCGATAATACTGCCTCTAAATCGAGAAACTATCCGTAACCGATCAAGCTACCTCTAAAACGATAAAATTACTCTTAAACCGATGAATTTGCCTCTGAAACCATCGAATTAGCCGCAAACCGCCAATTTACATCTAACCCGACCAAACAAATGCAAAACTGATAATTACGATATAAATTTATAGTTATTTTACTTTTTACTTTTTTAACTAAACATAAAAACACATTTAATTAATTTAGGTGTGGCAGTGCATGCCGGGTATTGACTTAGTGTACAATAATAACTTATTGAGTTTTACATGAACTTGTTTTTTTTTGCGGTCCGGAACATTTAAATAACAGGTAGGAGAAATTATTGTTTCACCAATTTAAGGTTGGCAGAATCGAATATAGATCATTGGATTGGATGTGCTAGATCCAAAGAAGCTTGGAAAACATTACAAAATATCAGGAAATCAGAAAGAAAGAAAGAAGATAAATATTCAGTTGATAAGACCATCAGAATGGATGCAACATTATAAAGGTTTACTTCAAGAAAATAGAAAGGAGTTTCAACTTCAAGATACGGATGTAGAATATAAATTTGACACTCCAGAGATAACAGAAGATTAAGTTAAAAGAGCTTTGAAAGAGGCAAAAAATGGGAGAGCACCAGGACCAGGAAATATTCAGACGGAACTCCTAAAATATGGGGGAGATATTTTAGTAATATTTTTAACAAAACTTTTTAATAAACTTGAAATTGGAGACGATATCCCAGAAGACTGGAATTTATCGTACATTACTCCTATTTTTAAAAAAGGTGATAAAAAGCTGTGTTCCAATTACAGAGGTATAAGCGTTATACCTTCAACAGCTATGATTTTTAGTAAAATTATAAATTTTAAACTTAAGGAGATAAAAGATAACTTAAGAGAAGAACAATGTGG
This sequence comes from Diploptera punctata, assembly GCA_030220185.1. Taxonomy (NCBI): domain Eukaryota; kingdom Metazoa; phylum Arthropoda; class Insecta; order Blattodea; family Blaberidae; genus Diploptera; species Diploptera punctata. The sequence goes on along the minus strand of JASPKZ010003819.1, from coordinate 1,312,334 downwards.
ATTCCGGAGTGGAAGATCATGTATTGATAATATTTTGTGTATTAGACAATTACAAGAGAAAATCCTATCAAAAAATAAATAACTACATATGACCTTTATTGATTTAGAGATGGCATATGATAGTGTACCTCGACAATTGTTATGGATGGCAATGAGAAATATGAATATCTGTGATAAATGGATTAATATTGTTAGGAGGATCTATAATAATACAAAAGCTAAAGTAAAAATACAGAATAATTTAACAGAGGAATTCACAGTGAATAAAGGGCTTAAGCAGGGATGCAGTTTGTCACCAATTCTTTTTAACGTCTATTTAGACCAGGCTCTTAACTTATGGTATAAAAAATGTTCTGAAATGGGTATTCCTATAGGAGGAAAAGTACTGCATTCATTGTTGTTTGCAGATGATCAAATAATTTTTGCAGGGGATGAAGATGATATGAAATAAATGATAAATAAATTAATGGAAGAATATAAAAAATTGGGACTGAATATAAATTTACAGAAAACAGAATATATGTGTTTGGGAAAGGATGTGGATGACCTCATACTTGAAACAGGGAAAATAAAAAAATGTGAATTTTTTAAATATCTTGGGTCAATAATTACAAGTTTCGGTACCTGTGAGAGAGATGTACAGGCTAAAATTGCAATGGCAAAAAATGCAACTAAGACATTACATGGAGTAATTTGGAACAAAAATATTACAAAGGAAACTAAAATGAAAATTTATAAGAGCATAATACAGAATATTTTGTCATATGGAAGCGAAACTTGGTCTTTGACGGAATTACAAAAGAATAAAATTAGAACAGTTGAATTTGATTATTTTAGAAGAAGCCTCCAAAAAACAAGACAGGATAAAATAAGAAATGAATTCCTTTGGAGAGAAATGAAGGTCACCACATCTGTTGTTAAGAGGATTGAAAATCAAACGCTTAAATGGTATGGCCATGTACAAAGAATGGAAAATGAAAGATGGCCAAAAAATATATACCAATGGTCACCCCCTGGAAGAAATAAACGTGGTAGACCAAGATGGAAATGGAAAACCTACGTCAGAACAATAATGGAGGATAGGAATTTGGAAGAGGGAGATTGGAATGATAGAGATAAATGGAAACTGAAGACGGCAAACCTATAAGTGGGGGAAAGCCGAAGAAGAAGAATAAGAAGAAGAAGAAGGATCACAAACAATTCAATCGGGCTGTGATGGTTTTATTAGAATTGTCATCAGCATGTGTGTAGCAAATATGGTAGGATACATATAAACTAAAATAAAACTCTAATATAGATAGATCTAAAACTAAAATGTTCCGAAATATAATAAAAATATACCTCAAGATATACATGTCTTATAATAGATCATTAGAATCAGAAAATTACTAGGATGAGGGAAATCATATCAATTTTTTTATTAAAATTAAATTAATCAATAAATAATCAAAATATAATATATTCTTAATGTCGCTATAAAAGACTTATGTGGAAAAGTAGAAATATATCTAGGTAAATTCCACTACATGCCTAGGATATAAAGAAGTACTGTTAAAATGCTACCTTTCTAATGCAGGTAACAATAGACATTCATCCCCCTTTAGAAAAGATAACAGTCTCTTAATATGACAGTTTACAAAATTGAAAGAAACTGAAAACAGTTATCTATTAACTATCAAAAAGAAATCGACCCACTTCTTAGAAACTGTAATTAACGCTATTAACCAGCAATTCCAAGAAATAGGGATATAAAGAAGTACTGTTAAAATGCTACCTGGCTAATGCAAGTAACAAAAGACATTCATCCCCCCTTTAGAAAAGATAACAGTCTCTTAATATGACAGTTTACAAAATGGAAAGATACTGAAAACAATTATCTATTATTAATATCAAAAAGCAATTAACCCTCTTCTTAGAAACTGTAATTAACACTATTAACCAGAAATTCAAAGAAATAAGGATAACATTTACACGTAAAAGAATCACACGTGTAAATTATCAAGGTATACATAGCGGTGTTGACAAATTTACATTTCAGGAACTCCAAGGGCGTAAACCCCCTCTAAGGAAACACATGACTAGCAAATGGGATTATTGTAACATATGTATATTCAAATTGTATCGAGTGGAATCGAAGGAAATGGGAGGAGCTATCGTCTTTTTTAAGCGAGAACATATATCAAAATTCTCTCACTCTCGGTCACTCTGTGTTCAGTGTTAAAACATCATAGATCTACAGACCGCGATCTCCGATCCAGTTAAAATTTAGATTCGTCCGTGAACTTGTTAAATTTAAAGTATCTACAACTTTATAAAGATTTAGTCCGTTAAACATTTGGACTTTGAAAATGTTTGATTCAAGAACGTGGACCTCTAATTACTTGAACGACTCCACTCGTTAATAAAATTTTATTAATTGTATTAACAAAAGTGTAATTCTCCGTAAATAAACTCATTTGGATTCGTTAAAATTGAGGAGAAAATTTGTACGTTGTTCTTTTGCTTATAAAAAGTTCACAACCCTGAGATCTCTTGCCCACCACTGAGAACCGTAGCAAGTGCCAAACAGTAAAATTGACATTACTTGATAACTGATTAATCTATGGACTAATGTTTAATGGGACTAAATAAACATAATACTAATCCAGGAAGAAATAAATAAAATAGTACAAAATGCTAAGAAATGTTATTTTTTCAATAAATAAAGTATTTAAATTGAAAATATTTTAATGAAACACTAATTACACCAGTGTTAAATTACAGAAGTGAAACCTGGTTTCTGAATGAACATGACAAATCTCAACTAGTTTTTTGAAAGAAAGATACTCAGAAGGATACTAGGACCTATTAAGGAAAATGCGTTATATAATGTAAATAACACTAAGAAATTGGGACTAGAAGTAAACATTAATAATACGGTATATTATATAATGGAAATGGACAGTTAATAACAAATGAGGGAAATTTTGAAGAAGCAGAACCAAGGTGTTTCAGACATAACTTAAACTAAGTTATTAGCTGTTTACTTTTTTAAAACTCACGCCCCACCATTAAAATAAACATAGGCCTACTGTCTATACCTTATCCGCTCTTAGAGTGATCCTAACATGAACAAAACCAATTGTATCCTTCCGTCATTCGCGCCACAATTTCTGTCATATTGACAGGGAACACGTGTGAAGTATATAATACATGTGATCGTTGAATGGAGTAGATTAAAAAAAAAAAAGGATGGTGAGATTTTTCACTGAACTTATGAAATACATTTAATTAAAATAACTGTTTTTTGACCACTACTCAAAGGTTTGCCAGACTTGTGTTCTATAAATTGAGATGGCAACGCAGCAACAGAAGACTCGACCACTTCAGCCAATTTGTTCCTTCAGAATCGACTGACGCATGTAATAAACTATTTAAGTTGAAATTATTGATTAGTATATTTTAAAATATTTTCTATGTTTTGAAAATTGTTATTTATATTCACGAAGAATGACAAGTATATTCAAAGGACATATTTGTAATTCAGTGAAGGGAACTACTTTTTCGCGTGCTTATTGCTTCTACATAGTAGTCGGTGTCCATAACCAATGAAAAACGAGCAGGTCGCATGATTTTGTTTTGATGAGGATCACTTTAAGAGCGGATAGACTTTAGTTAGACTTTAGTATGAGATGCTTCGGACTATAATTAGGGATTCGATTAAACTCGACGATTAACAAGAAGTAACCAACTATATTTACAAAAATTGGTCTTTACAGAATGTTTCAGCAAATGTAATAGTAACGATGTGCCAGATATTGTTAGGGGGCCGTTGGGTCTTAAAGTAACCTGATATTTGTCTGAGAGATGAGGAAAAACCCCGAAAAAATCTCACCCAGAAGACTTGTCCCGGCCGAGGATCGAACTCGGGTCCGCTGCGTACAAGGCAGCACGCTACCTCGGGATTACACGGTAGACTTATTATTAGCCTTTTCTTCTTCTTCTTTTTGTTCTTCGCTTCACGGACTGGGAAAATTGCTTGTTCCGCCTCACAGTTGTCCTGTCCATCTTTTTCACCAGCCTTACTATATTCTTTGATCCTCTTGGCTTGTTGTTAAGTGCTGCTTTTGGTAATATTGTTTCATTCGTTAATTATACGAGCGATATTTAACTCTATTTTTTTTAATTTTTTATAATTCAGTGGATAGAGACCAATATTTATTATTATTATTATTATTATTATTATTATTATTATTATTATTATTATTATTATTATTATTATTTTTATTATGTCCACCGCTGTGGTCTCGACGTAGTGTGCTGCCTTGTCACGCAGAGGGCCCGGGTTCGATCCCCGGTCGGGGCAGTTTTTCTGGGTGAGGTTTTTATCGGGGTTTTTCCTCACCTGTAAGACAAATGTCAGGAAAACTTTGAGGCCCAAACGGTCCCCGAAATCATATGGCCATCATCATTATCATCCTTATCATCATCATCCTTTACCGGTGTGGAAAGCAACCGGAAGCTACCACACCTACAATTCCCTAGTAAAGCTGCAAGCATAGCATGAAAATGCTATGACTGCAGTGAAGGACCTGCCTTCGGCAGAATTACTATGGATGGATTATTATTATTATTATTATTATTATTAATCATAGAAATTGAGGATTACCCAGCCAGTATAGCGGTACATGTGGTAAGCATATCGGGTTCCCCAACCATTTATAGCTTATTTTCTTAACATGTAGCCGCTACTTAATGTAGTCATCCAAATTCGTCAGAAGATGCTGGATGTTGACCGGTCTCGTATTGGCTAAAATTACGTAAGAAAATATTTTCTCCCCATGGGGACTCGAACCAACGCAATCTCCGTATCTATGGACCGCTCGGCTCCTTCACACTCTATTGCCTTGAACTATTTTCTCATAAAGATTATTTTAACTCATCAAATGGACTGTAGTGACGGAAAACTGTTTGATTTTTCTCCAGTTGGTTCGGGAAATATGACGTTATTTCTGTAACATCGAAGTCGCTTTCTTCTATTGTATTAGGTTATTTTATTCTTTCATTCTTGTGTTCATTTTTGCTTACTCTCTTTATAGCCTATTTGTTTTCTTCTATTGCTTTTATGCTGATCCCTTCCTCTTTCTTCAAGATCCCCTTTTTTCTTTCTCGAGCGGTCTTTTAAAAGGAATTTACAATTACGTTTCTTTTCTTTTCAAGTTTTATGTTGTTAGGGAGGAAGACGAAAGCATTTTTTTGGGTACGACTTACGTCAAGCTATGGTCCCTTCCTTTGTTTAAATTTATTGTTGCAGCATCCGATGCATGCAGGAGGCTTTGAAACTATTGCATTTCAAAGCCAACAAAAGGAGAATCAAGAAAACAATCTTATCTTGATATTCAATTAAAATAAACAAGCTCTTACGTTAATGGAACATTGTTCACATTCTTGTGCAAATTAAATGTAAAAACAAAATTAATTTTTAACATTTTCTACCTTATTTTGAATAACTGCAAATCATATATAAGTTCAATTTTTCCCTTTAGAATATGGCTACAGTTTTTTCATAATTATAATTCTCTTCATAACCCACATTTTATTTAAAAGTTTAGTAGAGGCTGGATCGGAATCTGTGTGATCTAATGCCACCTACTGCAATTTATATGCTTCGGTTTCCGTGCTGGACAGATAGATAGCGTTAATGTGGTCTATTTTCAATTTACGCACTACATCGGCAGACCACTTTACGTAGTTGATGTATTATTGTATTGTATAATGAGAGGAGTGTTTGATGACAATATGCTTATGTGTTTGTATAGTGTAAAGTGTTTTGAATGAGGGATAAACATGAAGAGAAGGGAGAAGATAAAACCCGGTGCCGGTACTTGGCCTACTGCTATCGAAAATCATCAAGAAGGCCGCCAGACTGTGTTCCCATCTGATGGATGAATCACTATAAGCAGTACTAGTCCTATATGCATTCTCAACATATGAAGTGTGTAGAGGTTTGCAATTTAATTCAGGAATCTGATGCACAATGTAGCGATTAAAAATTGTACAGCGCCACTTCTCCTGACCTCGACATTGAAAATTTTGCAATTAAATAAATTGAACAATTAATATTTTCAATCCCGGCGCGTATCTAACCCGGACCGCTAGTCAGGAAGCAGCAATGCTACCATCTGAGCCAGCAAAGCGGACTGGATCGGAAAGTAACGAACTGTTTTTTTTTCTGCGGTTGGTATTGCGACGGATATGTTGAAATTTCACGTATATATTTTTTAAAGTTTACATTATATGCACATTTTTATGTGCAGCGCTATCGAGAGAATCGTGAACTACGAAACTAAGATGAGGCGCATGTTGCTGAGAATAGCAAGGAAGTGTAGTATGATTTTTGTAGGCTGAAAGTCATGTATATGTTTGTATACATCACATAATTATATGTCATGCGTGGGGACACGGGTGCTACCTAGCGGCAGTTTCTTAACCAAATTAATTTATTTACGCATATTTAACTACAGATGTAAATGAGTTACATCTGGTTAGCACATAATCTCAATGAGACATTTGTTAGCTACAAGACATAGCCGAGTGAAATTCATAGGGAAATATGTGTGTGGTGTGTATGGGGAAGACAGTATGGGCGGTATTAACGTCTCCAGGTGGTGCGAATTCTTCAAGGTCCTGAGAACCCTTGTTATTCGACAAGTTTCGGCTGGCCGGCCAGCGAATAATTAGAAGCTCGGAACAACTTAATGAGTAATGCTGCAGAAAAGCATGGCTTTCTGAAAGGAATTGTCACTGGTGATGAATTCGTTACCATGCCACTACACGCACGAGGAAGCCGGCTGTCGGTTTCACACTGATGCAAAAGACGATCAGCTGTCTGCACGTGGCTATACTCCAACCGAACGGACTCCCATGAACATGCTGAAATTGTTACTGATATGGAAGAAATGTGTTGATAAATTTGGTGACTATGTGACTAAAATATGTGAGTTCATTTGTGTGGGTGCATTTTTTACATATAAGCTTTAAAAAATGATGTGGCTTATTTTTCGAACTATCTTCATATCAGAGTTTATATGGTCTCTTGATTTACTGAGCAACAAAAAATAAACTTTTTTTTTGTCTCAGAAAGAAAAAGATGTGATCCAGGTAGTATTTTTTCTCCTGAATTCAAATATGATATAGGTTTTTCTCCATCACGCAAGGTTTCCGAGAGACGAGCATTTATAATTTCAAACACTTCAATATTTTCTACATTCGTAACTACATAATATTCCAACATTCGGACTCACCTAGAAAGTAAGAAATGATGATTTTCTGCTATATTTCCCCTGTGATGGTCCAACAATAATCGGCCAGCATATTAGCATTCCATTTGCCTTGATAGGTCTATCTCTTTTCCATAGCTGAAATCTCCTGATGAAAGTATTCCGCCTGCTCATCGCTCACTGTGCCGATAATAAATGGATGAAAAAAGTTTATTAAAACAATAATTATTTAAATCCATGAATTGAAATTGAAATAAAAAAAACTGTGGGTGATGTGAGAAAATCCGCATACATACTTGAAAACATGATAGAAAACTGCATTAAGTACAACTATTGGTAGGCCTACTCATGAGACAAAAATCATGTTGACTAGTGTTATGTTTAGAAAATGTTAGAAAGTAGTAATTTTGTGATATTAAAGCTATTATTTAAATGCATTTAATTAACTGTTTTAATAATGAGTGTTATACTTTACTTTTCTAAGCATACGATTTAACAAAAGGTGTGTAAAAGGAACTTTATTTTTTTATTCATTTACATGTAGGTCCAATGGAAGTAATTTCTCAAACCAGAACATGTAGGAATATTAATATGAAATAAAATAAGTTGTAAGATATAAAAATGTAAGTTAATCTATTAGTGTAAAGTTTATTACTTTCGACACTATCGCTAATACAGTTTTTTTGTGTAAAGTTACACCTAATATGATGCTGAGAAATATTTTTTTGTGTCAATTTCTCTGAACACTGAACTCTGCATGATTTCCAATGAGTATTTTTGTTTCACTAATCTAAATATTATATTTATAAATAGTGACTTTTATGATTATTACGATAAAAACAAATCCATTATATCAAAATACATTTTATAACACACACACACATACACACTCACACACAAACATTGAGCTCTTGATAAAAAAATGAGCAGTAGTGATGTAAATGGTAAATAAATTGAATATTTGTTGTATGGCAACTGCATTTATATTGTGGGCATACCATTTTTATATTATTTATTTGTAGCTTGAATTGAACTAAATAATACAGACTAGATGATAAGCAGACACAAAGGTAAACATCCTCTTCTTTCATCCGCATTTACAAGTATACATTGCTGACAGATGAATAACTCTAACTGTTCTGCCTTAGACACGGAAATTTGCTGGTTTTCAAAAGCTAATTTCCTCTTTTAGCTAGTTTCATGAGACGATATATACATGTGGAGTATTGGTTACTATGCTTATCTCTGGGTACAAGGTTTAGGATTCAAACCGACAGATTTTAAAGAGTGTGAAGATCCTGAGAATTGGTTATCTTCGGAAGAGTAAGTAAAGCCATGGGTCCCCATGCCATAGACTTATTGCACTTAGAAAAACTTAAGCCTAAAATAAGAGGCCTCTTAACAAAATGAGTCAGCCCTTTCACGCCCATATTTGAAATGCTTCCCTAATGACTTGTGCTGTTAAAGAACGTCGTTAAATTTAGTAGTTAATAAATAAACAACTTTTTTTTTAAATGTCATGAGTTACCGGTATTTGATGAATTAAAATGTATTTGTACTTGTAGGCCTATTTGTGACTACAATATTATTTAAAATGTTAGGAAGCTTAGGGCCCAATGGTCCCCGAAAATCATCCGGCCATCATCACCATCCTTGTCATCATCCTTCACCTGTGTGGAAAGCAACGGGAAGCTACCACACCTATAATTCCCTAGTAAAGCTGCAAAGTTAAGCATGGAAATGCTATGATTCCAGTGAAAGACCTGCTCTCGGACATAATTACTATGTATGGATGGATATTACTTAAATCTGTTGCAAATTATTTATTTTTAAATTCACTTTTGTGTTATTAATAGTAGCATTCACGAGTACGGTGTTACCTTTAACAATAATTAGGCTGCTCTGCAGAAAACATTATTTTAGGACTTACTAGCTAAACCCGGCGTGCGCTGCTACGCCTAAATAAATTAATATCAATGTGCTTTTATGTTTATTTGAATAAGTAAGAGGAAAAATAATTATAAATTTATATTTTTTAGTTACTCCGTGCTATTTACGCGGCGTTGCCCCGGAATCTACTTATCCCGATCTTCTTGATATAAATGAGCTGAAACACGATAATTAATGCGTCTTATGTTTAGTTAAATAAGTAAATGGAATCATTTATATCGTAATTATTTTTAGATTCCCCGTGCTGTTTATCCGGCGTTGCCGGGAATCTACTCGTCCTAATCTTCTTGGCATAAATGAGCTGAAAGACGAAAATTAATGTACTTCTTATGATTAGTTGAATAAGTGAAATGAAAAATAATTATGAATGCATATCGTAATTATTTAAGATTCCTCGTGCTGATTACCCGGGAATCTATTTATCTCTACCTTCTTGGAATAAATGAGCTAAAAGGCAAAATTCGTTATTGTGAGTTATCTGTAAAAGAATACCCGCCATTTGCTGCTATGCTTGCACAGGAATCTATGTACTTGTTGGCATCAATGAAAAACAAAAATGGTTATTGTGAATTGTCCGTAAGAGATAAACATATGCTGTCGCGGACTTTTTTGTAGAGCGTTTTGAGATATTCAATTTTGTGTACATTAATTTTGTGTATTTGTTATGATTTAGGCAGCGTAACCATTTAATCGTCCAAAGAGCCACTTTTTGCACGTTTTCCACAACAAAGATCGATTTTTAAGGGTGTAGGAGTTGAATATCACAACTCTCTTATAGCCTATGTTCATCCCGGGAATCTCCTGAACATTTTGCAAAAAGCCCATCACAATCGGATCAACGGTATGCCAGCGCATAAAGTACGAACGAACAAACAAACAAACAAACATCCATTTTATATATTAGATTATACTAGTTGAGTGGAAGATATGACCTAATTTCCTTAATTTTGCCAGTTTAAAAGAACGAAACTTATTATTATTATTTTATTATTATTATTATTATTATTAGTGTTATTATTACTATTATTAAATATTTACATATATATTTAATAAAACCAACATTGTTCTAATGGGTTGAGCATTGAACAAGTAACTAGTTTTAAATATTTAGGATCTGTAGTATCCAGTAATAATGATACATTGATGGATATAGAGAGAAAAATAGCTGCTGGTAATACATGTTTAATAGTTCTTTATAACGTTATGAAGTCAAGGTACATATCTAACAAAGTAAAAGTTAGTTTATATAAAACCGCCATAAAACCTATTATAACCTATGAAAGTAAAGCCTGGACCACAGATTGGACGCTCTCGGGTAAACGGATTCATGCATTATCTCCTGGGAAAAGATATTTTTAAGAAATATTTATGGATCAGTTTGTGATAATGGCATATGGCGAATAAGAACAAATTTAGAACCTCAGAGCCTATACAGAGGCATTGACATCATCACAGACATTACATGAAGAACAATATAATGACTGGGCCATGTCTGTAGGATAAACAGTAATCAAATACCTAACAAGGTTTTAAACTCCAAACTGGATAGCAAGTGAATCATTTGTAGACCTAGGTTCAGATGGTTGGATGATGTACAGGAAGATCTAAAACAGACTGAAATTAACAACTGGAAATAAAAACTAGGTCAGACTGCAAGGACCGTGGCACCCCAATGAAGAAGAAGATTTAATGAAACCGAACATCTTTCATCGGATAAGACATAACAGTATAGCATGACTAAGATATAATACATTATGTACAATACTATAAATAATCAAGTTGTATTAAATAAAAATGGAAATCAAAGCAGTAGAACTGAACAAGAAGAATTCATGGTAGAAGAACCATTGGTATGTAGAACTCAATACTCTGTAATATAAATATATCACGCAGAAATTTAATATTTCAGGCTTCGTTACAAAGCATTTTATTATAAGTATTCGAAACATGGACATTAAACACAACTGGCCAAAAAATGGTTAGCAGTAGAAATGGATTTTTGAAGGTGATCAGCATGAATTTATGTTATAAAATCAAGAATAATACAGTAAGATAAATTATGCAGGTCGAAAGGAACGTATTAAAAAATAGAACAGAGGCGTTTGAGGTGATATGGAAACCCCATAAGAATTAAAGAGGATACAATAGCAAGGAATTTCAATAAATGGGAGGCAAAACGAAGAAAGGGAACGGGCAAACTAAGAGATCGTTCGAAGATTGAAGTAACAAGTACAGTAGGGAAGCAAGCAATCTTAGGAAAGAATGTGCGTTTGATAGAGTCTCTGGCGACAAATCACTTTAGGTTATAGAAGTACCACTGTAGTGTAGAATGTTCATAATTCAGAAAACAAAGTATAAATAAAACTAAATATATGGTCACAATAGAAATTCATTATAATTATGATGGAAATGGGCAGCTAATGACAAATGAGGGACATTTTGAGGCAGTGGCTCAATTCAAATACCTAGGAACAATAATCACAAATAGGAATGAGAAATTAAACATAGGTTCAATTCTGAAAATGCATGCTATTATGCATTACAGAGGCTCTTGACGTCACAATTCCTTTCAAAAACGTTGAACTGAAAATATATAAAACTATTATTCTACCAGTTATATATGGATGCAAAACATGGACTCTTACTTTAAGGCAGGAAATAAGATTACCAGTATTTGAGAATAAAGTTCTTAGGAAAAAATTTGGACCAAAGAGAGATGAACAGACAGGTGATTATAGGAAGCCAGATATACTAAGAATAGCAAAGTCCCGTAGCCTGCGATGGGCAGCACATGTGGCACGTATGGGGAATGAAATCGTGCATGGAGGCTTCTTGTAGGAAAACCAAAGGAAAAACGCCCAGTTGGTAAACCAAGAATGAGGTGGGATAATAACATTAGACATGATTTGAGGGAAGTAGATTATACAGGGAATGATTGGAAAGAATTAGCTCAGAATAGGAATGTATGGAGAGCTTATGTCCGCACGGCCATGAATCTATGGGTTGGTTAGTGCCAGTGAGTTAGTTAAAAAGCTGACTAGACCTAACTCATGAGGAAATATTTGGCTTGTAGTGAATATTTCCCATTTGTTTGTTTTCTTCTATAATCTCTATCTTGTTCGTATCAGATGCTATTACGATCTGAATTAATATATATATATATATATATATAGTCTTCAAGAGATCGGTTAAATTCCTTGTCTAAGCCTGTACCTATATAAATTCCGGTATGTGTGTGGGAGGGGGGGTTAATTTCTTCAGAAACGCCATCTGCTGACAAACTCGTATATCATTATTCACCCCCTGTGCGTATCCTAGCCCTAATTTGTATTGTTTAGTTTAGCCCACTAACATTTTACACGTCTGATCAGATCTTAAGAACCGAAACGAATACGCGTATCTTGTCGTTTCCGAGAAGAATTGCTCTGTTACCCTCTTTGAATATCTTGGTTCTTGATCCTGTTACAACTCGGTGAAGAGGATAATTTTTTTTCTTTCTTCTGTGTTCCCCCTACTGATCTTCTTTTCTTGTAACAACCCTCAGTGAAAAGATACATAACCTATTTGAGTATCTGATTAGATCTCAAAAGTGCTTCTTGAATGTGGGAATGTATTCCCTTTCTACTAGTGGCTGTCCAAAAAAACCCATACGGCAAGAAATATGTGTTTAATTATAGAGTTCATTTGGATTTATGCAGCTTTTATTATTTCTTTTAGAGTGACAAGTTTTTTTATGTAATATTTTGTGGTATTTGATCTTTAACTAGCAGTTCTAATAAGTTATTTAGATTTCCTAAGCTATGCTGGAATATAAAAATGCAATGTGTGTGTCTATATTGAATTCCCATTGTTGTATCAAAATTTGTGAAATAACCACCACTACATGATCTGCCCTTCCTGATTCCATTATGTCCCTTCTAAGATTCATTATAATATCCATTTGTTTTATTATTTATTTTAAAAAAATATTATAACCAGAATTTAATGAACTGATATCTCTGTAATTAGTGTAATTATTTTTATTTACTTTCTTACAAATGAGTATCACAATAGAATTGGATCAGCTCTTAGAAGGCTCGGTCCCGCTGGTTTGATTCCCCATGGAGGAAGAAATTTTGTCATGGAATTTCTATTAGTATGGGACAGTTGCCAATCCAGAGTCGTGAGGAATTTGGGTAGCTATAAAAAGTAGTGGTTCTAGTTTGAGAAAACCAGTTTATAACGGCTGGAGTCCCGTTATGCCCACACATGTGATTAACACATGTCGATATGAGGCCAGCAGCCGAATTGTAAGCCAAGGGCCTTCTAGCCTGTCGCGGTATGTAGTTTCAATTACGTGGCACCTATCTAATCCAGACCAACTTAAAAAAATGAACAATCGGTAGTTTTTTTATTTATTTAAGAACAAATTGGACATTTTGAGGCACGAAAGTTTATATTGGCTTGAGTGAACTGAAATATTTAACAGTAATTACTGCCGAAAATACATTCGATTTTTAAATTTATTTAATAGCAAAACGATTATAACAAGAAGAACGAATAAAAACTGAATTCAATTATGTTCACTGTAATACACAACTCAATGTAACAAAGTAAAATTTTTATCTCCCCAAATCAGTTTTTAGATCACAAAATGTTGATAAATTTGGAGCCCGAGAACAACTTGAGCTTTTTAAATTAATATTGTTTTGCATTAAAAAGTCCACTGTTGTGGTCTCGAGGTAGCGTGCTGCCTTGTCACGCAGCGGGCCCGGGTTCGACTTCCGGTCGGGACAGGCTCCTGGGTGAGGTTTTTTTGGGATTTTTCCTCACTTTTAACACAAATGTCAGGAAGCTTAGGGCGCAACGGTCCCCGAAAATCATCCGGCCATTATCATTATCATGATCAACCTTTACCGGTGTGGAAAAACACGGGAAGCTACCACACCTATAATTCCCTACATTGCTGCAAAGCGTAACATGAAAATGCTATGATTGCAGTGAAAGACCTGCCCTCGGCAGAATTACTATGGAATGATATACTAAAAATGCGTTAAACATGAAAGTAAATATATATAAATCTCCAAATCAGTATTACAATCGTAATGTATAAAAAAATACAAGTAGGCTATATATAAACAGATGCTTGAGAATTATTTTGAGAATCTGGTGGTCAAAAACCATATCAAACGAGGAATTATGAAATATAACATTACAGGATGAGATCTGGAAGGGGATTAAATATCGCAAATGGAATGGCACACTCCAGAAGAGAACTTAGACAGTTTGCCAAAGAGAGCACTGGAATGAAATCCAGAGGGATTACCTAGAAGAAGGAACACCATCATTCACATGGCGCAGTATTGTAACAACAGGAACTGAACAACATGGAAAAAGTTGGAATAAAGTTAGGAATTAGCGTGCTTTCACAAAGACTCAGAGCTTTCAAGGGTGACAAGAACTACTACTACTACTAAATTAGTTTTGGATTGTCATATTAATAGGCCTACCAAATCTGGAGTACAAGAACAACCTTTGTTTTAAAAATGATTATATCTTTGTAATAAGAAATTCCATTAAACACAACATTTTTGTTATAATTTCACTTTAGGAACAAAGAAGGAAAAATAAAATTGTGAAACTCTGAATTTAAATCTTGGTAGTTGTAGAAAAAAGCCACTTTGATTTCAAAATTAATATTACTATGTACTAAAAATCCATTAAACACAAAAATACAATTTTATTAATCATATAATAATCATAGGCTAATATTACTTGAGTATTGGAAAGGAAAACAAATTTGTGCATTCCTGAATTTAAATCTTGGTAGAATAAAACCATTTTTAAAAAATTAATGTTACATTGTTCTGAGAAAAAAAAGACATTAAATAAAAAATGAAAATTAAATGATTCATAATTCCACTTCACTCATGTTGTGGAATAACATAATTTTGTGCATCCCTGGAGTTAATTCTCGGTACTTGTGGAAAAGAAGCCAGGCTGCCTGTTAAAGATTACAAAAGGTTCTATGGTTGTTAGTCTGCTAAAGGCAGATGCACAACAACTGTTAGCTAATGTTAGGTCACAAATCAAACCTCGCGTGTTGGAAGCATGCGTCGCCTCACCAACGACGCTCGGCGCCGTCAACTTTGTTTCCTGATCTCTATCTTGGACGCTCATCTTCCTTACCAACTATTCACATAACTTCCTTCTACGTATGCTTGTTATAAGAACTTTAGCGCTATCTTATGACTTGAGTGCTCGACAATAAATTCGCTAGTTATGGCTCTATCCTATCTAACTTACTTCATTTAACTTTTATAAAATATTATTATTATTATTATTACTATTATTATTATTATTATTATTACAATTATTATCGATTTTAGAAAAAAAATAATCTCATTTTAATACGGCCTTTTGTAAGTCGAAAAGTATAAAAATGAGATTGTTTTTTTTTTTCGACTTACAAAAGGCCGTAAATTAGAAAATTACAATATTTGGCCCTCTCGGTAACATCGTGGCTAGCGCACATAGCTGTCTCAACTGGGATCCCAGGTTCGAACCCTGGTGATTCCAGAGAGGAATTGGTGGAAGCCTATACCGGGAATTTTCGGGGTTTCTCCCTTTTCGCGAATTTCGAATTTTATGCCACAAAAACACTGAATTCCCTTAACCCCCTCATGTCATTTTATATCTCTCATTAATTCATTTCATATCCCCCTTCACCTCATCTCATCTAGGAAAAGTAGTTTGGTTGGCACCCACAGGTAATGAAGGAATGAGGTTGAGGGGATCTAGTGGGATCACCAGGGTGCTGGCTCATGACTACGAGCATGACCAATACAAATTCCGTCACGCAGGAACTGCGTAAACTAATCAAATTCCTCATCAAGTTCAATTAATGGTCCTTGGTATCTTTAACTTGTCGTGGTGGAGTAGCTTGCGTGCTTAAATGGTCCTGAGAGCTATGCCGGCGGTACCATTGCTGCCGATTGGGTTACCCATGCCGGACTGGTCGAAGGTGATAAGCCAGACGTAAAAAGTACCTTGGTCGAAAGAGTGACGATCTTTCACCGTAAAAATACAACCGTCAAGAAATGCGGACATGGGTTCAACTGGGATAAAATTTTCCGGAGGTCAAATAGTCCCCCATTCGGTTTTCCGGGCGGGGTCTACTTCAGGGAACCCATGCCAAAGGCTCAAGCACAGGGACATGTTCCTAGGAACACGGCATGTTAGGACTTTATACAATAGCGGGGCGCTAGAGATATTAACGCGGGAATTAGATAAATCGCCCTTAGATATAGTCGCTTTACAGGAAGTTAGGTGGCCAGGAGAAGGTAGTCAGGAATCAGGAAGCTTTGCATTATACTACGGGGGTGCAGAAAGACCTGCATTTGGAACGGGTTCTTTAGTCAGAAGGAGGATCCTATCCGCTATCCGAGATATTAAGTTTGTTAGTGATAGGATATCATACATAATTCTAAAGGGTAAAGGTAATTGTAAATGTACATGCCTCCACAGAAGATAAAGATGACAAGATCAAGGAAGAGTTCTATGAAGAATTAGAATGCTTATTTGATAGCCTTTCACGATATCATATGAAAATTGTCTTAGGAGATTTTAATGCAAAAGTGGGGTGGGAAGATATATTCAAACCAACAATAGGCAAATTCAGTCTTCATGAAGATAGTAGCCATAACGGGGTTAGATTAGTCACATTTGCCACATCGAAGAATCTCATTGTTAAGAGCACACAACATTTCAGTATAAGGATATTCATAAATACACCTGGACGTCCCCAGATGGAGAAACTCGGAACCAGATAGATCATGTATTAGTGGATCAACGCTGGCACAGTAGTATCATCGATGTTAGATCAGTTAGAGGGACAGACTGCAATTCGGATCATCATCTGGTCAGAGTGAAAAATCAGACAACGGCTATCGCTTATGAGAGGAACAAACGCTAAAGATGATTCTGTAAAATTTGAATTAAAAAACTTGAAAAATGATGAAATGCGGCAAGAATACGAAATGAAAATTGCTAATACATGTGAAGTAATGGAATCTTCAGATGACAATGTGGCAAACGAAGAAGAAATTGATATAAATAAAGAATGGGAGGCTATAAGAGATACTATTAAATTGTCAGCATCAGAAAGCATTGATTGTTTAAAAAAGAGGCAAAACAAGAAATGGTTTGATGTGGAATGTGCCGACATTGTAAAGAAAAGAAAGCTAGCAAAAATGAAATGGTTACACGAGCCAAATGAGGTAAATTTAGAGCAATTGGGTAGTATTAGACGGGAAACCACTAAGTTACTAAAGAGTAAAAAGAGGGAATATTTTGAGAGAGAAGATTAATGATCTTGAAATGAACGCAAAAAATAGGAACATTAGAGAATTATATCAGGAAATTAGTATAGAGAAGAAAGGGTTTCAGGCTAGAACAAACAAATTTCGGAATGAAAATGGGGATACGATTGCAGATTGCAGGAGTATATTAAATAGATGGAAAAGTTACTTTAATCAGCTATTAAATGTACATACAGAACAGGACATTGCGGAGGATAATTTACAGACAGCAGAAATACTAGTCGCAGAACCAAATGCATTAGAGGTTGAAATGGCGATTGAAAAATTGAAGGTATATAAAGCATCAGGTTCAGATGAGATCCCAGCAAAACTGATAAAATCAGGGGGAGAAAAATTGATGGACAAAATATGCTGGTTGCTTAGTGTGATTTGGGAAAAAGAAGCTCTTCCAGATGAATGGAAGGAATCAATTATCGTACCAATTTATAAGAAAGGAGATAAAACTGATTGCAACAACTACAGGGGCATCTCATTACTTACAACTTCGTAAAAAATTCTAACAAATATGTTAGTAAGCAGACTTACTCCCTATATTGATGACAGTTTAGGAGATTATCAATGTGCATTTAGAAGAAACAGGTCTGCAACAGATCAGATTTTTAGTATAAGACAGATTTTAGAAAAGAAATGGGAATATAATGGTACTGTACATCAACTATATGTAGACTTCAAAAAAGCATATGTAAGTAAAGTGATCCCATAACAGGCCCGGAGGCCCTTGGGGTAGTAGGAGGTTAAGGCTCCCACTTTTTCTAGACAATCGGCACTTTATGTGAGCCGGGTTGTCAACCCTGCGTGACGGCCGCCTTTACCCCCAGAACAAGCGTCTGGTACTCATTTACGTTAGAGGCTGAGTCGACCCCAGGGCCATAGTGCCGCCAGAGGGTTTGGGTCAGTTTAAAAATCCTGACCCCAACGGGACTTGAACCCTCGACCCTCCGGCTTGTATCTCAGTGCCTTAACCACTACGCTACGGCGTGCCATTCAATTAAAAGGGAGAAGTTATATAGTATCCTGCTGGAGTTCGGAATTCCTAAAAAGTTAGTTACACTTACACGAATGTGTCTAAATGGCACAAAGAGTAGGGTGCGTGTAGGCAAACAGTTTTCGGACACTTTTGAAATCCAGAATGGATTGAAGCAAGGAGATGCACTATCTCCTCTACTATTTAATTTTGTACTAGAGCATACCATTAAATCTTTAGAAAATGAGGAAGGCTTACAACTCAGTGGTATTAATAAGCTGTTAGTTTATGCTGATGATGTAGTATTATTGGCCGATAGCGCGGAGATACTAAAAGGACAACACGCACACACTATTAAGTAACACTAAGAAATTAGGACTGGAAGTAAATATCAATAAAACTAAATATATGATCACACGTAGAAATTCATTATGTAACGGAAATGGACGGCTAATGACAAATGAGGGAAATTTTGAGGAAGTGGCTGAATTCAAATACCTAGGAACAATAATCACAAATAGGAATGAGATGCAAAAAGAAATTAAACATGGGCTCAATTCTGGAAATGGATGCTATTATGCATTGCAGAGACTCTTGATGTCCCAATTCCTTTCAAAAAATGTTAAGCTGAAAAATATAAAACTATTATTCTACCAGTTATATTATATGGTTGCGAAACATGGACTCTTACTTTAAGGGATGAAAGGAGATTACAAGTATTTGAGAATAAAGTACTTAGGAAAATTTTTGGACCAAAGAGAGATGAACAGACAGGTGAATGGAGAAGACTACATAACAGTGAACTACATGGTCTTTATAGGAAGCCAGATATAGTATGGAACAGTTAAGTCTCTTAGATTGCAATGGGCAGGACATATTGCAGGTATGGGGAATGAAAGACTTGCATGGAAGCTTCTTTTAGGAAAGCCAGAGGGAAGTTGCTCATTGGTAGACCAAAAATGAGGTGGGAGAATAACATTAACTATGATTTGAGGGAAGTAGATTATACAGGAAATGATTGGAAAGCATTAGCTCAGGATAGGAATGTATGGAGATTTTATGTCCGCGCGGCCATGAACCTACGGGTTCGATAGTGCCAGTGAGTAAGTAAGTAAGAAAGTATTTTTCTAGTTTACGGATATATATTTCTCGATTAAATTCGAGAAACTCAATTTCTGATGCCAGCTTATTTAAAAGTGTCGGACAGTAGTGAAAATATATGCCTATCATACATAACCGTAAGTTATTAGGGTACCTATATATTTTACTATATTGTATAATTTGTCACCAATTTAAATAAGATTTCCATTATTTTACAAAAAAATATTAAGTTCATTAAACTAATGCAGCACTATTTTATAGGATACATTGCGAATTTAAGAATTCATGGTATACATTGAGACGAACCAAAGATTGCGATTGCTAAAGTCAATTTTATATTTCAGGCTTCAGGTAAACCCCCACTTCAAATGGTCGAATTTCACTGATATTTGGAGAATATCTTCCTTGGTTCATTTTAATAGCATGTACTGAGTTTCTTTGTGAAACATCGAAAATTACCTAATGTGATGGTCCGATTTTGTTAGTTAACGAACAGTTCTTGCTTTTCTTAATTAATTACTAAATGCCAAATTTGGTTACTACGATATAAAAGTAAGCCTGCTACAACGTTAATTGGCGCAAATACCCACACACACATATATATTTGTCATAGTCAATTTCGGTGGCTACTAGGTAGGATGTTGAAAATATGTAACTTTTTTCCCCCAGAAATCCTTTCATGAGAACAATCTCAATACCTTCATTTCTTAGGAATTCGATAACATTTTTATGAACACGTCTACAGATACATTTAACGAAACATTGTTATTTCGTTTACAAAATTATAAGGTAGCTATAGAGTAAGTATATCCGACAATTTCAGTCTTTACATCTTTGACGTTAAAAACTTGGGTTCATTAACCTTTCATTGCAAACACTGTAAACCTTTAATTTGGACGACTTGCAATAAATTCAATAATTTCCTCTACAGCATAGAAAACAGCATTTACACAATGTTTCTGTTCGTTTCATTTTCAACAATCGTCGTTATGATTATAATCTTTCATGACTCAATCTTAGCGACAGGCGTATATTGCAATATCTCCAATTTCTATTTAATCTTCTGCGTTCTTACACTCCTAGATCCATGGCGTCCAGATTTCCGACCAGTTACAGCACATCTCGCCAACAATTTTGCCACTGGGTCCGACAACGGACAACAGTCATCTAACAACCTCTCTCCATGGCACCTCTTCTTATCCTCTTCATTCACCTCTTTTGTCCGCTCCTTGAATTCCCTCTCTCAAGATATCAGGGGTTGCCACTTACTTCATCATCATCATCATGAACAAATTCGTTTTAGGCCATGTGGCCTGTACGGTGCCACTTACTTGATACTTTAAAATCACGTTTTTACATTTTCTTGTTGTTAAATAAATAATTTTTGTCTACAATTAAATTTATTTTTGTCATTAGTAGTTTTATTTTCATTTTTCTGTCTTATATATTTTGTATTTTATTAATTGGATCTAGATTAAACACAATTATTTTGTATATAGTAATTATATTCCAAGTACACCATGTAATCATTTCTGCTTATTGTAATTTTGATATAAGACTAATTTTAGTAAATTTTATTTAACCTGATTGAGTGATAAACAAGGCCTTAACTTTGCAACATAAAATGAAGCTTTTAATTATTTCGGCTCTTGGTTATGTTCCTTGCCTCTATATAGTTTCGAGTGATGCGGGTTTAAACCCGGTTGGGGTCGATGAATTTGTAGGATGGAAAAATTCAAGGGACAAGTCCTCCGGGAAGAACTTTAAGCATTGGGTCCCGAGTCTGAAGATTTTCAAGCAAGTTAAAGAACTGCAAGTCTGAATTAAAGAGGCCTCTATGCAAAATTTACCGACTGTTACCTATCCAAGTAACACCTTAGTTACCCACTAGGTGTGTCTCTGAGGCGATATGCAGACCCCATATCACTCGCTGACATCTATGGCTAAATATGCGTAGCTAAATTAGCTTCCTTAAAATGCTCCTACTAGGGAGCACCCTAATACCCAAATGGGGAAGTATGGGGTATATAGATAGATTATTATTATTATTATTATTATTATTGTTATTATTTATGATTAAGGCTGCATTCAATAAGGCCATTCACTGGTCCCTATCCACAGATAAATTAATCAATTTCGTATCACTGATAATTGTTGAAATAATGTGCGAAACTTAATTATTCCATCTGTAATGAATTAAGGAAAATATACATGAGTAAATAAAGTAAACTTGATATGAAAGTAACTTGAGAGAGGATCGAATTTAGCCCGGTGACTTAGAGACATTAACTTCCATTTAAACAATAGCAATACGTAGTCCTAAAGTATTTGAATAAACGCCACCTCCCTTGAGGGCATAATATATGTGTGTTCTACTCCAGAAATTCTGTTTTCGATTCAAGCAGCTGGTAGCGTATCTTTGTGGCAATCTTCTGGTTGCTTTATCCGGTTAATTGGATCCCATTCTTGCAGACCCACAACACTTTGCAAGAGCTGCATGGCTTGTGACAGTCTTTGTGTGTTATGTTTGCTCAGGCAAGTGTGTGATGAACTTAGAAGAGAGAAAACGAATCTACGGTACATTATGGTCCCTAGAAACCACAGACACTTGGACGACAAAGAGTGATAATGCCATCGCTTCTTCCGTTTTAGCTTTTCCTTCGCTTCCTTATTGCATTTTCTCGTCTCTTTCCCCCCTTTTTCTATTCTCTAGGGTTCCCTTAACGATCTTGTTATGTGGCTCAACACCTCCATTTAATTCAAACTCCCTTGTTTTATTTGTTCTTTTTTATTTTAAAGGATGCGACTTACTGGTCGTTAAAATTGACATGTCGTAAGTTACGTTCCTTCTTCTATTATGTTCTACTACGTATAGTTTTTATAATTACTTTAATATTATAAGCCTCACAAACATCTCTTGAAAACCGTTTTAGTTCTATTTCAATTTAACAGATGGGTTTTTCTCTTCCGTCGGCAATTTGCATAAGTGAGGGAAAAGTGTTTTACACTTAGCTGTCACTATCAATATTTTTAGTAAATCCATAATTTTTTTAAATTTAATTTTGAGACTCCTCAAAATCGTTAGCCATATCGCGACTAGAATCATTGGGTTATATCTTAGTTTAGGCTATGTCTACTGTTGTCATATGTATGTGTAGGTTTGCCTATTGTTTCTGTATTTGTGTGTCTTTTGCATATCTATTGAAAACGAAGGAGTTGGCTCAAGCGGTAGCGTTGAGACTCATTATCGGAAGGTCCCGGCTTTATATTCCGGTGACGACCAGCCTGAGTAAGGTTATTTACTGGTTTCTCTCAGTCAATAAGTCTGGTTGGAATTTCATTGTCAGGACTCATTTTATTATATTCACCATTTCATAATATTATTAAATACAAATAAATATACAAAGAAATTAATAAAAATACACAATATGCTATAGATATCACAGGCGTATTAAAGACAACAGATTTTTCTCAAAAGGTAGCGTTAGAGATTCGTGCTCCAGGAAGTCCCTTGTTTAAACTTCTTTACTAACCAAACATACTGATATTTTTCCTGGTTTCCCTCAGTCATCAAGGCCAATGCTAGATTGGAATCTCATTATCAGGACCAATTTCATTTTATTCACCATTTCATAATATGAAACATAAAATAAGTAGATGCTATTTAACCTTTGATGTTAAAAGCGTCTGTAAATAACGAAAATAAAACGTAAATTAATAGTTTTTAATGATGTGAGATAATGTGGCAGATAATTAGAGGCACTGAGCTCAGGGAAATACATTACGGCAAACACTGACAGTGTTCTACTGGTTCAACGGGTGGGCTTATCTTTGTTCATACGACGTGTTGGCTATGTACTGTACTTACATCAAGAAACAAAGATAAATATTATTAGAGTTCGCTCCTGACGGCTTTTAATCCTTTACTAAAGTTTCACTTCATTATTTAAGAGAACGTAAACCTCTAGAACACTAGGACAGTAATGCTTATGCATCCACAATTATGTTTATCCAGATTAATGTTTTCCTGCTTCATTTTAGTAATTTTTTAACCTTTTTTAAAAAAATATTTTTGTAAATGGGGCCTCAAAGTATTCAAAAGCTTGAAGGGCTGTAAAATATAGGCCAAAAATAACTGTTAGGAATAGTCCTTGTATAATTTACCTCCCTCAAATCATGTATATTGTTATTCTTCCAGTTCATTTTTTGCCTGCCTACTGGCGCTTTCCTTCTGGTTTACCTACAAGGAATTTCCAACCTCTCTTTCATTTAGCCAACTATTCATACAACTTTTCCTACCCATCGCAGTATACGAGTTTTAATATATTGTTCTTATTATATCTCGTTTTCCTATAAAGATCTCACAGCTCCTCCAATCACACCTGTCTGTTCGTCTCTCTTTGGCCCATAAATTTCCCTAAGAACTCTATTCTCAATTACTCGTAATCCTTTGTCTTCCCTTGAAGTAAGAGACCATGTTTCGGATCCAAATACTGTAATATAACTTGGAGAGTAACATTTTTATGTGTTTGCCCCATATCTTATATACATAAAAAACTACAAGGACAAAATAATGAGAAGTATTGTATAAATATATCGGTTAGGCCCTATATATAAAACAGCAGCTTAAAATATTGATAAATTTCAATAATACTTTTATAAAATATAATAAAATGCATTTTATTAATTAGTGGAATAATAGTGAGGTGCATCGATTAGTCTCAGCTAAACAAGAGGTAAACCATACAAAAGACAAAGGAACGAACTAATTGACGAGCTCACTGGTACTATCGAATCCATAGGTTCACGTCCGCGTGGACGTACAACCCTATCCTGCGCTAATGCATTCCAGTCATCCCCTGTATAATCTACTTTCCTCAAATCATGGTAAGTGCTTTTCTCCCACCTCATTATTAGTCTACCAATTGGGCGTTTTCCCTCTGGTTTTCTTAAAAGAAGATTCCATGCTCCGCTTTCATTCCCCACTCGTTCCACATGCATTCGTCGCAGTCTACGAGACTTAACTGTTCTTATTATATCTGGTTTCCTATAAAGATCCTGTAGTTCACAGTTAGGTAGTCTTCTCCATTCACCTGTCCATTCATCTCTCTTTGATCCAAAAGTTTACCTGAGAACTTTGTTTCCAAATACTCATATCTTTTCTCCTCCTTTAAAGTAAGAGAATATGTTCCGCAGCTATATAACTGGAAGAATAACCGTTATATGAATTTTTAGTTTCACATTTTTGAGAGAAGTCGGGGTGACGAGTCCCTGTAATGTATAGTAGCATGCATTTTCAGAATTGAGCGTATGCTTAATAGTTATCTGCACCTCATATTCCTGCTTGCAATTATTATTGTTCCTAGGTATTTAAATTTACCTACTTCTTCAAAATATTTATTTGTAGGGGCTTAATGTATCTCTACATGTGATCATATATTTGTTTTAATTCATATTTAGTTCCAACCCCAATTTCTTAGTATTACTCAATAGAATTATTATTGAATTATCTTCTTTTTATCTCATACAATATTTGTTGGATTGGATTCCCGATTGTTCCCAAAGAAAAATAAAATTTTCTCATGTTATTTCGGCCAGTGTATGGGATAGATGGCCCTTCAGCACGTGTGGAATATAATAAGTAGAGCCCCAACGAAGTAATTTTAAAACTTAAAATCTACAACATGACATAATATATTAATAAACTTAGAAAACCAACTACATTGTCTAGGGCAGTCGTCCCAAACCTTTTTCGACTCGCGAACCCTTTCCACAACGATCTGAGTTGGGTGAACCATTGACTTTTAAATACCATATACATACACTAGACATGCATAAAAATTAATTTCAAGCAAAATGTTTAATAACCTTAAATTAACTTAACCCTTGACGGTTAAAACCTAAAGTTACTCTAGTTACGGCTTAAAAGTTACACAACGTACAGGCCTAATAGTAGTAAAATCAAATGCATTCCTTATGTTGTTACATAACCGTAAATTAGGCATTCGCGGTAAATATTAATTTATAATGGAAATAATTTGATAAATTCCAGATGTTACACATAAGCAACAAGGGGCATTATAGGGTAAATTAAATTTAAAATAATAATAATATTAATAATAATAATTATTATTTATATTACTTACTTACTTACTTACTTACTTACTCACTGGCACTATCGAACCCGTAGGTTCATGGCCGCACGGACATACGCTCTCCATACATCCCTAACCTGAGCTAATGCTTTCCAATCATTCCCTGTATAATCTACTTCCCTCAAATCATAGTTAATGTTATTTTCCCACCTCATTCTTGGTCTACCAACTGGGCGTCTTCCCTCTGGCTTTCCTACAAGAAGCTTCCATGCAAGTCTTTCATTCCCCATACGTGCAACATGTCCTGCCCATCGCAGTCTACGAGACTTAACTGTTCTTATTATATCTGGCTTCCATTATTTATATTATTATTATTATTATTATTATTATTATTATTATTATCACAATATGCAGAACTGAAGGAAACAATAATAGACCTAATCTCGAAACCCGTCATTACGGAAAAGTATTGGCGAATCCCTTCGAATATTTTGCGGAACCCTCTAGGGGTTCGCGAACCACGGGTTGGGAAACGGTGGTCTAGGGAATGAAACACGCTAACCACGACACCTCTTTAATGATGGATGATCACACACCTCTGTAAGATATGTGAGTGTAAGGGCAATAACTGGCTTATAGGTCAAATTCTTCTAGGCTTGTCGTACCATGGACTTGTAGCGCCTTTTTATCTAGAAATGAAAATAAAGAGAAGAAATTGCGGTTATTCGTGGGATTTGTTTCATGATATTGACTAATGCAGACAAGCTTGTTCATTTTGACAGTGGTTTCTCTGCATGCATGTTAAATTGTTCGTTTTTCGTGTTATGGATAACAATAAAAACAATAGAGATCACAAATATCCATAGGTGTATATTGCATTTTTTCAGTCTACCAGTAATATTATCAAATGGGATTTGGTTAGCAGTGGCATGCATTGAATCCCAGCTACCCCAGCGTTGCTGGGGTAATTAGTATATTAATAATTTAGGATTAAAATAAAATAATATATTTGTCAAATTTCATTCAAATCAAATACGCGTGAACATCAACATTCAAAATTTCCGCCGCGTCAGCAGTCATGTACCGCATTAGGTTTGACGTAGCCTTGTGCTTATTAACATTATCGCCATAGAGGAACACACAGAGTATGTTATCCCCACCAACACCAGCTATTGCGCTACAGATGAATCCGTGCAAGTGCAATTTCGATGTATGCTAAGTCCAACGATAACCCAACTAGAGCAGGAATAACCAACTAGATGAAGCATATCTTATTCCATCGATTTTTTATTGAATACCAGCTAGCTGGATCCAGTTAACGTCACAACTCGACTAAGTATACACACGCTCGAATGACGTTTCGACCTATCGATTCATGAAACATTAATTTGAGGAAGAGACATGATTGGCTGATTTTGGAAGCGATGATTCCTCAATAATATAATTTTTCGAAATAACAGTTTTCAATTTATAATATTTAATTTATGCTATTTATTTTTTACAAAATACAAACAAAATTAAATAAATACAATTATGGGGTACGTTGTGGAAAGCAACGGGAAGCTACCACACCTACAATTCCCTAGTAAAGCTGCAAGCATAGCATGAAATTGCTATGATTGCAGTGAAGGACCTGCCTTCAGGCAGAATTACTATGGTTGATGGATGGATGGGGTACGTTTTGTCATCTATAGCAACCTGTTAATCTAAGAAGCTTTATTTATGTTATATAATTGAATAACACAAACTGAATTATTATGAACATGTACATATTATTATTTGTGGAAAGCAACAGTTGAATTTAATATCGGCACTGAGTTTATTCAAATGGGTTATTAATGCATTTTGTAAGTGACTATATAGTTTATAATTTATATACCAGACCATTTTTGTGCAGACCTTTCAACGAGAAAAATGACCTCGTTCAACGACGTAGGCCAACTCCAGATTTACCGGATCAAAAAAAAAATTACAAGGGATTTTAGTATCACTGCATGTGTTGCTTATATTACATATATTGAATTGTGCATTAGAGTGGGCCCAGAAAACTCATTTCTTTATTTCGAAGTTGTAATAGCGCGGAAAAGTTGCGAATTATATAGCTAAAAAAATTATCAAAGTCGGTTGACATCTTCCGGTCGCGCAAACGCTCTGAAATTTGGCAAAATATTAAAAAAAAAACTAATTTTTGCAGTTATTATTTTTTTATTATCAAGTAGGTATTGCTGATCTTTGCTAAGCACGTTTATGTCTATCTGTGGGATCTGACAATCAATACTCTGGAAGTTATTTGTCAAATATCAAAAATGCGTAAAAATATAACATGTTCATTATTCTGGCAAATTTAGAGCTTATGCGCGACCGGAAGATATCAACCGATCTAAACCAAATTAAAACTCAATGTTTTGAGGCTCTATTTGAAGACGGTACAAACTGTTACATTACGAAAACATCTAATTAAAATATTAAAGAAATAATCTCAAAAATGAAGTTTTTTTCATATTTTGTCAAATTTAGAGCCTTTGCGCGACCGGAAGATGTCAACCGATTTTGATATTTTTTTCTTTTCTTTTATCTATATAATTCACAACTTTTCCGCGCTATTACAACTTCGAAATAAAACAAGAGTTTTTTTCGGCCCACCCTATTGTGCATGCATGATTAAGAATTTTAAAATGTTCATTTTTATATGTTATACTATTATGGAAGATTTATAGAAACACATTTATAGTAATGTTCATACATTTATAAACTGAATATCATCATCATCACCATCATCATCATCCAGGGATTAAGCATGTTGGCTCGTTCGGTTTTATGAAAGCTAGAATTGTTAAAATTGTTCAAACTGAATAATTCTGAAAAAAAAATGATAAGTCATATTTTCGTTATGGCCTACAGCTGGAGTAATTGCTTTGACCACCGCACGCCACTGCTGGTTAGACGTTCATAGCAACCTAAACAATGACTTTAGTACTCGAAATACTTTCTTCTGTCTTAAACAAAGAGTCGAAATCGGTGGTCTAGGGATTAAGTTACTTGTCTCAGGACCAGAGATTTGCAGGGACCCGAGATAATAGATTTGTTTAGATAGAAAAATCCAAGGGAATAGTCCTCCGGGAAATACCTTAAGCTGAGGGATCCAATTCTGAAGATTTTGGGGCTCGTAAAAGGATCTGAAGCCTAAATTAGAGCCCCGAGCAAAATTTAATTGGCCTTTCTCATCCAAAAAATTACATTACCTTAGTTTTCTACTAAACGTTTATTTGAAGCAATGTGCTAATCACATATCACTGACGTCTTAGGGAATTAAGCATAACTAAGTTAGCCGATAGAGAGCACCTTCGTCTCCGCGTAGAGATGTACAGAATAGACAAGAAACTAAACTCTTAAAGAAAGTGATCATGTTTCTTATCTAAAGACCTACAACTACTATAATTTCTCCTCTCTTAAAGTAAAATAAGCCTAACAAATTTTCCATCTGTTTAACTGAAGTAATAATTACCGATTTATAATTTTAAGCTTAACATTTTTTTGAAAGAAGTTGGATGTAAAGCATCCTGCAACGCATAATAAATAATAATTATGTATTTCCAGAGTTGAATCTATGTTTAATTTTTTTCTGCATCTCATTCTTGTTTGTCCTAGGTATTTTTTATGTACGACTGTCTTAAAATATTGTTAGGGACTATAGGCTATTTCTAGCGAATTCCGAAGGAATGAAGTTACTGAGATTTGATATATTTTTTTAAATTGCTACGTATATTTATCAATCAATTACCATAACACACACACTCACACACACACACACACACACACACACACACACACATACACACATATATATATATATATATATATATATATATATATATATATATATATATAACCGGCGTGGAAAGCAACGGGAAGCTACCACACCTGTAATTCCCTAGTAAAACTGCAAAGCATAGCATGAAAATTCTATGATTGCAGTGAATGACCTGCCCTCGGGCAGAATTACTATGGCTGGAGATATATATATATATATATATATATATATATATGTGTGTGTTATAATTAAATTTTTGTATAAAGTAAAAATATTCTCTTTAATAATTTGCTTACTTGTTATAGTCTGCTACCAGATGGCAGTGAAGACCGAGTTCTCACTCCATCTAGTAATAATGGAGAATATATATATATATATATATACATATATATATGTATGTATATAAGAAAGATAAATGTTTGTATTGCATTTGCCCGATGGTGTAATGGATAGGATGCTGGGGTACCAACCCAGAGGTCCGGGTTCAAATCACGTCCAGGTATTTAGTGTATATAGTGTGTGTGTGTGTGTGTGGTAACTAACAAAATCGAATTATTGTTAACCTGAAGCGAAAATTAAAAAAAAAGAGAATTGCTCTGACTATTTTCTGATTTTTCGCAAGTAAAATCAGTATATCCTATTAAAATAAAACGAGTCAGATATTCTCCAAAACTTTTCAAAATCGGACAATTAGAAGTGAATCCCAATATTAAAAAATCGCTCTAGCAGCAGCCATGTTTGTTTTCTCGTAATGTAACATTATACATACAATTTAATTAACAGAACAATTTCTTAAATCAGCAAAATCGGACCATAATTTCAATTCGATAAAAAATCCGCATAGTTTACACAATTCATGGGGCTTTTTAATTAAATATACTAGTGCTCTTAAACTCTTGTTAGGTGTTGTACTTTTTCATTTAGTTATTGTCGCTGTAATCTCAAACTTATTTGGCAACTTACATTGTTTACTCCCTTCTTTAGCAACTTTTAATTGTAGGACAGGTCTGATAAGTAAAAGAAAATTAAAATATCTTGAAAAATTGCAAAAAAAAAAAATGAATCTGTGAAATATAAATAGAGTAATTAAATTATGATATATTAATAATTTCACCGTCTGTTTACGTGAGTAATTAATAATTAATTTAGCGTTAATATTAGAAATGCAATATTATTAGATTATTGGTTTGTCCGGATGACATCTAATACACAGTGAATCTAGAAGCCTAGTTATATTTTAATTCTTGTTAAACGTACTAATTAACTAGGGAAGAGAATTATCGATAGTGAATGTTATGACCAGAAATGAGACAATGTTTAACCGTCCGAAGCTTACTATAAATATCCATATGTTTGTGTTAGTTTACCAAACTTCATATAATTTAACGCTCCGGAGTTAAATGTCAAATTTATTAGCGCGTGTTAATTATATTTCTGATTTAATTGAATGTACATGGCCATATGTATTAACTGGACATGTTGCTGGAAATCAAAGTAATGCGATGTATCCTATCATAGTTAAATTAGGGAATAGAGATAAATTATTAATTTCCACAAAACTGTGAAATTTTAATCCTATTAACGAATTTCCAAGCAATATACTGTAGCTATTGAGGTATTTCCATGAAAATATTTTTAAGGAAGTTTTACAAATCTTGAAATAATCTAATTCATAGTCACCGAAAATGACCACATAACTAACTAACTAACTCATTGACACTATCGAACCCGCAGGTTCACGACCGCGTGGACATATGCTATTTATACATATCTATGCTGAGCTAATGTTTTCCAATCATCACCTGTATAATCTACTTCCCCAAAGACATGGTTGATGTTATTCTCCCACCTCATTCTTGGTCTACCAACTGGGAGTTTTCTCTCTGGCTTTCCTTCAAGAAGCTTCCATGCTCCTCTTTCATTCCCGATTCGTGCCATTCCTGATCACCGGTGTCTACCAACTGTTCTTATTATATTGGTTTTCTATAAACATCATGTAGCTCGTTGTTATGTAGTCTTATCCATTCGCTTGTCTGTTCATTTCTCTTTGGTTAAAAAAATTCCTTCCTTCCTTTCCTTTTGAGGGCCTCTCCACTTTTCAGCGGTTACCCTGTATTCCCATTCGCCATTCTTGCCCATCACGCCATTCATCCTCCTCCAGACCTCGGTCGTTCATCAATCTATGGATCTCTCCTCTCCAAGTTGTTCTTGGCATGCCCCGTTTCCTTCTACCAGAAGGTGATCATTCCAAAAGAGTTTTGGGCCACCTATCATCCTCCATTCTCCTGACATGGCCATACCACTGAAAAGCTCGTCTTTCGATCCTTTCCACCACTGTCTCCTCCATATCCATCATCTGCCTCACTTCTTCATTTCTTCTTCTTTCCAACCTGGACACCCTGGCACTGCGTCTTATTCCATCCATCTCCACTGTCAAGATCTTAGTTTTTTGTCCCTCTACCAAAGTCCATCCCTCAGCACCATAAGTCACTATGCTTTCCACAACAGACTTCAAAATCCTCTTCTTCGTGTGGTTTGACAGTGCTACATTCAACATTTTTATGCCTCTTCGTGCTTGTACTAACCTGCTATCTACTTCAGCTTTACAACTCCCTGATTCATCAATAAGTGATCCCAAATATTTAAATTTTTTAACAGCTCTAATAATTCCTTGGGATAGGGATATATCTCGTCCACTTCCTCCTACTACAAGATATTCAGTTTTTTCCATGTTTACTCTTAATCCTCCTATTTCAAAAGCATTTAGAAGTTTTCTCATCATGTATTCCTATGAACTTTATTCTCAAATACTCATAATACTATGAGTCCGTGTTTAGCAACCATATAATATAATTTGGAAAATAACAGTTTTATATATTTTAAGTCTGACGTTTTTTGAGTAGAGTTGGGACAACAATAGTTACTGTAAGATATATATATATATATATATATAATGTCCACCTCTGTGGTCTCGAGGTAGCGTGCTGCCTTGTCGATCCCCGGTCGGGGCAGTTTTTCTGGGTGTGGTTTTTATAAGGTTTTTTCCTCACCTGTAAGACAAATGTCAGGAAAACGTTAAGACCCAAACGGTCCCCGAAATTATATGGCCATCATCATCATCCTTATCATTATCATGATCATGATCATCCTTCACCGGTGTGGAAAGCAACGGGAAGCTAGCACACCTACAATTCCCTAGTAAAGTTGCAAGAATAGCATGAAAATGCTATGATTGCTATGAAAGACCTGCCTTCGGGCAGAATTACTATGGATGGATATATATATATATATATATATATATATATAAGCATCCATTATCAGAATTGAGCCTATATTTAATTTCTTTGTGCATGTCATTCCTATTTGTAATGGTTGTTCCAAGGTATTTGAATTCAACAATTTCTTCAAAATTTCCCTCATTTGTCAATTACTGACCGTTTTCATTATACCATGTATTTGTATATTTGAACATAATAAAAAACTCCATGGCGCGACAGGCTTAGAATGTCATTGGCTGCTGACCTCACATCTACATCCTGCCACTGTATGAGTTACATGTGGTCAATAAGTCGAATCCCCCAGCCGTTATAGCTGGTTTTCTCAACCTGGATCCGTTACTTATTGCAGCTACCCAAATTCCTGGCGATGCTGGGTGGGTACCGGTTCCGTATCGGTCGAAATTCCACTAGAAATTTTCTTTCACCACAGAAACTCGAACCAGCGGGGGTCCCGTATCTCAGCGCCAAGATATCTTGCCTTAACCACTCGGCTACGTCTCGGGACGTGTGGTCATATATTTGTTTTAATGCAATTTACTTCCAGTTCCAATTTCTTAGTGTTACTCAATTGAGGCTATCGCCTAATAATACTATATTGACAGAAGAAAATAACAGCTTATTAATACCATTGAGCTGTAGGCATTCATTGAATTTCTACATAACTCAGGCGGGACACTAATACACACAACAATGAACATAGTCTAATTAACCAACTCACTGGCACTATGTAGGTTCATGGCCGCGCGGACATAACGTCTCCATACATCTGTATAAAGAACTAATGTTTTCCAATCACCCGCTACATAATCTACTTTTCTGAAATCATGATTAATGTTATTTTCCCACCTCATTCTTGGCCTGCCTACTGGGCACTTTCTCTCTGGTTTTCCTACAGGGATCTTCCATGCCTCTCTTTCATTCCCACCGTGCCACATGTCCTGTCCAATGCTGTCTAAGCGACTTAGCTAAATCTTACTACATCTTGTTTCCCATAAGGAATAAACACAGTCTACAGAGTTTATTGATATAAACCAAGCATCTTAGACACGATACGACGGAAAATGTTCAGGCGTTTCAAATTTAGGATAAAAATAATTATTTCTATGTAATCATCTTCTTCTTTTTATAAGCCCATGTTTCCTTTAAGAGAGATTTAGGCGCTGTCCCCCTACAGGGAAGAATTTGAACCATATTAATTTAGTTACGCTTGTTTTCCTACAGATGTCATTTGGAGTGGTCCGTGGTCAGCGTTCCGCCTCCTACCATGTCAACCAACATAACTAAGGAAACCAAGGTAGTACTAGGAGAGGACAAGTCGGTAAAAGTTTCGCTTAGAGGCCTTGTTGCATTGCAGGTTTAAGGGATCTTTTAGGAGGCGCTGAAAGATGCGTTCAGACTCGGGGCGCCACCACAGCTTAAGGTCACTCCCTTAGGACTTGCTTCCTTGGATTTTTCCAATCCTAAAAAAATCCATCGACCACCTCGCCGGGTTTGAACCCGCTATCCTCTTGGGCCAGAGGCAGAGGAACGTAACCACTGAGTCCAACCGGCGCGTGGGGTGCCGATTTCTATGTGGTGAGATCTTTGATGCGAAATGTGTTACTGGATCTCTTCTTTCGAGAGTGTGGTATATCAGAGAGAAGATTTGGGAATCTGTCTCTCTCTTTCTCTCACTGTCCTCCCGAATTCATTGACTAAACTCTCCAATTATTTGGCCTTTTAGTCCATTAAATATACCGTCATATACCGAGCGAGTTAAACCCAAGAGTAACGTTGGGATTTACGGAGTGTCAGGAGAGGTGGGGTCCCGGATGTTCGCAAAATCGCGGTGCCGACCAACCTGGTGAAGATTTATCCTGGTATTCTTCAATAGTCAGGCAAATGCTTGGATGGAAAGTCATTACCAGAATCCATTTAATCATATTCACTATTATGTAATTAAATATAAATGATATACCAAAAACTTAAATATGTAGACTATATTTTAAGACCTAGATCTTAAAGGCGTCATTAAAAAATTACCGCAATAATTTTAGATTTACAGTTATTTAAAAATGCTCAATTTTGTAGTCCTATTTTTAACCAGACCTCGCATTTACATAGTGTGTTATTTTTCATAAACAATGCCACGAGCGATTTCGAAATTATCGATAAATTCACGACTCATTAAGTGAGGAGTGAATTTATGTAGAGAATATGGAAATCAAGAGTGGCATTTGTTAGGACTATTTAACGAATAAAATTAAGCTGTTTACTCACAAATCATTATTTAAATATAGTTATTTTAACATATATATTTATTTAATGCAAACGACGATGTTTGAAAACAAATAAGAAGCTATGTTTGAAAACAAATGAGAAACGATTGTTACGCTTGTTCATCACTGCAACCAGATAATCTTATTTATTGCCAAAGGATCGCAATATTGTAAGAATGCACCCTAGTGGAGAAATTTATAACCAACATTATAGGTATTAATTAATTTCTGATGTCCTATGATGTAAATGTGTCAACTATATTTTTCTGCAACGTTATTTCCTGGGAAAAAATTGTTTAAGAAAGTGCAAACAGTGTTCTTTTTTGTGGTATAAATCAATTGCTACAAATATTTTATATTATCTCTCGCAAGCACCATCAGCTGACATTCGTGCAATATATATACAGTATGGTAGCCGTATTTCTTGGAGAGTCAGTCACTGCAAAATAATGCTATGACCTATTCAGAATGTTAAAAAGGACGAGTTTTCTTTAATATGATAAACTTGTTTGATAAATTTGAGGTGAAACACGACTGTGATTGGTTGTAATTAAAAAACTAATGTGATTGGTCATTGAATCCCATTTGGGACATGAGTTAAATAGTGATATTAATTCATTTTTGTTCGCATGCATCTCCAAATTATTTGCAATATAATAAATGAATGACATGAGAGAATCAATAAGGGCAAAAGTGGTGGATGCCAGTGACTACCACCTGACAATACAGAAAGACATATGATATTGTGCCGACAATTTTCTATCAAGGATAGAGGATAGATGTGGTCTGTTTACAATTTACGCACCACTTTGCAGAGCACTTTACGTAGTTGATGTATACTTGCATTATGTGAAAAATGGGGCATAGAGCGAATATGTGTTCAATTTATTTGAATGTAGTGTAAGTGTGTTGTATGAGGGATGATATGAAAACAAAGGAGAAGATAAAATTCGATGTCGGCACGTAGACTAAACTTGTCGGTAGCACCAAGAGGGTCTTCAGGCTCAATGCTCCCATCCGACGGACGAATCAGTATCAACAGTACAACATCCTTCTCAACGTATGCACAATACTGCAGAGGGATTTGGAATTGAAGCGGTTAGGAGAAAAAGCGTGTAGGTGATTTTTTCGCAAACAATTAAAGACTTTTATGCATAATTACATTCTTGAAACATAATTTTCTTTAGTGTGTGCGTTAGGAGTAGATAAAGAATGATTGATATAATTTTCAATTACCTACGAATGTATTATACAAATTCAACTTTAAACCGCTTTTCTCAATATTGCAAAACTTGCACTTACGTCCCTTTGTCTTTGATCGTCTCAATTTAATCCAGGCATGTTCTACACATTCCAAGGATGAAAACGTATGCACAGCGTACCCACCTAGCCCCGAGATTGAACATTATCATCATCATCCGGTATCATGGCAGCTGCCGCCGTCTTCCGGAAACCAAACGCCATTCCTCTCTGTCCATCCATTAATCTTCCTCCATTCCTCTGATATTCATGGCTGCTTGTACCCCTTCTATCCAAGTTTTCTTCGGTCTTCCTCTCATCCTCCTTTCCATTGGGATCCATTTCATAACAATTTTAGGCAATCTTTGCTCTGGCATTCTTTTGACATGTCCATACCATTGTAATCTTTTCTTTTCTATGATGTCTATGATGTCCGGCTCCTCTTGTACAC
Organism: Diploptera punctata; assembly: GCA_030220185.1. Classification (NCBI taxonomy): domain Eukaryota; kingdom Metazoa; phylum Arthropoda; class Insecta; order Blattodea; family Blaberidae; genus Diploptera; species Diploptera punctata. The sequence goes on along the minus strand of JASPKZ010003819.1, from coordinate 1,275,568 downwards.
CCATAATTTCCCTTATTTGTTTATTTCGTATTCTATCCATTCTAGATTTTCCAGCTGATCTTCTTAAAATATCCATTTCCGTACTTAAAATTCCTTTCATTTCCCTGGTAGGAATTTGCCAGACTTCAGCACCATATGTTAAAATGCTCTGAATTATGGTTTGATATATTTGTAATTTTCAATTTTTTGTAATATTTTTGCTCCACCAAACAGAGTTTAAAGCATTTATTGCTGTTTTGTTTGTGAGATTCTATTTTTAATTTCCACTGTGTTATCGCCTGAATGGTCTAATTTTGTTCCTAAATAAGTGCATTCAATACTAGGTTTTAGTTCTTTTCCATTGTTGGAATTTATATTTTCCATTTCTTCTCCTATACACAGGTATTTAGTTAAAATTTCCAACCATGCCGGGAATTGAACCCGGATCCGCTCGTCAGCTACAACCTGAAATGGGGGAGGGAGCACTAGAGTATTTATTACATGGAAAATATTTGTGCACTGGTTTTGGAAATCGATTCGCACCAAAGCAGCGACGCTTGATTACCCTTACACAGAACTGCACTTTATAATTTGCAATATTAAATAAAAATTATCACATTGTTTCCAATTTGATATTCCATGAGGTGTCATTAAATTAATCAATATAATCACATAAAACTGGTGCTGCTGTAATTAGAGTGGAAGTGAATTATACACACGTTTATAGAGCTCTTTTTAACAATTTTGCTTTTTAACAAATTCCGATGGATTGCAGCTATTTGATGTTCTCGTGAAAATATATTTGGTCAGTTTTTTAAAATTGCAGATAAAGTGATTCCCCCCATAGGCCTTAGAGTCAGGTTGTTAGCCTTGCGTGACGGCAGCTTTTGCTCTCAGGACGTCTAGTATTCATTTCCTTTAGAGGCTGATTTGGCTACAGAGCCATTGGCGTTGCCACAAGCCTTGGAACATTTTAAAAATCCTGATTCCATCGGGACTCGAACTCTCGACCTCCTAGATTGTAGCATATTACCTTATCGAATTAAGTCGTTACGTACCCATATTTTCCTACTGTAAATGTAATTTAACTCTCTACCGGCCGCAGTTTTTGTTTTATGTTTTTTAAACAAAATGCGGCATGCAGCAATGAATTATCTTATAATTAACTACGATTTCGTTAACCAGTAAAACATGACATCAGGAGCAGGAATTCATCTGAAGCGAATATTTATAAGTAGCTCTAATGCCCACAATTTTCGATTTTTTGCAATCAAACTGGGCACATTCTATCGAAGTAAGACGAAAAAATCCAAAAACAAGCGAAATCTGGCCTTTATAAGGGGATTTTGTTTAAAATTAAATAATACAACATTGCTCTAGCGGCCGCAGTGTTTTTTATCGCAACTTAACTGGTTAATACGATTTAATAGAAAACATAAATATATGTATTCTGTAAACTAGCTTAAACGGACTGTAAAATGTATTTACTAAAGAATTATTTTTTTTACGCAGTTACTGTGAAATATACGTTTTACTCTTGTTTGTCAGCAGATTCAGATTGTGAAATCAAATCCTGGATAGATATAAATTATATTATAAATTATCCTGAATTATACAGAATGTTCTAAAAAAGTTATGATATTTGCAGAGAATGTAGTTTTCGAAAAAAATGAAAAACCATGTTTCATATTATTAATACCTACAGAGTTATGTTTTATTTCGTGAGAGGTGGATGTCCAACTGAACAGGTCAGAAGCTGGAATTCCCTACCTACCTCAGTGATGCAGTGAAACATTTGCTACATGATCAATGACAGCGTTAATTTAAGCTGTCCCCATTTCTAATGGAGAGTATTGTAGAGGTCTTGAATTATTCTCGGTGGAGGCTGACGGTCTGAAACTCGTCTTCCTTATGCACGCTCTATTGGGGTCATATCCGGGGACCTCACTCTCAAATCTAAGCGCTCGATATCTTCCCTTTCAAGGAAGTCGTCCACCAAGTGGACTCTATGGAGACGTGCATTACCATTGACTATTTAACTCATACCCCAAATGGTAATCAATGACCAATCACGTTTCAATGAATTTTGTTTTACAACCAATACCAGTTGTTTTTTAACTCACTTTTTATCGATTTCTCTCTATCAGCTCATGCTTTTGTGATAAAGAAAGCTCCTCCTTTTTAATATTCTGAATAGGTCAGAGCATTATTTTTCTCCAACAAATACGTTGAATATAGCAAATAATGAAGAAATTCCGTGATTTTACTGAGTTTTTTACTAACAAAATAAATTAATAACCCATAATGTCACTTATAATTTACTGTGTAATGTGATTCATTATTTCTCCACTTGGGTGTTTCTTACAAAATTGCAATCCTATTTCGAAATAAATAATATGTTCAAGTTGCAGTGAATATGTTCAAGTTGCAGTGAATATACATAACCTCACATTAAATATACTGTATAAATATTGTAAAATACAGGTAATCATATTTAAATAATGATTTTTGAGTAAACAGCTTAATTTTATTCGTTAAATAGTTCTAACAAATGACACTCCTGATTTTCAAATCCTCTAGATCAGTGGTTCCCAACCTTTTTCGACTCGAGAAACCCTTACACAACGATCTGAGTTGGATGAACCACTGACTTTTAAATATACATATAGTAACATGCATAAAATTTAACTCCAAGCAAAAGGTTTAATAACCTTAAATTAACTTAACCCTTAACGGTTAAAACTTAAAGTTACTCTAGTTACGACTTAAAAGTAACACAACGTGTAGGCCTAGTTGTAGCGAAATCAAATGCATTCCTAGCGTTATTTTATAAATTGTAAATCAGGCATTGTCGGTAAATATCAATTTATTGTGGAAACAATGTGATAAATTCCCGATGTTACACATATGCAACAAGGGATATTATAGAGTTAATTTAATTTTAAAATAATAATAATAATAATAATAATAATAATAGTAATAATAATAATAATAATAATAATAATAATAATAATAATAATAATAGTCTGCATGATATCAGATGAATGGAAACTAACATGTGGTATTAGTTCACTTTTTTATGCTGATTCCAGAACTATTCTTTGAAACCTTCTATCACGTACAGTTTTTTTTCACAATGGACCTAATCTATTTTCAAATATTTGTTGGAGAGAGCATAATATGTGCCAGAAGGTAATTCATTTTGTTGGAGGGAAATTTGTCAATTCAGGTCTCTAGACTTTTAGGTCGGCACATCTGCTGCTGAGGTTGTTATTGGGTGACCTTGGAAGTGTTGTTCATCGCAGATACTTGCATTATGAATACTGTTCTCATTCTATCTCTCTAGTGTGAATGCAAGCATAACAATGTCTACACGGAAGTGTGTGAACAATCCAAAAAATGTCTGCTTTATTTGTGGAAATTAAAAAATGCTTAAGCAAAGAACGGATATTACAGACTTTGTGAAAAAAAAGCTTGCTATGCTTACTTTAAAGTGAAACTTGGTAACTAGGACAAGGCGTGGGCGCCAAAGAAAGTTTTCCGTTATTGCGTTGAGAGGTTAAGATTTTTAACAAAAGGGAAGAAAACATGCATGACGTTTGCGATTCCTATGGTGTGGAGGAAGCTAAAGACCACCTTAATGACTGTTACTCCTGTTTGCTTAATGTTCAGGGGTGCAATTAAAACAATAAGAACCAAATTGTATATCCAAGCATCCTTTCGGCCATTAGGCCAGTTCCATATGGAGAATAGCTGCCTATTCCTCTTCCTCCAGCTGTTTTAGAGAACCTGACAGAAGATGATGTTGAAAGTGAACTTGATGCAATCACTGACGACGATACAGATGACATATCTACCTGAAGATGGCTTTACTCCACAACGGTCTCTCAAACTGACCTTAATGATCTAGTTCGTGATTTGCCAAAGGAATCTGCAAAACTACTTGACTCACGGCTTAAAAGCAAGAATCTTCTGGAAACAGGAGCACATTACTCATGGTATAGACACAGAGAAAAATAACTAGTTCCTTTATTCTCACAGAATGATTGCTTGGTTTGCTGCAATAACATAAACGAGTTAATGCACTTCTATGACATTGAGCATGATCCTACTCAAGGGAGACTTTTATAGACTCTTCAAAGAGAAAGGTGTGTTACTGCATAATGGGAATATGTACGGGTCAATTCCTATTGCCAATTCAGTTCAGATGAAGAAGACATTCGAGAATATGAAGTTGCTATTAACAAATACCCAAATATGAGGAACACAGGTGACTGATCAGCGGTGGCTTTAAAGTTATAGGAATACTATTAGGGCAACAAGCTGGTTTCACATTGCCATGCTTTCTATGTGAGTGGGACAGTCAGGCAAAGAAAACACATTGGAGTGTGAATGTTTGGCCAGAGCGGAAAACTGTTGTGCCCGAACTAAAAACATCCTACATGAACTACTTGTAGAATCTCAGAAAGTCCTACTACCAGCACTACACATCAAATGGGGCTTGGTGAAGCAGTTTGTACGGACTCTACCACAGGATGGGCCTTGCTTCAAGTACATTTGTAAGAAATTTCCACCCGTCACACAATAAAAATTGAACGCTGGAATTTTTGTTGGTCCGCAAATAAAGAAACTGATGAAGGATGAAGATTTTCAAAAAAAAAAACAAAGGATGAGATAGAAAAAGAATCATAGACCGCTTTCCGATCCGTTACTGAAAACTTTCTAGGGATCCTAAATTACAAGAGAATTGTGGAATATATATGTTGCAAAATTTCAAAAAAGCTGAATTGTAACATGAGTGCGAAAGTTCACTTTTTATATTTCCAGATCGTCTACTTTCCCAAAAATCTGGAACATTATAGTGAAGAACAAGGTGACCTTTTTCACCAGGATATTAAAGAGATGGAGAGTAGGTACCAGGGAACATGGAATGAAACTATGATGGCCGACTACTGTTGGATGTTGAATAGGGAGATTAAAAATGGCGGGACTTCAAGGAAGTCAACGGAGAGAAGGTTTCATTATTAATGGAACACCATTTGCTTTCTGTTTTGTTATAAGGTAGTCACGAAATTATTAGGACTATTGTTTAAACAGCATTTTTAACATGTGTTTTTAACAAAAAATTATCTTGTGTAAAATTAAGTTTGAATATATTTGTGCTTATTTTTAGTTCAAATCGTGAAAATATAAATTCTTATTTTGTGCCAAAAATGGAAATCATTTCTGGAATCCGTATAAAAAATTGATTTAAAAACACATATTTTAAATAAATCATCTGAGTTTTAAAACGCAGACTTGTGTAATACAGTAATTATTATTATTATTATTATTATTATTATTATTATTATTATTACAATGCTGCAGAAATGATGGAAACAATAATAGACCTAACCTGGAAACCCGCCATTACGAAAAAAAAAATTGGCGAACCCCTTGAAATGTTTTGCGAACCCCCTGGGGTTCGCGAACCACAGGTTGGAGAAACTATGCTCTTAGATAAATTTACGAGTCATGAAGTGACTCGTGAATTTATCGATGATTTGGAATTCACTCGTGACTTTACTTATGATAAAGATGGAGTGTGAACTAACTGCACCTTTGAAAATTCGCATGTGATTCTTATATCTCATCACAGTATCATGAATGATGTGCAGATCTGAACGTCCATTGAACATTATACTTGCTCGCACGTGCATGTAACCACCTTCAAATGAATGCCCTTCCATGATGTTTATGGAATTAAACCAAGTTCCAAGTTATCTTCAGATTATTGTGCGACGGGAAAAGGTGGTTAAATTGAATCTGGATTTATTAATAGATAGCACTTCCCTCCATTAATTCAAGGGACAATTTTGACATTGCTGACTCCACTGTACACGGGACCTTATGTATACTAGAGTCAGCAAGGGATACAACTCTGGATTTCTGGCTTAGAGACCAATTGCCATAAGCCTCTGGTACATGGTTTGTCTAGAAACTCGACCTCTTAGGCGGCTGGAAGCTTAAAAGATACCTCTGGAATCGTTTTCAGTTAAATTGTTTTTAATGCCACCCACTGCACTCTACATGCTTCGGGCTCCGCGCTAGGTGGATGGCGTTAATGTGGTCTATTTTTAACTTACACGCCGCTTCAGCAGACCACTTTATGTAGATGATGTGTTATTGAAGTGTGTGCAGGAAGGAGTGTAGGATGAGTGTATGTTTATGTTTATGTAATGTAAAGTGTGTTGCATGATGCATGATGATGAAGAGAAGGGAGAAGGTGAAACTCGGTTCCGGTACGTAAGTCTACTCCTATCCTAGAGCATCAAGGTAGCCGCCAGGCTTTGTGTCCTCATCCGACGGACGAATCTCTATGAACAGTATCAACTGTCTTCTCAATATGTTCTGCGGAGAGGTTTTAAATTTAATCCAGGAATCTGGTGCAGAATGTAGCGATTAAAAATGGTACACCATCACCTCCCCTGGCCCCGAGATTTAAAATCTTCTTGCAACACCACTGTATCCATGATACCATTGTAGCTGTAAGAAAAGTTGCAACATATCAAGATACATATCTCCTGTGATTGTTTACTCGACGAACATGTATGGGCAGTAAACTTTACGTTTCGTCAAGCCAAGCCAAGCCAAACATTCACTTTCGGTGAAATACTTTCTGAATGCAACTAAAATGTTATAAATCATTAACTATTCTCCTAAATTTAAGATACTCACACAGGAGAACCTTAATAACCGATTTATTAAAAAAATATTTTTTTACCTAAATGATCAAATAACGAATGCAACTCTTGATATTATTAAAACAATAAATCTTAATTAACAAATTGATATAAACTTGAATGACTTTCGCACTCGGTAGATTCAATGGGCAGATCGTCCGTAATTCGATGGAGCATCACCGAACTTTGCTCTGACTAAATGTGAGTATCTTAATGACATGTTTCTAACAGGTGGATTGAAAGGGAATCTCCTCGTACGTGGGCACCGCGTTCACCAGTCCTCACACCTCTGAAATTTTTCGCTTGGTGGTTCATCATGCAACAGGTGAATAAAACCAAGGCTCCTAATCTACAAGTACTGAAAAAACGCATACGGCAAGCGAGTGAAATGATTACAGAGGTGAATGCGGTCCGGGCAACAGCGTGTCTTTGGGAAATATGCTTTGAAATGGAGGTTATGTGGAACGTTGAATTCAAAGTAGGTACTATATTATATAATTTTTGTTGTATTTGGACTACATTATCCCAAAAATGTAGCCTACTTGTGCTTTATTAGCACACTGTTTATTAAATATTTTATTTAAATATATTCTTTAGTTTTTACTATTGCTCAATTATCCTTCCTCTATACTTTTTTATTGGTGTTTTATTCCCAGAATTCATGTAGCATTTAGTGTCCCTCTCTTAGGCGGCTGCCTATCCTAATATTTTCTTCAATAGCCTTTCTTCATTCTTTACTTCTGACCGAAGCATTGTAGTTGTTTTTGTCATACATATCTGAGTAGAGGCATTTATATTTCAACTTACATTATTTATCATAATCAGCATCAAGGTTTAGGCCTTCTGGCCTGAACCGTCTCAAAGTAATTGTTCACGCCATGTATTTAATGGTCGACCAATATTTATTTTTCTTCTTGGATTATAATGTAGGGCAGCTTTCGACATTCTTGAGTCTGGCATTCATTGAATGATATTTCTCCAGTTTTATTAGAAACTCAACATGGATTCAGGAAAGGTAGATCCTGTAAATATTGCATTTTTGCTCTGATACAATTAACAGAAAAGAGGAGAGAATTCAGACTACCTATATGTTATATATTTATTGACTATGAAAAGGATTTTAACAGAGTATAACATAAAACTGTTATGGGAAATATTAAAAGGTATAGCGTACTAAATACCAGCAATTCAATCACTATACAAAATATTAGAATAAAAATAAGGACTTCTGTCAATGAAAATCTTACAACTGATATTAACCAGGGAGTAAGATGTGGTGTCCACTTTCACCCAAACTTTTTAATGTTTATATTCATTATATCATTAAAAATTGGTTAACGATTTTAAATAATATTCTAACTATTAACAAAGTAAATTTTAAGACATCACACTTTACTGATGAACAGTTTGTTGTAGGGAGAACAGAAAATGAAGTCCAAGAAGCAACTTATAAGCTAAGCCAGGTGGCTCAAATATAACATGATTAGGCCTATTTATACAAATAAAAGTAAATTAATGACATTCTAGGGGGACAGAAACCCAGAAGAGCTACATTTATAATAACTATATACCATCCTTTGTAGTGGTGGAGTGGCTTGCGTGCTTAAATAACCTCCCCCACCCTCGAGAGCTATGCCGGCGGTAGCATTGCTGCCGAAAGCTTTACCCATGCCGGACAGGTCGAAGGCGATAAACCAGATGAAAAAAGTATCTTAGTTAAAAAAGTGACCATCTTTCACAGTAAAAATATAACCGTCAAAAAATGTAGACTTGGACTTACGTGTTCGATAGTACCAGCGAGTTAGTTACTATTATTATTATTATTATTATTATTATTATTATTATTATTATTATTATTATTATTATTATTATTATTGTTATTATTATTGGCGAAGAGTAATTGCCATGCAGAACCCTTCTCTATCATGGAGTTAAAAAAGCATTTACAGAACAAACAAACCTATTTATAAGAGCATTGTAGAAAGTACTACGTTATACGGATTAGAACGGCAGACAATTAAAAAGTGACAAGGTAACAAGTTATTAGCAACAGAGAAGATTATGGCGAAAGTACAGATTGGGGAAAAAAATGGAAACGTTGAAATTAGAAAAAAAATATGAAAGTTCAAATTAATGTATACATACAATTGAAGAGAAACAGTTAAAATGTCACGTCTCAAGAGGAAGACATCTGATAGAAACCATAAGATGATTTTGGAAAGGAAAATCATAGGAAAATAAAGAAGAGAAGACCTAAAGATGGTTGGGTGGTCGGTGAGACAAGAAATATGAGTGAACTGGGACTTACAGTTGCGATTTTATCAGGACCGTTACAACTGTAGAAGGCGAATTTCTTGAGGGTGACGGAAAACCACTATAATGTGGATAAATTCGGAAATAAAAAAAATCTTTATTATTTGTAGGAAATGAAGAGGCTTTGAATCATTTTTGCAGAGTAACGTACTGTTATTGGGAGACTTTGTATTGGGAGTGGAGTTTATTATTCGTGCACAAGTTTCATTGCTCCACACAGAATGGGTCAAGACGAGGGGGTCACCGAGGCGTAAACCAATGCTTCATGTTGCCTTTTCAGTGCTCACAATAGGCGAATACAAGGTTCCCCTGGACCGCAAGTACCACATCAGGGCAGTAGCGCAGATTGTTAGCTATAATCTGCACGCCTTGCGAATACAAACATCTCTCCCCAACCCAAAACAAGAGCAGAGTACAGCATCGTGCGAATATTAACAACTGTTGCACAATTTTACCCATATTCAATCATTTATATTTGTTCAGGGTGTAAATAAATTACACCACTCGGTTTTAACTGCATGCAGAGTGACTCTACAAAAGCAATGTAATGATAATGAACAAATGATCTGCAAAGTAAAACGGCTGAGTCAAAAATAAAGTAAAGTTTGATACTCACAAATCAATATGTAAATGAAGTATAATTAAGGTCGGCCGCGGTGGACTAATGCATGTGGTTCCGAGAGATGTGGGTTCAAACCCGGCCGGGATCGATGGATTTTTAGGATAGAAAAATCCAATGAAGATTTTCAGGTTCATAAAAGAACTGCAAACCTGAATAAAGAGACCTCTGTGCAAATTTACCGACAGTTACCTATCCTAGTAATAACCTAAGCTGCCCGCTGGGTGCTACTTACTTGTGGCGCGATATGCCGACCCCCATTATCACTCGTACTCTATATCGAGATGCGTAAAAAGCTTACTACTTAAATTAGCTTGGTCCCTATAGCCACTCCCATTAGGGAGCCATACTAAACCCCCCACGGGGAATAATGGGGTATATATAGATAAATAGTATTAACTTATATTATCAGCCTTCCTAGCCGCCAAAAAATGACTTGAAATGAACGTTCATAAAAAGATTTTGTTATTATTGATTTACTTCCATAAAACATCTTTAATTACATTTCGTACTGAAAACTTGATATTTTCCTTACATTTCGATACTCTCTTATCATATCCTTCATCTATAAGTTACATGATTTCTGGAATTTTATTTAGGACTAATCAACTAGCATTCTGACTACTACATCGTTAACGAGGATGTGTGACCTTAAGTTAGATTACGTTGTTAGATTAATTTCCGTTAAGTTACACTGCAAAAGTTATCTTAAGTTTCGGATTATCTATCCTGACTGACTTAACGTGTCCGGCGGATATGAATCAACATTCCTTTAAGTTAAAAATCCACCAGTATTCATAATTCATATCTGTCTTATATTTTGAAATTGTGTCATAAATTTGTTTTGATTTATATTATTGTCTAATGCATTTAAATACTTTCTTCAACATAATATTAATCTAAACATAATATTTAGTTTAGGCTATATCATCCTCCTTTATGTGTCAAACCGTAGTACTTTTACATTTTGAAACTTTCTCCTAAATTTGTTTTGTTTTATATTATTTCATAATGTCTTTAAATCCTTCTTCAGTCTGTAATAACCTACTTTATTCTTCTTATTAATTGTTTTCATGCAATATGCTATATATATATTATGCAATATAACTATATATATATAGGCCCTATAATAATTTCTTATGTTGCTAATACAATCTACACATAGTAAGTCGTCCAATGTTTGCTTTTATAACGAATTCCGAAAGAGTGCAGCTATTTAGGTTTATATAATCTGGTTAACCCCCATTCCCCATCGTTCGATTTGGCTTCTTAATGAAATCGACCTAATTTTTTCTTAATTAAATGCTATATGCCGGGTTTGGTTCCGATAGAAAAGAAACAAAAATTGCGGCCGTTAAATCATTAACAGACAATCGCGCGCGCTCACACACACACACACACACACACACACACAACACACACATACACAAACACACACACACACACGCACACACACACCAGAAACACGTATAGAGATAAACACACACATTTTCGGTGTCTAATAAATAGGATAATTGATTTGTTCAAAATTTAAAAAAAAATCTTTTCGTTAGAATAATCCCAATTGTTTTAATTTTTCAGAATTCGCTAAAACGTCCGAGTAAAGAAGTGGGTAATATATATATCATCATCATCATCATGAACAAATTCGTTTTAGGCCATGTGGCCTGTACGGTAAACCTAGCGAAGATGGTCTTGATCTTTCCACCGATGTTTTGGTCTTCCTTGGTCCCTATGTCCAGTTGGGGTATATTGGAATTCCTATTTTGGAAGTCTATTTCTTGTCATTATATATATATATATATATATATATATATCATCATCATGAACAAATTCGTTTTAGGCCATGTGGCCTGTACGGTAAACCTAGCGAAGATGGTCTTGATCTTTCCACCGATGTTTTGGTCTTCCTTGGTCCCTATGTCCAGTTGGGGTATATTGGAATGCCAATTTTGGAAGTCTATTTCTTGCCATTCTTCTCAGATGATTTTTCCATTATATATATATATATATATATATATATATATATATATATATATTTTACTGATAAATCAATATGAACATGGAATAGAACTATAATTTGTAACTATAATTTATTCAAATTGACTCACTGGCAATAACGAAACCGGTGGTTCATGTTCTCGCACACGTGAACTCTCCATACGTGCCTAAATTCAGTTAACATTTTCCAACCATATCTTGTATATTTGTAATTAACTTTTTCAAATCATGGAAAACATTATTTTCCCACTTCATTCTTGGCTGACATACTGAAGTTTTCCCTCTGGTTTTCTACGAAATTTCCAAGCCCCTCTTTCATTTCGCATTTTGTCACATGTCCTGTCCATCATGATCTGAAACTTAACTGTTCTTATTACATCCGGTTTACTGTAAAGTTCATGTAACTTACTGTTAAATAATTTTCTCCATTTACCTGTAAGTTCGTATCCCTTTGTTCCTAAGCTTTTCCTAAGCACTTTACTCCCAAATGTTCATAATGTTTTCACCTCTCTTAAAGTAAGAGACAATGTCCCACATCCTTGTAAAATATAGAACAACCACCGCTTTAATTTTTTTTTTCAGTTTAATATTTTTTTAAGAAAAGGTGGAATGACAAGCATTCCAATAATGCATAATACCTTCGCTATTTTTAATTTATTTCCACACCTCTTTAACGTGCCCACAGTTCTGCTTTCTCAAAGTGTGCGATAACACCCTTTATGTGCGCTGGAGTCCTTCAGAGTGCGATATAGATAGATAGATAGATAAATGAAAAGCTCTGCGGCCATCACTTAAGTGTTGGCGGTGAGCGATCCATTTTGGTCCTCCTTAATTTGTAGAAGCCCTGGTTCCTGTAAAATACATTTGCACCGGTTTAAATTTTGAATTCAAATTTGAAGTTAATTAGCGGGGTGAAGTCGGAAGCGGACCTTTTGGGGTTCTATTCCAGCATCTGCTCTTTGCATTGAGGGAAGCTGCTTAAAATCTCAATCGGAATAGTCGACCACGCGGGATCTTGCCAAGTTTGGTTTTCGGATGACTCTACATTGGGAGGGCCAAAACCGGACATCAGGCTTCTCTTTATTTAAATATAATATCTGTACATTTCAGATTATTATAATTATACATACGATTATGGTAACATGTGCAATTTTTTAAATTTTTACTCCTCAGTAGTTGTTGCTGTTCTATCTGTAGTTGTCTGGTGATGTCAATTTCTCTGGAACTGGTGGGATGAACCTGTAGCAGTAGGATTAGTTGTTAGTTTTTAATTTGTTGTATGTGCGATATAAGGACAGTAGAAAATTGGGGGGCGTTGAGGAGACCTTGGAAGGCGATAGCTGATTAAAAAAGAAAACGAATAAGTGTGTTTACCTGATATTTCAAATTGAAATTAAATACAAACTACTCTTTATATAAGATACCTATGGGACAAAAGGAGAAGAAAGTTCTAGGAATCCGCTTTCACTCTATGCCGCTTGGGCGGGAAAAAATGCCAGCCTACCTCTTTATCTCTGCTATAAAGTGCTTTTTTTTAACGATTTTAATAGTTTTAAATGTATGTTCGGTTTTATTAATCACGACTTTCCACATGAGTTGTTTGTAACAATTGTAAAGTTTACAATTCAAAGCATCTTCTAATTCTATATAAAAAATGAAAAGCTTTGCTTTAATTTTAGTAAAAATAATTCTAAATATGATTACATCTGCGTTTTACTTGCTCTCATTTATAATGCAAATTTGAACTGAGATATATTATATGGCTCGTTTAAAACAATAATAGCAATTGCTGTTTTAAAAGCGCATCATAAAAACAATTCAACATTAATATGAGTCATGATGAAGTTGCGTTGAGGTTATTCAAAATTAGTATAAAATTATGAAATGCTTTCCTAAAAGAAATTGACATTTTGAAAACAGTTAACAACGATCATCTGATAAATGAAAACGCACCCAGTACGTGTAATCCCCTCTACCAGATCTTCAGTGAAACATCAGTTTTGAATCCTGCTGATGATGGGACTAGTCCCGAAAGCGCTACAGATAAATAATTAATAAAGTTGAGGAGACGGACCTTTTAGGTAAATATTTCCTCATTTTATAAAGTAAAGTGATCCCACAACAGACCCGGAGGCCCTTGGGGTAGTAGGAGGTTAAGGCTCCCACTTTTTCTAGACAATCGGCACTTTATGTCAGCCGGGTTGTCAGCCCTGCGTGACGGCCGCCTTTACCCCAGAACAAGCATCCAGTACTAATTTCCGTTAGAGCCTGAGTCGACCCCAGGGCCATAGTGCCGCCAGAGGGTTTGGGTCAGTTTAAAAATCCTGACCCCAACGGGACTTGAACCCTCGACCCTCCGGCTTGTAGCCCAGTGCCTTAACCACTACGCTACGGCGTATATAAATAAAACAATAGCAATTATTACTTTTTTTAAAACAATGCCACCAGGGTGTCATCACGATATTTATGGTATTCTCTCCTGGCATGGCGTACTTATTTCCTACTTCTGAGGTTGGGGCATCTGGAAGGCGGGGTTACGCTGCCCCGATGTTATGAAATGTGATGCGTCAGGAGAGGCCTTAATCTAAACTTAATATCATGAGGCGAATATGATAATGTTGCCCACATGGTGTTCGAGGACCGTTATGGACCTTAAAAATTCTTGATATTTGTCTTACAGACGAGGAAAACCCCCGAAAAAATTCACCTAAGGAAACGCGTCCCAACCGAGACGCTGCGTGATAAGGCAGTACGCTACCTCGAGACCGCAGAGGTGGACTATTTTTAACAAATGGTAAGTTTAAAAATTTGGGGAGAGGTCGTTAGAAAAGTTTTGATCCTCAAAAGGGGCCGTGGGCGAAATAAGTTTGAGAAGCTATGGTATATCCATCCATCCATAGTAATTCTGCCCGAAGGCAGGTCCTTCACTGCAATCATAGCATTTTCATGCTATGCTTGCAGCTTTACTAGGGAATCGTACGTGTGGTAGCTTCCCGTTGCTTTCCACACGGTGAAGGATGATGTTAATGATGATGATGGCCATATGATTTCGGGGACCGTTTGAGACTTACAGTTTTTCTGACATTTGTCTTACAGGTGAGGAAAAACTTCGATAAAAATCTCATCCAGAAAAATGCCCCGACCGGGGATCATACCCGGCCCGCTGCGTGAAAGGCAGCACGCTACCTCGAGACCACAGCGGTGTACCTATGGCATATATGTGAAGGAACATAATGATGACGATGATATCACATAACGGTCGAGAACTATAAGAAGTTGGTTGGGGACAGACATTAAGATCAGTTGTTGGAGATATGTTTTATGATCCAGTAAGCAACATTTGCTACATGTTCTATCTACTAAAAAAAGCATTCCTCTCACAACGTGAAAATTGCAGTTGAATTACGAATGGCATTAAACAGGACATAAACCGTTCCGCCACACTGCAGTTAAAGCAACAAATGAAATGACGGAAACACATCTTTTGCTCCCATAACGGCCAGTTATAAGCTAGCAATTTTATATTTCACCCTCCCCAGTTTCAGATACGTTAAGTTTATCGTTAGGCATGCAATTGTTTTAATCTAACGAGCTTCCCTCATCGTCTCCTGCATTTTTTTTTTTAATGGTGGAGTTTGAAATTATCTTCAAGTTGATAGTTTCATATTAAGTCTAACTTTCTCTCTGATGTATTTAATTAAAGAACATGTACTGTTGAAGAACACTGTTTCTTTTTATGACCTTCATGTCCAGTACTCTGAAACTCCAGATTAAATTTCGCACATTCCGACGGAAAATTGTAATCTCTGCTTCAGAACTAATTCTATGGCAATAAGGTTAGCATTTTCTAAATCTGGCAGTTCCATTGCACCGATAAATAATGCGTTAGCATTTTCTAAATCTGGCAGTTCCATTGCACCGATAAATAATGCGTTAGCATTTTCTAAATCTGGCAGTTCCATTGCACCGATAAATAATGCGTTAGCATTTTCTAAATCTGGCAGTTCCATTGCAGCGATAAATAATACGTTAGCATTTTCTAAATCTGGCAGTTCCATTGCACCGATAAATAATGCGTTTTCTTCTTAAAATAGGTTACTAGGCGAGTCACACTTTCATGCGTAAAGATTTCAAAACACATTCTTTTTGCCTTCACTAAAATTGTATCATTATAGGTGCTTAAGCCTGTACAGGCCTTGACCGTCCCAACAGTGCGCCTCCATATATAGTCCAGTTTTAATTTAGGGACTCTTAATACTTTTTTACGAATAGTGTTGTCAAATCCATATCCAATCCCACCAGCATGACAATAGTGTCTCTGAAAAAATTACTACCCAGAAGATCGATAAAATACATTGTCTAAGACTGTGTACAATATATATATATATATATATATATATATATCATCATCATCATCATCCGCTATCATGGCAGCTGCCGCCGTCTTCCGGAAACCAAATGCCATTCCTCTCTGTCCATTCATTGATCTTCCTCCAATCCTCTGATATTCATAGCTGCTTGTACCCCTTCTTTCCAAGTTTTCTTCCTCTCTTCCTCTTTTCCATTGGGATGCATTCCATAACAATTTTAGGCAATCTTTGCTCTGGCATTCTTTTGACATGGCCATACCACTGTAATCTTTTCTTTTCTATAACGTCTATGATGTCCGGCTCCTCTTGTACACCCATAATTTCCCTTATTTCTTTATTTCGTATTCTATCCATTCTAGAATTTCCAGCTATCTTCTTAAAACATCCATTTGTGTACTTAAAATTATTTTCGTTTCCCTGGCAGGAATTTTCCAGACTTCAGCACCAATGTTAAACTGCTCTGAATTATGGTTTGATATATTTGTAATTTTCTATTTTTTGAAACTATCAAAGGGTAGAGGAAGAAAACATTGAACAAAAATTACCCATCCCCCAGGTTGGGGGTTGAAGCATCGGGTCAACTCCTCGTTCTTCATAAAAGTAAAAAAAGTGCTGAAAAACGAAACATCAAGCTTCGGATATATATATATATATATATATACTAATTGGCCCGCCGAACGTCGTATCGCCTTTAAATATTTTTACGTTACTTTTTCCGATGATTTAATAGTTATCTGCTATTCGGGGCGGAAACAAATCCAACAAAAACAATGATCATAAAAATCGGTCCAGCCGTTCTAGAGTGTATCCAATAGTGTAACTAATCCGATTTTGTTTTATATATATATATATATATATATATATATATATCCATCCATAGTAATTCTGCCCGAGGGCAAGTCCTTCACTACAATCAACATTTTCATGTTATGCTTGCAGCTTTACTAGGGAATTGTAGGTGTGGTAGCTTCCCGTTGCTTTCCACACCGGTGAAGGATGATGATGATAATGATAAGGATGATGATGATGGCCATATGATTTCGGGGACCGTTTGGGCCTTAAAGTTTTCCTGACATTTGTCTTACAGGTGAGGAAAAACCCCGATAAAAACCTCACCCAGAAAAACTGCCCCGACCGGGGATCGAACCCGGGCCCGCTGCGTGACAAGGTAGCACGCTACCTCGAGACCACAGCGGTGGACTCTATATATATATACAGAAGTCCCGGCCACGCGTTGCTATGCCTAAGGTATGCGTTAAATTATGTTGTAGTAAACTAAGTGAGAAATCTAAATCAGGAAGTTTTTGTTTTACACAATTTTTTAGTTCTGGTACGTTAACTACACCCTGTATAAATATGGGTGGTGGTTTATGTGGAAGTGGTTTTGTTGATTGAGATGAATTTATGTTGTCTGCATTTTCAGTATCATCCATAAGTGTATCATAAGGATTATATACATTTATTGATTAATATTTTGAGGAGGCTTTCCTATTTCAATATACTTTCTTTTTTTTATACGAACTCGTTGGCAGTTTGGATTCTCGTCATCATCAAGAAGTCTCTGTATAGTAATATCACCTTGTGATATATTACAGTCATCTTGTTTTTCATTTAATTGAGGCATGGAGATTTTTTCTGTAATATTAGGCATATTATTATAACAGACTTACTTACAATTCTGTTATTCCGTTCCTTAGGACCTTCATATGTTTTTAAATTGATATTCTTCTTAAATGTAAGATTTATGTCACATAGGCCTATACCAATTTGCGGAAATTCACTTTATATCTTATCATTCATGGTCTCTAGAACTGATTAGCCATGTTGTTCAATGTCCCTTCTCGGTCCAGTTAAATTAAATTAAGTTGCTGTCTTTCAGCCAGATTACTTAAAAGTAATACTTACACACGAAATTAATATCATTATCATCAATATATTGAAAATAAAATAAACACTGAACACACTTAAATTATGAAATAATCAATATTTGTAATTCAATTGAAATTCGCGGTTGCAACAAAAAAGCACAGCCACCTGGTTAAATAATAAACCAATTACCTTACACTGTCATCTGTTAGAATCGTATGGAACTCACAGATAATTATAACTCTTTGTTAAATAATAACAAATATTTTGCAATAAAAAATAATGCGACTATAAATTTAGTTTTAAACAATCGTAGGTCTCAAGTTGGATCAAACAGCACATAGTGTGCAAAATTTTATTAAAATCGGCTTAGTTGTTTAGGATTCCATCGCGGACAAACAACGTGACACGTAATTTTTATATATTAAGATATATATATTGTTAGCATTGTTATTTTAGACACTAGAAACTTCCAGGCAAGTTTTACCCAATAATTATCTAAAACTGAGGTCAGAATTTTTAAACTGTCCAAATCTTCTGTTGGCATTTCATGACCCTGACGTCTACTTAGCCTCTAACGGAAATGAGTACCAGACTCTTATTCTGGGGGCAAAGGCCGCCGTCACGCAGGACTAACAAGCCGGCTGACAACTCATGCCGATTGTCTTACTACTCCCCAAGGACCTCTTGAGGCTTTTAGTGGGATCAATTTAATTAATTAAAAGTTGCTATCCGATGTGAGTATTTAGTTGTCATGTTTCCTACTAACCTTTTCTAACCTTGAGTGCCGTCCTTGTCTAACAATATTCACAGTAATATTTATAGTCACTGGTTTTCTTTTCTCAAAAATTCCTTGAAATCTTGAGTGTTTTCACCCCCACCCTCCTAATACATTCCAGCGCATTGCTATTTAGCTAAGCACGGCATTCAACTGTGTTTGTTCTTCCGTCAGACATATTATGGTGAAGGAGGGTAAGGTGGGGATCCATCTCTTTCTTAATCCGACCAGACTACTTCTCTCTCTTAAAAAGACCGAACAACTAAATTCTCACAGACTATAACTATCGCACCCAGAGGATCATGGCCGCGCGGACGTAAACTGTCCATACATCGCTCTCCTGAGCTAATATTTTCTAATCATTCCCTGTACAATTCACCTCCATCAAATCATGGTTAATATTATTCTCCAAACTCATTCCGCCCTACCTACTGGGCGCATTTCCACTGGTTTTCTTACAATAAGTTTCCAAGCTTTTCTTTGATGTCACCCATTCGCGCCACATGTCTTGACTATCGCAGTCTAAGGGACTAACTGTTCTTATTACATTTAGATTCCCATAAAAATAATGTGTCTCAGTGTTATGAAGCTTTCACCATTGACCTATTCGTCTCTCTTTGGTCCAAACATTTTCCTATGCACTTTGTAATGTTTTATCCTTCTTTAAATTTATAGACCATGTAATGCATCCATATAATGTAACTGCAAGAATCATTATTTTTATAAATTTTTAATTTGGCATTTTTGGACAAGTCCATCTAATTTACAATATCTATCTATCTTCGGGTTTTTACAGCTGCTGCCGTCTTCCTGTGCCAAACCTCCAAAGCCTACGGTCTTGGGCATCTTCGATGCTTAGCCCTCTAGCTTGCATTACTGTCTTCATGTTTTCCTTCCATGTTAACCTTGATCTTCCTCTTTTCTTCTTTCTGTTAGGATGCCATTCATATAGTTGCTTCGGCCATCGCTCATCTTCCATTCTTAAAACATGTCCTAACCACTTTAATTCCTTTTCCTCAATTCTTTCAATTATGCTTTCTTCTGCTTCCATTTTGTTTCTAATTTCCTTATTTGTGACACGTTCTAATTTAGACTTTCTGGCACTTCTTCGTAAATAATCCATTTCTAGAGCTATTAGTCTATTCTTGTAGTACTTATTGATTGTCCATACCTCACTTCCGTACATTGCAACAGATTCCACCAATGTTTTACCAATATATTTTTTTGTGTCTTTCCAAATATGCTTATCCCACCATATGGAATTTAATGATGATATTATTTTGCTACTCAATTCAATTCTATGTTTTATGTTCTCTTTGCCTATACCTTCGATGTTATCCATAATCATTCCCAAATATTTAGTTCTAATTTACAATAGCATACGTATTTTGAGTAGAACCTATGTTTAATTTATTTAAAAGTCTCATTACTGTTTGTAATTATTGTTCCTAGGTATTTGAACTCGGATATTTCTTATACATTTCCTTCATTCCTAGATAATAAATAGAAGAACTAGTGTCATATTTCCTACCCACCCGAGAAAAATTATTTTTTTCCTATATCTCACCTGATGACGCCAAAAGAGCAGTATTACGCATTAATTTCTAAAGCACAAGGAATAGACAATATAACAATAACTCTCCTGCAAAAAATAATTGACATTATTCTCCCGACAATAACCCACATTTTTAATGCCTCTATAATGACCGGGACCTATCCCAGACTCTGGAAAATGGCTCTAGTTCGTCCTACACCGAAATCAAACACTCCCACAACACTCGATGATTATAGACCAATTAGTATTCTTCCCTGTTTATCTAAAGCACTGGAACACATAATACACTCACAGTTAACAGACTACCTCACCACACACGACTTACTTTATGAGCATCAGTCTGGTTTTAGAACAGGACATCACACAAGTACTGCACTACTTGACATTGTAGAGGACATAAGAGACTCAATGGACAAAAGCAAACGCACAGCAATAGTCCTACTCGACTACAGCAAAGCCTTTGACACAGTAGATATAGACTTAATGCTGACGAGACTTAAGACACTACATCTGTCGGAAAACTGCCTTGATTGGTTTAGATCTTACTTCACTAATCGTCAGCAATCAGTTTCTGTTAATAATCGCATTTCTTCCTGGCGCTTGGTGAGGAAAGGGGTACCTCAAGGCGGCGTCCTCGCTCCTCTTCTCTTCTCAATTTTTATTAACGATGTAACCAAGAAACTACAACACTGCAAGCATCATCTTTACGCAGACGACTTACAGATTTGCACACACTTTAGACCTGACGAAATTAAGGAATATATTGACAAAGTAAACACTGACCTCAGACATACATCTTTATGGTCCAGACAATATGGACTAAAACTAAATGTAAAAGAAACGCAAGCAATAATTATCGGACATCCAAGACTATTACACTCCATAAACAATGGCAATATGCCGGCTATCATATTAGATAACGAACAAATTCCTTATACCGACGTCGTTAAAAACTTGGGACTTTACTTAGATTCTAATTTAAATTGGCATGCCCAAGTAAAACAAACATCTAAAAAGATCTTCTCCATAATGTATTCCCTAAAGCGTCTGAAAAATTTTCCTCCTACAGCTCTTAAAAGAATTTTAATTAAAACTTTAGTGATGCCGCATTTTGACTATTGTGACGTTCTACTAACTGACATAAGTGACGGATTGTCGGACAAACTACAGCGTGTCCATAATATGTGTATCAGATTCATATTTAATGTTCGAAAATACGATCACATTTCTCCATTATTCCACAAATTGTCATGGCTACATCTAAAAGAGAGAAGAAAATCGCACTGTCCAATTCTCTTATTTAAGATCCTACATACCTCGATTCCCAATTATTTATCATCTCGTTTCCAGTATCTATCCTTAAACCACAACTAAACACAAGATCACAACATAGTCTCATGCTTAATATACCGCAACATAGGACAACACATCACTCCATACCATATACTATTTTCACTTCTCACAACAGGAATTCCCTACCACAAGAAATAAGGGGCTGCCTGACATTGGCATATTTTAAAAGAAATCTAAATTTATATTTGCTCTAATGTCGACTTCATTATTGCCCAGTGTAAGGTACATATATTAATTGGTGTTTATCGTATAATTTATCATGTTTATATTATTATAATAATAATAATTATTATTTTTATTATTATTATCGTAAGTATTATTATTGTTATTATCGTATAAAATTTTGATTTGTACATGAAATATACATTGCTACATTTAATCTATCTTTAACTGTTTATAATTAGTATAGTGTATATCTATATTTGTCAAATATTTATTTGTATTTGTGCTGGTTGAGTAGAAGAGAAGGCCTTATGGCCTTACCTCTGCCAGAATAAATAAAACATCATTATTATTATTATTATTATTATTATTATTATTATTATTATTATTATTATTATTACTATTATTATAATAAGAACTGCCGGGCATTAGCTTCCTTTAAACGACATTTAAATCTCGTTCTTTTGCAATTCGTGTTTCACCGGATTAATTTATTGTTTTGATTATTCGCTTTTCTAATAATATTGGCTTGTTTCAGTTTCATTTTAGTTTAATTTATATGGATATTTATTTTTATTTACTTATTCTATATTATGATCTTATGCATTTTTTCTATACATAATATTTTTCACTGGTTGAGTGGAAAAGAAACCTTATGACCTTAACTCTGCCGGTTTAAATATATAAAGTATTATTAATATTATTAATTAAATCCGTCCGGAATTACATATTTGGGGAAAAATTAGTGCAGATGGAAGTCATGATGCTGAATTTGATGAAAGGACAAATAAGGGCAAATCAACAATATCAAAATTAAATGGCGTTTTATGGGATAAAAATATCAGTTAAAAAACAAACATTTTTAATAGAATAATAAGGAGTGCTATGACATACGGCGCAGAAACATGGAATTAAAATCTAGAGCAGTAAGTAATTAAATTCAGCAGAAATGGATTTTTGGAGGCGCGCGCGTTCAGCTGGAATTTCTAGAAGAGATAAACAAGAAACAGCGTAATTAAATAAAATATGAATGTTCGAACTCCAATTGTGGATTTCATAAAAAACAAACAATTAAAATTATATGGTCATATAAAAAATAATGACAGAAAGCAGATTCCCAAGAAGAATACTACAGGGAATCATTTTAAGCGGAAACCCTTTTACAGCATTGCAGCGGTTATCACTTTTCCCGCGATTGTGCTTGCACCGGCGGGGAGCGTGTTCCGTTAGTACCGGCAAATGAAGACAATTAGAAGCTACAAAATACAAATAACTCAACTAATTTAGATTATTATAAAAATAGGCTTACACATAGAGGCTTCTTACTCACCATTTATTTGTGATACTGTTGAAATGACCTGTTTCCTGCGCCAAACGTTTTAGTGATATTCTAGGACTTACTTCTAATCGCACCTGAATAACCTCAAGTCTCTCTACTGTTAAAACGTGCCTTTAACGCTTTTTTGGAATGTCACAAACTGAACCTATTGTATGTCACTTTTTTTATCAACTTCGAAAGGCACTTTTTTGTAGGAATCGTACAGTCAGGATATTTTTCAAAAAATCTCCGAACATTCCAACAAATAAATTCGTTGTTCAACTATATAGTTAATTTTCGATTAATTTCTTATATAACACACGACAACAAGTGACATGTGTCCCACTACAACTCACTGAAACGACTAACCGGTGGGATGTTGTGTACAACTTATCTCCCACGCTGCGATCGTACTACTCACATTATGCGACGGCAGAATGATGCGAGGTTTCCTCTTAAAATGGATTCCCTGTAGAATGGGCATCACTTGGTGAAGAAGAAGAGGACGGCTAAAAATAATATGGATTGATGGTGTTTTGAACAGCATGAGGAAAAAGGAATTGACGATAGAGACGAGAATGACAGAGAGATGTGGAGGAGAATGACAGTATATTAATTGGGCACAGGAAAATGTTGCGAAACATTGCGAAATCTGCTAAATAAAAATTATTATTATTATTATTATTTATATTTATTTATATACAGATTTTCTACGTTAACACACCTTTCTGTGCCTAAAGTTTTATTTTCCTTCTCCACTCGTCCCTATTCACCCACTCCATGCCTTCCGGTACTCTTCTTCTCATTCCAGTTCTTATTTCTTGCATCCAAGAGTTTTGTGATGTTCCTTTCTTTCTTCTTCCAGTCGGACACCTTCCAATGTTTTTTATTCTTCTTGCATTCGTCGTACCTATCCATAATAAAGTCATATGAGAAAAAGTGAGTATTAAATATTCAATAGTAGATTATATAAGAAATTAACAAAAATTAATATTTAATATTAATTTTTTCTCGTCTGTCTTTATTTCTTTTTTTATTTATTATCCATTTTTATATTTTATATGGTTTTATTTATTTTTATTTAATTTTTATTTTTTTTTTAGATTTCTTATTATTGTTTATTTAATTTATTTTTAATTTTTAAATTAATTAATTAATAAAATATGATTTTCTTATTATTGTTAATATTATTATTATTATTATTATTATTATTATTAATTATTATTATTAAGTATCTATTCCTTTTAATAATGAATTTCTACACGATATATTTAGTTTCACTCATATTGACTACCAGACGCAATTTCTTGGTGCTATTTAATAGAATGAATGTGTTGGCGTAGCATAAATAATCCAGAAGTTTCTCATGCTACCACAAAAACTTGTCAATCTCAGCCACCGTTTTATCGCAGGCTTTAGGATATGTGCAGTGAATAATGCGGTCGTAGAGTAACTGTATAACAAAATGCTAATGTTATTCACAGCTTTAATTATATCAAAGCTCGTAGAATTGAATTCATTTGTAATATAATTGATTGGAACAAAACTCGTGTAATCACAACCAAAGACAAGCTGAAAACCCGAATTCTATCGGCCATATATTGCACGAGATATGGAAGGTTGGGGGAGCTGATTAACGGCAGTGCTAGAGGGCCATTGTCTGCTAGCGATATAACTCATTGAATGCGTCCTACATCAATACGTGTGGATTTATTTCTTTGTTACACAAATCTACAAAATGTTGAAGCAAGGCTAATTTGGGATCCATCTGTAGAAGTGAATAGATGGGAAATCAGTCATGGGATTTATGCTTTTGTATTGGGAAACTGTATTGTACTTGTGCTCAAGCCAAGGTTGTCCAGTTCTAACACATTGCTTACAAATACATTTTATATAATCCTGTGCCCCATTTCACTCCTCAAATGGAATTATGACAAATTTCACATTTTGTTACGTATTGGCTCAGGTGGTAACATGCTTCCTTCTTTTCTAGTGGACCCGGGTTCGATACTCGGCAAGATTATTTTTTTTTATTCAGGTTGTCTTTAATGACATTCTGGCTTTCTACCGTGGCATTAGCAGAATCGTAATCCAATTCTTAGGTTGGGGCACCTGGAAGGCAGAGTTACGTTATCCCGATGTTATGATTGGTGATAAATGATAATGAAGCGCCTGAAAAGTCCTTAACATAAACTTAACCTATGTTCCATACCAAGGGCAACCACAGAAATAATTTTCTTAAGAAAAAAATCTTATGGTCTCGTCGGGAATCGAACCAATACCTAATGAACTGTAGTCAGAAACGCTGACCACTAGCCCACGAGGTTGTAAAGTTTCCATTCTTAGGACCAGGAGGGGTGTTGGTGTATCAGATTCCTGCATTAAATTGTAAGTCCCTTTGCAGGGCCTTCGTATGCTGAGAGGGCATGTGGTAGCGATTTGTTCATCGGATGGAGACGTTAAGCCTAGCTGTACACAAACACAATAACATACAATCATTCTATGCTATTTTCTGTACATAATTCGAACAATACATTTTCTTCGTAAAGTGGTCTGTGGAAGTGGTGCGTACATTGAATAAGATGAAATTAACGTCCACCCAGCGTGAACCGGAAGCACGAGATATGCATGGGTGACATTTACATTTAATGGATTTTTTGAGCGCAAGATAATATTATTAAATTACATTTTTTACACGGCTGAAAATTTGGGGGATTTTAATTGACCCTAAAAACTGATCTGGAGAGCTTTATTTTTTTGTACATGAGTTATCAAGTAACAAAATTATTTACATTTTAGCAAAATCCGATCGAATAAAGATTGAGATTGTTCTCACGAAAAACATTAAAAAATACAAATAATCAACTATCCTATCTAGTAGGCCTATATAATATATAGGCCCTAATATATATATATATATATATATATATATATATATGTTTTTATGTACGTGTGTGAGTGTTTGTATACCCGTAATTTTTTTTTTATCAGATCCAAACTTGGACAATAACTATAAATTAAAGAATGTAAGATCGAGTTAGCAACATCGGATCATTAGGTGTCGGAGTTTACGAGTAACAACAATTTAAAAAAATAGCTCTGACAGCAGCAATTTTCGATATTTCGCAACGAAACTCCACATAAGCCACTAACATAAAATGAGGAAGATATTGTTTGAAAATGAGTGAAATGCAACAATTACAAGTGGGGTTTTACCTGAAATAAATAATTTGCTCTAGCAACTGTCATATTTACCTCGTCGCAATTTATAGCATATTATTAAAATAACCCTTAAATTGGCAATGTATCCCATAATATACATTTGCTGACTGATATAATATTTTAATAAATTATTGGACAATTGAATGAATATATATTATTTAAATTTGTATCGAATTATATAATAATATGCAATAGGTACTATTAGGGTTATGCGTGATTTGTTTTCACTGCAATGCGACACTTTTGAAAAATAAGCTACATCGGAAATTGAGTATCTCCAATTTAATGAAATAAGTATATATTCCGTAATCCAGAAAAATGGGACCATAAAATCAACTTGATTATTTTACTCAGTTCCTGCGAGACATTCTTTTTACGAAACAGATTGAGGAGGAAATTTATTTGGTGGCAGTTGAATGTTTATTATTTATGATACAGTAGATTTTACAAAGTTTTTATAATTTATAAAGTGCAGCCACCTAAACTTTAGGGGTAGAAGTACTTCATCATCATCATCATCTGCATTCATGGATTAGGTCTGTTGACCCGTTCCGACTTCAGCCCATCTCTTTCTAGGTCTGCCCACATCTCGGGTGCCTTTAAGTTTGTATTTTGTTATTTGCTTTGGATATCTAGCTTCATTCATTCTGTCTATGTGTTACTTCCATTTTTGTCTATATGTATCTATTTTATTAGTTATTGCAAATATTTCAAGTTCCTCATTGCCCCGTCCACAGGGTTACGTGGGGAGAAGAGAAGTCCCCGAAGCCGTAGCGAAGGCAACTTCTCTAGGAGACGAACACTCCGAAATTGCAGTTCCCTGCCCTCCAAGAAGAGCGGTTTGGCTAGAAGCTGGTAACTTCTACTAGTAAAAAAAACTTACTCATAAACTTCAGTAGAAGTACTTTTTCAATTTATTTTATTGTATATAAAATGGACATCCTTCTTTATTTATCTGAAAACTAAATTTAATAATCTTGAATAAATATTGAGTTATGACTTAGAATGTGATAGCTTGTCATTTAAGACTGCCATTTAAATGTCCTCCATCCACATAAACTTCAGTAAGTATGTTGCTTGTTTTCCATAACATGTATTTTTCAATCCTTTTTCCCCTCATAATTTCAAAAATATTTGGGATAATGTAGACAAATTTTGGATACAAGTCTATTACATATCCATTCCATACTACAGTGTTCTGCCCGATGGCAGTTCTTTCACTGCAATCATAGCATCTGCTATGCTTTGCAGCTTTACTAGGGAATTATAGGTGTGGTAGCTTCCCTTTGGTTTCCACACTGGTGAAGGATGATGATGATAATGGTGGCCGGATGATTTTCGGAGACCGTTGGGCCCTAAGCTTCCTAACATTTGTCTTACAGATGAGGAAAAACCCCGAAGAAATCTCTCCCTGTCCTGACCGGGAATCGGACCCGGGCCCCGCTGCGTGACAAGGAGACAGCACCGCTACCTCGAGACCACAGCGGTGGGACGATGACATATAGAGAAACAAAATTACTAGAATCTCCCCCGTTAATATGAATTCATAATCTAAAAATAATTGACTCAAAAGTTAAAAAAAAAAACATAGCATTCGATAAAAATCAAACATTATTTACCCTATAGTTATTTAAGAAAATCTGGCACATTGTACACATATATGATTTAAGAACCAGAACAGAAAAGGATATAATTGAAAAATATTCAGAATTATAAACATTATCTGCTAATGCTAATAAAATGCGTTTTTTCAGATACCCTTTTTCAATGTAAAATTATTAGTAGTGGCTCATATTTTGGTATTATCAGAATAGTGTATCTTAAAGAAGGAAGTTGGTTCATAATTAGACACCAATTCGTGATTCGGTACAGCTTCGAAGATTTTGAAGGGGAACTGCAGAAAAAAAGGAAAAAAAACGAGCGAATCGAACATGTTAGCAGGTTAAAAATGTAAATGAAAATAAGAGCATGATATACAGTGATATAACATTTTTTTTATTCAATGCCTCAGGTTGTCATTTCGACATTTATGGTGTTCTCCCCTGGCACTGGCCTAAATGTAACCTATTTCTGAGCTTGTGACGCCTGTGAAGGCGGGGTTACGCTGCCCCGATGATATGATGGGTGATGATGATTATAATGGTACACCCGGAGAGTTCTTATTCCTAAACTTAATCTAAGGCGAATAAGAATGATGATGATTATGATGGCCATATGATGTTCGGGGGACCGTTCGGACACTACGTTTCCAGACATTTGTTTTACAGTTGTGGAAAAAACTCCGAAAAAAACTACACGCAGGAAACCGGTTATTCGAATTCGGGCGCGCATTTTGGCAAGGCAGCACGCTACCTCGAGACCGCAGCGGTATTAATAGAGATTATGATTTGTTTTAAAAGTGGAAAATAATCTGTCTTATATAGGATGAGCGAGAAGAATAAAACAACTCTATGGCACGACAGACCTAGATGGCCACTTAAATCTAAAATAGAACGTAACTTCTGACTGTGCAACTTATAATTTCGTTTTATGTCTAAATGAAAATAGAAACTATACATACAACATTTTCTCCACCTGAATTCATGAAACTTCGTCACAGAGGAACACCGTACACTAAACGAATTCCTTAGCAATTCCAATTTACATTAAATTTTGCCGATTAAGAAATGAATATCTCTTTTGTTGAATCGAAGAAACTCAATTTCTTAAAGGTAAAGTGATCCCACTACAGGCCTCAGGAGGCCCTTGGGGTAGTAGGAGGTTAAGGCTCCCACTTTTTCTTGACAATCGGCACTTGATGTCAGCCGGGTTGTCAGCCCTGCGTGACGGCCGCCTTTACCCCAGAACAAGCGTCTGGTACTCATTTCAGTTAGAGGCTGAGTCGACCCCAGGGCCATAGTGCCGCCAGAAGGTTTGGGTCAGTTTAAAAATCCTGACCCCACCGGGACTCGAACCCTCGACCTTCCGGCTTGTAGCGCAGTGCCTTAACCACTACGCTACGGCGTGCCCCCTCTCAATTTCTTATGCCAGCATATTTAAAAGTGTCGGATTGCAGGGAGGAGCCTCCGACCAGGGAATTCTACCTGAAATACTCGCCACTGAAGATGCCCTCCGCAGTTGAGGGAGAAACGTATGGAATAAACACCAGTACAGGTGAAAGGAGAAGACTACATAACAATGAACAACATTTCGTCTTGAAACTGGTCATGGTTGCTTGGCAGCACATCTACATAGAATTAAGCTACTAGGCTCTACACACTGCATAGTATGCAAGGACAAAAATACGATAATGAACAAGGATCACTTGATGTTCTGCGCTAATCTTCAGAAAATAGTTGGAACACCATTCCAAATTGCTGAATATTATTGGGAAGCCCGCATGCGAATTATGATGAATCAAGAGCTTCAGAACATTTGAATACTACTACTACTACTACATAACAAATGAACTACTTGGTCTTTATAGGAAGCCAGATATAAAAAGAACAGTTAAGTCTCGTAGACTGCGATGGGCAGGACATGTGGCACGTATGGGGAATGGAAGACGTGCATGGAAGCTTCTTGTAGGAAAGCCAGTGGGAAAACGCCCAGTTGGTAGACCAAGAATGAGGTGGGAGAATAACATTAACCATGATTTGAGGGAAGTAGATTGTACAGAGAATGACTGGAAAACATTAGTTCAGGATAAGCCGAAACAGGTCAACAAATGGCCTAAATTCGTGAATGTACTATGATGATGATATTTCAGGATAAGGATGTATGGAAAGCTTATGTCCGCGCGGCCATGAACCTGCGGGATCGATAGTGCCAGTGAGTAAGTAAGTAATCGAACACGGTCACATAGCTAAGAATCTCTTAACATTAATAATAATAATAATAATAATAATAATAATAATAATAATAATAATAATAATATCATGCACAGCTAAGTACATTTGTATTTAATACAATTACAATTTTCAATCATTCCAGGTTTCGAACGAGGTCTCATTAGGCAGGAAGTAAGCAAGCTACCGTCTTGGCTAGCGCAGCGGACTCTTTTAGATACATGAATTTGTTGCATTTGGCCACATTGCTGGACAAACGTGTGAACAGTTTGGCAACATAGCATATATATGCGCTTGAAATGCAAGTAGCCACACATTTATCATAAGATGACTAAAATGTGGGCGTTTTCGATTTGGCTTCATCTGCACCTGGATTCAGTACCAGAACGTGACTCCATTGCTGATTTTATCTTTTCCCCTGCATATAATAACACTATTTATTCCGTAAAGCGTGAAGAACCGGACAATAGAGCACTGCACTACTTGAGGCGCTGTTCGGATAGAACTGGGACTGATTTAGTGACAATTCAAATGACGAATGTCTTACTAATGTCTTTCCAAAATATGACCTACTCTTAACATGTAGGTTTACATATAACAGGTTGCTATAAAATTCTTCTTACAAACTTCTAGGACTTGTAGAGGGGACTGAGTTGATAATATTTAGAAATGGAAACCATGTCCGGAAACTTACCGTTTCGGTGCTACAGCCGTTTGAAAACAAGCATTGCCTGAACGTACGTCACGTGTCTCAACAAGTAATAGCTTTCGCGATTCGCCTAAATCGAAAATTTTCCTATCAAGTATTTCAAGACTTGGTGTTTTTTTGTCCCGCGCCGTAGCCGAGCGGTTAAGGTAGGAAGCCTTGGCGCAGAGCTACGGGACTTGCGCTGGTTCGAGTCTCCATGGGGGAAGACATTTTCTCATGGTATTTCGGCCAGTATGGGACCGGTGCCCACCCAGCATCGTGAGGCAATTGGGTAGCTACAATAAGTAGCGGCTCCAGGTTGAGGAACCAGCTATAACGGCTGGGGGACTCGACATGCTAACCACATGTCACCCCTACACTGGCTGTTGATCATCTACCTCTGTGATTGACACATGTGGATGTGAAGGGCCAGCAGCCGGCTGGTAAAAGGGCAACCGCTGAAAAGTGGAAAGACCCTCAATCGGATCGGTGTTTTTTTAATGTCAAAATTTTTCGAAATTTTGAAAACTGCTAAAAATTAATTGTGGAGGGTGTAACCGGGATTATTAATGTAAAGTCATGATTCAGTTCCCTTTTTGTTTCTTTGGTTATTAATGAGTTGAATTGTAAAACAAGTGATGCATTGTGTCACGCCTCATAATAAATTGCTTGTAAAAGTGGTCGCGTTAAAAACATGTTTTCAAACGGTTGTAGCACGGAAACGGCAAGTTTCCGGACATGGTTTCCAATTCTGAATTCATGAACTCAGTCTCCTCTACAAGTCCTGGATGTTGTTAAGGGGAATTTTAGAGCACCTGTATATTACTCCGCAGAATATCTGTTATTCTAACAAATTTTCATTTTTATAAAATTACAGTTGGAAGTAACATTATGAGTTTCTTCTTACTAATAAGGTGAGTTTGTTGCATTAGGTCCCGCGCCGTAGCCGAGTGGTTAAGGCAGAAAGCCTTGGTGCAGAGCTACGGGATTTGCGCTGGTTTGATTCCCCAGGGAGAGAGAAGAAATTTCTCATTGTATTTCGGTCGGTATGGTACCCGTGTCCACCCAGCATCGTGAGGCATTTGGGTTACTACAATAAGTAGCGGCTCCAGGTTGAGAAGACCAGCTGTAACGGCTGGCGGACCCAACATGCTGACAACATGTTCACTTTTACAGTGGCTGATGATCGTCTACTTCTGTGATTAACACATGTGGATGTGAAGCCAGCAGCCGTCTGGTAGGTCAAGGGTCTTCCAGGCCTGTCACCCTTGGAGTTCTTTTTATTATTTTCATTATTTTTTGTTGCATCTTACCTTATAAAAGTTTTATGAAGTAAAATGCAACAGGCTGACCTTATTTATTAAACTTTTATTTTTTTCGTATTTCTTTTATATAATTTATAGCAACTAACTATCACTGGTAATATTGAACCCGGAGGTTCATAACCACGTGGACATAAACTCTCTTAATCTGAGCTAATTTTTTTTAATTAACCCCATATAATTTACCTCTCCCAAATCATTGTTAATATTATTCTCCCGCCTTCTTCTTGGACAATATTGTGTGGTTAAATAATCTCGAGAGGTATGCCGGCGGTAGAGTTGCTGTCGAAAGGGTCTGCCATCCAGAGCAGGTCAAAGGGATAAGCCAGAAAAGTACATTGGTCGAAACACTAACGATGTTTCGCTGTAAAAATACAATCGTGAAGAAACGCGAACATGGATTCCATTGGAGTCGTTTATTATAGTAAATAATAAAATTATGTCACTTGTTTATTTAATAATAATTACTATTATTTAATTATTTAGCAGGTTTCACAATGCTTCACAACTTTCTGCGTCCAATTAATCTATTGTGATTCTCCTCCACATATATCTGTCATTCCAATCACCATGCTGCTCAAAACAACAACAATCCACGTTATTTTTGGCCGTCCTCTTCTTCTTCTTCTAACAAGTGGCGTCCATTCTAGTATCCTTTTTTTTTTTTGGGAATATGTCTTCCGTCATTCTTTTTTTCATGACCATACACTTTTTTTTTTATGAAATCCACAATATTGAAATTTGAACATTCATCTTTTGTTAAATTGCACTGTTTCTTATTTTTTCTCTTCTAGAAATTCCAGCTGAACGCCTCCAAAAAATACATTTCTGCAGAATTAAATTGACTTATTTTTCTAGATTTTTAAGCCCATGTTTGTGCGCCATAATTAACTGTTTGTTCTTGTTTTAGATCTTATATTCTGCTCCCATAGAACATCATTTAATTTTGATATTGCATATTTGTCGTCATTTATCCTTTCATTAATTTCAGGAACATGAATTTCATCTGCACTAATTTTTGTTATAAAATATACATCTTCGTCACATGCTTTTTTTTCATAGTCCGTTTTCTAAAATCAGATGTTTTGATTTATCTCATATTATCTTATATTTCGTTTTGACCAAATTGATCTTTAATCCCCATTTTTTTCATATTCCTCCTTCAGTTTTCTAGTCATGTACTCTAATAAATATTCGTAATCTTCTGCTACCACGACCACAACAATAATAATATAATAATAATAATAATAATAATAATAATAATAATAATAATAATAATAATAATAATAATAATAATAATAATAATAATAATAATATAATAACAATAATAATAACAATAATAATATAATAATAATAACAATAATAATAATAACAATAATAATATAATAAGAACAATAATAATATAATAATAATAACAATAATATAATAATAATAATAAATAACAATATGAACCCTCTACTCATCTGCAGCGTAATTCCAGGTCAACGGATCAGAATAAATTAAGTCACTATTAATTTGAGATCTATGATAACCAGGCCTTATGCACTATCAGAGGTGCAAACGAAATGCAGTTAAATGGCTGATTTGGTATAGAGAAGAAATGAAATTAAACTTTTGGCAGGGGAAGAACATGAGAAATCTCAAGAAAAACCTGCACTGGTTCCGATTTGTCTACCACGAAATTATGACGATATTAATTAATAATAATGTTTTATTTATATGGTAGAGTTAAGGGCATGAGACCTTCACTCAAGTAACATTATATATATATATATATATATATTTAATATACAGGTTTATAATTATGTATACAATAAACACGTTATAATACATTTAAAATTTTGAATTTTTTTCAATTTCCACATGTGGAAATACTACGAACATAACAACTACATTTAGCAATTTGTATATTCATGTAAATATTTATCTAGGAAGGTTTTCTTACTTTATTTTATTTCATTCTTTGTGTTTTGTTAGTTATTTTAAAATGTAGTAAGTATATAATATTTTGTATTATTTTATTATTCGCTGATTGAGTGAAAGAGAAGGCCTTATTATCGTCAACTTATAAACATTATTTGCATATATATATATATATATATATATATATATATATATTATAATTAATTTTTGACATTGAGCAATGCAAGTCTCGCGACATCTAGTAATAATGGAGTATATATATATATATATATATATATATATATATATATACTAGCTGGCCCGGCGAACGTCGTATCGCTTTAAATATTTTTACGTTAATTTTTTCCGATGTTTTAATAGTTATCTGCTATTCGGTGCGGAAACAAATCCAACACATCAAAGATCATAAAAATCGGTCCAGCCGTTCTTGAGTTATAAATAGTGTAACTAATCCGACTTTGTTTATATATATATATATATATATATATATATATATATATATATAAAAGTCCCGGCCACGAGTTGCTGTGCCTAAGGTATACGTTTAATTATGTTGTAGTAAACTAAGTGAGAAATCTAAATCAGAAAGTTTTTGTTTTGTTTAGTTCTGGTACGTTAACTACACCCGGTATAAATATGGGTGCTGGTTTATGTGGAAGTGGTTTTGTTGATTGAGATGAATTTATGTTGTCTGCATTCTCAGTATCATCCATAAGTGTATCATAAGGATTATATACATTTATTGATGGAATATTTTGAGGAGGCTTGCTGGTTTCATTATACTTTCGTTTTTTTTTCTACGAACTTGTTGGCAGTTTGGATTCTCAACATCAAGAAGTCTCTGTATAGTAATATTATATTGTGATATATTATAGTCATCTTGTTTTTTATTTAACTGAGGCATGGAGATTGTTTTTGTAATATTAGACATATTATTATAACTAACAGACTTACTTACAGTTTTGTTATTCCGTTCCTTAGGACCTTCATATGTTTTTAAATTGATATTCTTCTTAAACGTAAGATTTATGTCACATAGGCCTATACCAATTTGCGGAAATTCACTTGATATCTTATCATTCATGGTCTCTAGAACTGATTCGCCATATTGCTCAATGTCCCTTCTCGGTCCAGTTACATTTAAATTAAGTTGCTTCTTTCAGCCAGATTACTTAAAACTAGTACTTACACACGAAATTAATATTATTATCAATATATTGAAAATAAAATAAACATTGAACACACTTAAATTATGAAATAATCAATATTTGTAATTCAATTGAAATTCGCGGTTGCAACAAAAAGCACAGCCACCTGGTTAAATAATAAATCAATTACCTTACACCGTCATCTGTTAGAATCGTATGGAACTCACAGATAATTATAACTCTTTGTTAAATAGTAAACAAATAATTTGCAATAAAAAATAATGCGACTATAAATTTAGTTATAAACTTCCCTAAGTCTCAAATTGGATCAAACTGCATACAGTGTGCAATATTTTATTAAAATCAGTTCAGTTGTTTAGGATTCCATCGCGGACAAACAACGTGACACGTAATTCTTATATATTAAGATTATATATATATATAAGAAAGATAAGTGTTTGAATTGGATTTGTCTGGGGTGTAACGGATAGCGCGCTGGGGTACCAACCCAGAGGTCTGGGTTCAAATCCCTTTCAGGCATTTATTTTTCATATTATATATATATATATATATATATTGGTCATGGTCATACCCAGTGTGTACTAAATAGAATCGCTGAATCTGTTAATATTTTAAAAAAATTGTTTCATCTGAACAACCCCATAATTCGCTAAAAAAGAAAAATCTTGAAGAGTATGATGGCCAATTTTTGTTGCACGGAAATTTCTTATACGATAGCTAGAGACAGATTTCCAGATTGGCAGGCAAAGAATGAGATGAGAGAATAACAATTAACTGATAATGATTTATAAAATGAGTTCAGGATAGGGAACTCACGTCCGCACAAACATGAATCTCCGGGTTAGTTAATTAATATTATCCCAAAAAAAAAATATTTATTTAAATGCCGGGGTTTTGAAATTTTTCATTAGCCAATAATGACTGAGGAAAACAAACAATAACAATAACAAACAATAACAAGAAAGATTATCCCAAAATAGTATTTAGGTGTTATACCAAATTACTCGGCCTCATTTATTCTGGATAAATGAGATTAAATGGGATTCTGCTATTAAGTATGCACCCCAAATTGTCTCTTTCTTAAGTATTTAACATAACATACAACACCTATATTTCACGAGCCATTGAAACTGCATTTTACGGTCGGCTAAGTTGGAGAGATCTTCTTACCACCTTAGGACACTTGGGGCGCTGTGGAACACAAAGGCAGCAGTCTTTTGTTAAGAATCAGCAGAGAGTAAAGTGACACAGTAATGAATTCTTGTACTTCTCAAAGATTCCCTTTCTCGCTTCCCTTTTTGTAGCTTTTTCTTCTTTGAAAGCGCCAAGTAATTTTTATATGCGGCAGAATTCATTGTCCTCAGCTTTCTCTGCGGAATTTGTAAAGCTCAAGTGGCCTGTTGCATTAGCACAAGGATCTGCAGTTGTAAAATTAATTTTATTGTAGAATCAATAACTCACGCTGATATAGGGTGCATCAGATTTCTGTTTTTTTTCTAATATGCAGTCGATTTATAGAATGAAAACATCAGACAAACATATAATAAATTGTTTATCTCATTTAATGTCAATTCATTTTCTAAACATTACAGCATATAAATCGCCAACATTCGTTATAATTCTAAAGTTGGTTAGATAAATTATAATTTAAGACACATTTCAAATCTGGATAAGGTTATGGCTCCCTGCGCAAATGACTTTTAGAGTCCCTTACCTCATATTTGGACTTTTCATTAATGATAGATATATAATCGGTTGATTAATGTCTTTGACAACCGATTCCCAATAGCCAATTTTGTCGGTCCATCCAATCTCCTGGTTGTAGATGTTTCTCCTTCATGTATAAATACACTCCCTGACTCCAGGAGGTTTAAGGTCTTACTCTGCATCGACTTCCCTCAGGTTTCCATTCAAAAACTCATTTTGGTAGGCGATCCTCTTCTATTCGCTGGTCATGTCCATACCTTTTTAATTGCTGAGTTTTAATATAAAACGCAATCAATAATTATCGGACATCCAAGACTATTACACTCCACAAACAAAGGCAATATGTCGGCTGTCATATCAGATAACGAACAAATTCCTTATACCGACGTCGTTAAAAACTTGGGACTTTACTTAGATTCTAATTTAAATTGGCATGCCCAAGTAAAACAAACATCTAAAAAGATCTTCTCCATAATGCATTCCCTAAAGATTCTCAAAATTTTTATTCCTACAGCTCTAAAAATAATTTTAATCCAAACCTAAGTGATGCCACATTTTGACTATTGTGACGTTCTACTAACTGACATAAGTGACGGATTGTCGGACAGACTGCAGCGTGTCCATAATATGTATATCAGATTCATATTTAATGTTCGAAAATACGATCACAATTCTCCATTATTCCACGAATTGTCATGGCTACTTCTAAAAGAGAGAAGAAAATCGCATTGTCTAATTGTCTTATTTAAGATCCTACATACCTCGATTCCCAATTATCTAATCACCTCGTTTCCAGTATCTATCCTCAAACCATAACTTAAACACAAGATTACAACATAGTCTCTTGCTTAATATACCGCAACATAGGACATCACATCACTCCATGGCATATACCATCTTCACTTCTCGCAACTGGTATTCCCTACCACAGGAAATAAGGGGCTGCCGGGCATTAACATCTTTTAGAAGAAATCTAAATTTATGTTTGTTCTAACCTCGAGTTCATTATTACCCAGTGTAAGGTATATATATATATAAATTGGTGTTTCTCGTACAATTTATCATATTTATATTATTATTATTACTATTATTATTATTATTATTATTATTATTATTATTATTATTATTATTATTATTATTATTATTATCATAAGTATTATTATTGTTATTATCATAGGTTTGAATTGAAATTCTTTTTAGAGCTGTATGATGAAATTTCCATTGCTACATTTAATGAATCTTTAACTGTTTATAATTTAATACACAATTGATCTTCTTGGTGATACAATATTAAAATATATATACAGTCAATATGCCCATTTCACCAATAAATGTTTAAAATGGTCAACAAGTTTCTACAGCCAAGCTGTCATTCTCAAGACCAGATATTGACTCAATATCTGGTCTTGAGAATGACAGCTTGGCTGTAGAAACTTGTTGACCATTTTAAACATTTATTGGTGAAATGGGCATATTGACTGTATATATATTTAATTTTGTTTATAATTTGTATAGTGTATATCTATATGTGTCAAATATGTATTTGTATTTGTGCTGGTTGAGTGGAAGAGAAGGCCTTATGGCTTCAACTCTGCCAGAATAAACGAAACATTATATTATTATTATTATTATTATTATTATTATTATTATTATTATTATTGTTAATAATAATATTTTTTTTTGATTGCGGATGAGCCCTTGTAGGACTGCGCAAAGTACTTAGAGGCGTTTCCTTTGAGCCCAAATTTATTTCATTCTTTTGCTATGAACTTGTTTTTTATCATCTGTCCAAGTTTTTCCAGTTTTTTTCTTCGGTTTGTCCTCTTGGTCAACTTGCCACTTATTCACCTTAATTTTAAATATATCTCTGTTTTGGATATCTTCTTTAGTAATTCCTGCCAATTTTAAGTCCTTTTTGACTACATCAATCCAATTCATAGTATCCACTGGAGCTCTACTTCTGTTTTCGTAGAATTCTATTATCTGTTTTGTAAGCCTGTATCAGTTAATTCGTTTAATATAGCCATACAATTTTAACCTTCGTTTTCTAATACCACTATGAATGTCTCTACATATACTTTTATTTCCTTTTTACTTCTGAGTCTAAATGCTTCAACTATGACTTGTGGACCTAACACTTTTCTTATAATTTTGCATTCTTTTTTTACTATATTTTCGATATCTTTTTTTCTTGTGTTCAAAAGTAATATTTCTGCTCCATAGAGGCACTCTGGTTTAATTGCAGTGTTATAGTGTCGTAATTTTGTATGTAAAGATATGCATTTTTTATTATAAGTGTTGTGAGTAAGCCGAAATTCTGTTTCCATTTTCTGGCATCTACTTTTATTGGCTTTAGTTTCAATTCCATTTTCCTGAATTATTTCACCAAGATATTTAAATTGTGAAACTCGTTTGGTTTTTCCATATTTGGTTTCCAGGTATTCTGGTGCTTGTTAATTGCATGAAACATATTCCGTTTTTTTTCAAAAGAAATCTGCAGGCCAACTTTCTCTGCAATGTCATTTAATAATTCAATCTGTTTTTGTGCTGTTACAACGTCACGGGTTAAGATTGCTAGATCATAAGCATATGCTAGGCAATGAATCTTCAATTTTCCTCTTCCTAATATGATTGGTTGATCATATTTAAAAATTGTTTTCTGTTTACGCCATTCTTGTATTACTTTATCAAGAACACAATTGAAGAGTACTGGAGAAAGTCCATCTCCTTGTCTTACTCCTGTCTTCCTTTCAAAGGATTCAGAAATGTTCCCCATAAATTTAACTTTAGCCCTTGTATCTGTTAGTGTCTGTCTAATAAGTGCAAGAGTTTTACGGTCTAAACCTTGTTCTTTCAATATTTCAAATAGTGATTCTCGGTCAACCGAATCGTAAGCTTTTTTAAAGTCAACAAATATACACACTACATCATTGCTACAAATTCTCTGGTGTCTAAGGATAAGCTTAAGGTTCAGGATTTGTTCTGGACAAGATCTGCCTGGTCTGTATTCAGCTTGATATTCTCCTATATTCGGTTCTAGAAGCCGTTGCGCTCTGTCGAGCAGACATTGAGATAAAATTTTCTATGGGACTGATAATAATGAATTCCCTCTATAATTGTTCACATCTGTTCTGTCTCCCTTTTTATGTAACGGGTGCATTAAAGCAGTCTTCCAATCCTCTGGAATGTGTTCTGTTTGCCACATTTCTTGCACAAGTGTTGTTATTTCTTTTATGGTCTTTGATCCTGACACTTTGAGGAGTTCTGCCACAATTCCATCTTCACCTGCTGCCTTATTATTTTTAAGTATTTTAATCTGCATAATAATTTCTTCTTCATCCGGTGGTGATGAGTCTGGATTTGATTATTCAGGTTCTTGGTGGGCGGAATCTGTTTATTGGTATTGGGCAGTTAAGAAGTTTCTCAAAATATTTAGCAAGTTCTCTGCAATGTTCCTGGTTGTTTAGTGCCAATAGACCTTCTTCTCTTTTAAAGCAGAGACTCTGTGGTTGGTACCCAATGACTGTCTTTACAATTTTGTCACAGTTTTGTACAAATTCCGCGCGTTGTTTGTTTGAAAGTCTTTCTCAATTTCAATGAATTGATCGTTTTCATATTTCCGTTTTGTTTTCCTGATTAATTTGGCTCCTTCCTTCCTGTGCACTAAGAATGCGTTACGGTTCTTTTCTGTTTTTTGACTATTCCAATTAACGTATGCTCGGTGTCTCGCTGCAATAGATTTGTCACATTCTTCATTCCACCAAG
The DNA here is from genome assembly GCA_030220185.1 of Diploptera punctata. NCBI lineage: Eukaryota > Metazoa > Arthropoda > Insecta > Blattodea > Blaberidae > Diploptera > Diploptera punctata. The sequence continues at coordinate 1,234,909 of JASPKZ010003819.1, read as the reverse complement.
GATGCTTTCTCTTTCTTTGTAGAGTGATTAACATTTGTGCCGTTTCAGTTATTTTACTTTTGAGTTCTTGCCAATTATATGGTTGCTTCTTTTCTAATTCCTGTGTGAATGTTGACGGAATGTTATTGGTGGCAAACTTCAATATCGATGGCTGCTTTTTGGTAAGTCTCCAGGGTTTTAGTTTCAATTTAATTCTTGTCAGATAATGACCCGAATCGATGTTTGCACCTCTTCTAACTTGGACATTATAATTTCTCTATGGTGGAAAAAAGAAATTGCCACGTGATCAATTTGATATTCGCCTAGAAGTGAGTTTGTTGCACGCCATGTCATTTGTTTTAATGGTTTCTTTTTAAAATGTGTAGACATAATTTTGAGGTTAAATACTCTGCAAAAGTCAACTAGTCGTTGTCCATTTCGGTTGGTCCACTTATGCGCTGGATACTTGTCAATTGTCTTCTTGTATTTCCTTTCTTTGCCCAGTTATGCATTAAAATCACCTAACAGGAATAAAACATGATTCTGTGGAATATTTAGTAACTTCTTTCCAATATATCCCAAAAATCATCTACTTTTTTGCAATCTGTTATATTGTCTTTGCTAATTGGCGCATGTGCATTGATCAGTGTATATGTTTGGTTCGTACATTTTAGTGTAATTGTCATCAATCTATTATGTATGGGATTCACATTTATTACCGAGTTTAATATATTCTTATGGATAGCAAATCAACTCCCAAATGTGGTGCATTTTTAAAAATTCGTTTATCGGTTTTATTTTTGAAAAGTCTATAGTTCCCAAAATCCATCGTATTTTCATCTGTTAATCTTGTTTCTTGGATTGCCAATATTTTAATATTTTGTTCTTTTAAAGTTTTCTCCAATTCATGCAGTTTTTCTGCTCGCAAGAGGAAATTTATATTTAACGTTCCGAAAAAAGGTTTTGGTTTTTGGTCGAAGTTGACCAGAGGTCTCCGATACCCTCTGTTTGCGTGTTTGGCCAGACTCCCCAGAATCCGACAGCCTGCTTGTATTGTTGTTAACAGCAGTGGATTGGTTTCCTTTCACGCTTCGTAGTACTTAGTTATCACAACGTTTGGACCGAAATCCAGTTTCATAAGACTGGAGTGGTTAGTTCCAGAATCGGTTCATCCGCCCTCTCTGCCGTTGGGGAAAAAAATCCTCTTCCGCCGTCGAAGCCGTTGACCTCCTCAGTTGATCCGCGGGTGCTTATTTGGCAAGACCTTATTCGCACGTGTCCTGTATATCTACAGGAACTTCCCCTATCAGCCATTGGGATGCGCCGTGTCGGTGTTGTCGACCCCCATCATTGTGTCTTACATGAGATTAAGTCTAGCCCTTACTTAATTCAGAACCGAACCCCAATGTAAGCTAACCAGGCACGGTATTATTATTATTATTATTATTATTATTATTATTATTATTAATCTAAAATAGTGTCTTCAATCTTCATTTTCTCCCTTATAACTGAGTTCCTAATTATTTCTCTTTTTGAAATTCTTGCTGCCCTTCGTATAAAATCCATTTCCGTTGCCAAAAGATACTTATTTTCTTTTTCTTGTTAATGTCCAAAGTTCTGCTCCATAAGTGATGATGCTTTTAACAATTGTATGATATATATTCATTTTATTTTATTACTAATTTTTTTATCCCACAATATTCCATTGAGGCAAGCAAATGCAAATTTTCCTTTATTATTTCTATTTCTCATTTCCTCTTCATAACTCCCATTTTTGTTTATTTTAATTCCTAAATATGTGATCTCACTACAAGATTTATTGTTTTTCTCCAGTTTCTAAAATTAAATTTTTTTCTGGTTCACCAATTGATAAATATTTTTTATGTTCAAAATTAGTCCCCATTTTTCATATTCTTCTATTAATTTCCAAGTCATATATTCTACATCTTCTTATTTTCTGCAATTAACAATTGATCAACTGCAAAATGTAAGATGTAAAAAGTTTTGTTGTTTGAAATAGGAATTTCCATGGTTGGACATTTTCTCCTCCAATTCTATAATATTTCATGTACATATATTTTAAACAGAATCGGTAATAGACAACAACCTTGACGAAGACCTTTATTTATCGTAAAACCATGTGACAGTTTACTGCCAATTATAATTTTAGACATGCAATTGTCATATAAATTTTGTATAGTTTTAATTTTCCATTCATCCATAGTAATTCTGCCCGAGGGCAGGTCTTTCACTGCAATCATAGCATTTTCATGCCATACTTTGCAGCTTTAGTAGGGAATTGTAGATGTGGTAGCTTTCCGTTGCTTTCCACACCGGTGAAGGATGATGATCATGAGATGATAATGATGATGGCAATATGATTTCGGGGACCGTTAGGGCCTTAAAGTTTTCCTGACATTATTCTACAGGTGAGGAAAAACCCCGAGATAAACCTCACCAAAACCTCACCCAGAAAAACTGCCCCGACCGGGGATCGAACCCCGGCCCGCTGCGTGACAAGGCAGCACTCTACCTCGAGACCACAGCGGTGGACATGCTTTGATTATTATAGTGTTAATTCTCATACGTCTTAAAGCCATCCATAGTTTCTCTATAGGGACATTATCGAATGCTTTCTCAAGATCTACAAATAGTAGGTGCAAAGGTTTTGCATTTTATTTTCTATTACCTGAGTAATGCAAAATAAATTGTCGGTTGTGGAACGACCTGCAATACATCTTGACTGATCTTCTAATTCCATATCACTATATTTTTTTTCCAAATAATATTTTAGTATACGTCCATAGAGTCTACTCATAGTACTTGTTGCTGTTATACCTCTATAATTTTTCACATTGGTATTTTTTTCCTTTTGTATGGATTGTCGAAACGTATCCTAGTTTTCATTATTCAGAAACTTTTCACCATTCGTAAATTTTGTAAATAATTTTCTCAGTCGTTCAAATAAATGGTCGGATCCATGTTTTAATTGTTCCGCTGGTTTTCCTGGACCACTAGCTCTTTTATTTTTTAATGATTGAATATTCATTTTAATATCCTCTATGTCCAATTGTATTTGTTCATCTTAATTTATTTCTGGAATATTTTGAACGTTACCTAATTTAAATACCCTATTTTCTGATAGTAACGTTTCAAAATAATTTTCCCATTCAGTCATAGGTATTGTTTATACATTTGTTTGTCCACTTCTTTTATTTCTCAATTTAAAAAAATGCTCTAAGATTTAATACTTCGTTTTTCTCCAATACATGTTTGAATTTTTAAACAATTTTGTTCCTAGCTCTGATTTTTAGCTTCCGTAATTTTCTTTCTAACTCTTGCTTGAGCTCCTTTATATTGCATTTTGTCTTTCAGATATGAAAACTGTCCTCTTCATTTTTAGTTTTATCTAGCCTGTCATTTTTACTTTAGAATGGAAATATTATTTTTGCATTCAATAAATATGATCACTTCCGCATGATAATCCTCTGTATGCCCTTGCATTTTTCATTAATACTAATACTACTACTACTACTACTACTAATAATAATAATAATAATAATAATAATAATAATAATAATAATATAATAATAATAATAATATAATAATAATAAATAATAATATTATAATAATAATAATAATAATAATAATATATAATAATAATAATATTAGTAATAATAATACTAATACTAATAATAATAATAATAATAATAATATTAGTAATAATAATAATAATAATAATAATAATAATAATAATTGATGGAATCCATAGTTTTAATCCCACAATAGGGCCCTCCATTATCCCTATCCTCAACCAACTGATTCAGTTCCTCTCTTCGTTATCAATTTCCCTAAGATACATCATAATATTATACTCCCAATTTGGTTCAGGCCTCGTATTTTTTTAGCGATTCGTAATTAAAATTTTGAAAATGTTTCTACTGTCCCTCTTTTGAGCTAAAGGACGTGCGCATAACAATCTCCTGTACAAGAGTTATTTTCACTACCACCATAACTACTGTTATTACTATGACTGCTTCTATAACTACTTCTTCTACTGCTGTTTTACTACAACTATTACTACTTTCTTATTTCAGGATTGTTTCTGTTATTTATACAGGTATCCTCAACCAAAATATACATTTTTCTTTCTTCCAGACTTCCCAGTCTTGCCTGTCGGCTTCTGTCATATTTCTCTTCTTCATGTTGTCTTGGATTTCCTTTATCCACGTTGGCTTTGGTCTCTTTGGTCTGCCTGGTTTCCCTTTTTCAGGAGGTATTCATTTCAATACTTCTTTGTTTGTTTCTGTGTACATTCTTCTCATTACATGTCCGTACCATCTTAGTTGAATTTCTTCAATCTCTTGTACAATATCATTTCCTACATATCTTGTAATACTGCTTCCCAACTAGTAAAATATTAAAAACAGTGTATGTCTTTCGGGACCAATACCATTCTCAGCATCCCATCCTTAGATACTACTAATACTGATAATGATGATGATAATACTACTACTACTACTAATAATAATAATAATAATAATAATAATAATAATGGTAATAATAATAATAATAAATAATGAAAAATGACAAGGTACATTAAAAGCATCTCATTTGAAAGCTCGTTCTATCCATTGTCGCTTGTTGTGCCTGTCACAGCTTCATTGGAGCCCATATAGTTAATCTTTCAAAGTGGTACTCAGGGTATTTTGGAGGTTCCAGAGATAAAGTCATTGTGCAAAATTACACCTGAACATTGCCCATCTGTCACGACGTGTACGCGAGGTAAGTTTTCTGAGAGAAAAAAAAAATAGAAAATTTTGATATGAAACCTAATTCGTATGTATATATATATATATACATATAAAGTTATGCAGCAGAACCTGAGTATTAAAAAGGAAATATAACAGCTAAGTGCAGGGAGCAGGGATGAAAATTTTGAGAAGCATAGAATGAAAACCAGAAGCGATAAAATTATCTTTGTGGCACTGTAGTACCCAGAGATTCATTACCGCGCTCTCTCCTTACATTCCTATCCTAAGTAAATGGTTTACAATCATACCCTGTATAATTCACCTCCCTCAACTCAAGGTTAATATTATTCTCCCATGTCATTCTTGGCCTACCTAATGGGTGCTTTCCCTTTATTTTTCCTACAAGAAGTTTCTACGGTCATTTCTGTTCCCCATTCATGTCACATATCGTTCCCATCTCACACTAACTGGTTTTATGAATACTCTCTACGTCATAGAGAGGGCGAAAGAGTGGCTCTTTGCGTAAATATTAGTTACTGAATACCGGCGTAAGAGACAGTTGTTATTAGATTTGGCTTCCCGTAATTATCACGTAGTTCAATTTTTTTCATAATTTTCTTCATTCATCTGACTTTTTGTCTAATTTTGGTCCAAAGACCAGATGAGATATAATTAGAAAAAGCAGATATGAGAGGATGGGTTTGGTTTATATTAAAGGACCATTGCATGAATATATTGAACAAAGGGGAGGTCAATTATGGAAATGACATTAGAGAGACTAAGGCCGGTATTCAGGAACCAAGCTTAATGCAAAGAGCGACTCTTACCCCTCTCTATGACGTAGAGAGGGGGAAAGAGTAGCTCTTCGCGTAACGTTTGGCTCCTGAATACCGGCCTAAGACTACCAATAACAACATCGGAAACGAGAATAAAAATAGGAAGCGAACATTAGGAAGACCAAGATTGAGATGGACAGACAGGATACTGAAAACGTACAACCGAGGGGAGAAGAATTGAAAACAATCATGATTGAAAAATATTGGAAAACGAGAGATATCTGGAGAAGGCTGAGTCATAAGACTCAAGGAAAATTGAAATATTCTAAAGAATAAATATACTGCAAACATGGACTTGTCATCAATCAAGCGGGGGTCCTACAAACTTTGCCGCATCACGCATTTTTCTCGCCATGGGGAACAGAAATGTCATTTCATGTATCCTTTCCAATTGTCCTATCAAGCATTGCCATTCTAATTCCTTCTCTCTGTTGCGTAGCAAAGACTCTTCTTCTCCTTCTTTTCCCTGAATTAAAATTGAAAGTTTTTTTTTTTGGTCATAATTCCTCTTCCACCCTTTTCACATGCCCATACCATAATAACTGCCTAACTTCTATGCTCTCAGCACTTTTAAAACTCCTTGCAGTGCGTGTTCGAATTACTGCATTGTCGTCACATGTTGGAATTTGAGATCTCGGGTGGGCTTGTACACTTCATTTATTTCTAAAACTATCACTAAATAATATTACTAACATAAAAATCCACTTAAAAAGTAATTGTATATATGAATACTGCAGTTGTTATTAAATTCGTATTTTACGACGTGGTCAGTATCACAAACCTCGTGAATTTTAAATCAAATTCATAATAAAAAAATATTTAAAATATTTATTTTTGGAATAATGCCATCAAGTTGTCTTTTATGACATTTCTGACTTTCTCCCCTGGCATTGGCAGAATTGTAATTCATTTCTTAGGTTGGGGCATGTGGAAGGCGGAGTTATCCCGATGATATGATGGTTGATAAGTGATAACGAAGCGCGAGGAGAGTTCTTAAACTAAAACTTAACCTAAATTCCAGACCATGGGAATAATCCCCTGTAAGGAAAAAATCCTATGGTCTGACCGGGAATCGAACCCGGGGCCTCATGAACAGTAGTCAGGAACGGTGACCACTAGCCCATGAGTCTGGTCGTGTATTGGCCTATTTAAAATATTTTATGCTAAATATTGGTGTCGATTTTAATATTTTTGTAAATTGGCCTATTGGCTACTTATATAACTATAACTTGTATTCTATCGTTAAATAAAACATTTTCTCGAGTACGAATGTATTCTATTTCACCATAACTTCATCTCACGACCGAGAGAAAACTTATCTCTGGCTGTATCTTTACATCAAATATCTCACTATTCCTCATCCTTCCTTGTTTCAGCCACCAGACTCTGGAATTCCCTCCTCTCTTGTATCAAAGACTGCCCTGCTAAGAAAGCAGTAGAAAAAGAGCTCACTGAATAGTTCCTTAGAATATAGTACGGAATCGTGTTCTACAATTATTTTTATTATTATTTTATATATTGTACTTCATTAACAAGTCAATTATTTAATGAAGTTATAGATCATTATTATTATTATTCATATTATTTTAATACTCTTTGTTATTTCCTAGCTTATATATATATATATATATATAAATATATATATATATTGCGTACGTCTATTAGTATTATTAATCAAGCTGTTTACTACTTGTAATTGTTAATATCTGTTTAATTTAACCTGGTAAAATCGAAGAAAAGAACCTTACGGTCTTAAGCCTATAAATTATTATTTTTTCTGGCAACGGAAATGGATTTTATACGAAGTGCAGCAAGAATTCCATGAAGAGAAAAAAAATAGAAATTCAGTTATAAAGGAGAAAATGAAGATTGAAGATACTATTTTACACTATATTAAACTCAGCAATTAAGATGGTAGGGACATGTCCAGCGAATGGAAGATGATTGGCTACCAAATTCTGTTTTGGAATGGAAACCTGAGGGAAGACGAGACAAAGGAAGACCTAAAACCTCCTGGAGTCAGGGAATGTATTTATTCTCGAAGGAGAAACATCTACAACCAGGAGATTGGATGGATCGACAAAATTGGCTATTGGGAATCGGACGATGTTAAATACATTAACCAGCCGTTGATCTATGTATCTATCTATCTATCTATCTATCTATCTATCTATCTATCTATCTATCTATCTATCTATCTATCTATCTATCTATCTATCTATCTATCTATCTATCTATCTATCTATCTATCTATCTATCTATCTATCTATCTATCTGTCTGTCTGTCTGTCTGTCTGTCTGTCTGTCCTGTCTGTCTGTCTGTCTGTCTGTCTGTCTGTCTGTCTGTCTGTCTGTCTGTCTGTCTGTCTGTCTGTCTGTCTGTCTGTCTGTCTGTCTATCTATCTATCTATCTATCTATCTATCTATCTATCTATTATTATTATTATTATTATTATTATTATTATTATTATCCTATGTCATAAAATTGCAGTTGAAAGGGTTGGATAGAAACAATGAATTTCATGTTGAAACAGAAAACATTTAAGTAACATTTAGATCTTCCCGAAAGCTCATTATGCACTGTGCTGCAACTTGTTTATACAAGAGAGATATCTAGTTTTTATAGTGTGCTTGAATTCTGGAAAGAATGAAAGAATAAATTAGGGAAAGAAATGTAGTCTTTGACCGTGTATATATTCCCCAACTGATGCAAGTTTGGATAATGCAGCAGAGCTGTTTCTCTAAAACACTCAACGTGTGGGAGTAAAGGGCTGCTAGAGTAACAAATAAACTAATTTGAATATTAAGAACAAGTAAGTTTAATTAAGACACAACTTCCCTAGAGAGACAAAGACTCATACCCTTTGAATCTTCTTCCCTTGAGTATAACTCACCAAAATTGTGAACTAGGGGGAGTAGTGTAATTGGCCATCCGTTAATTTACCCTGCATTTGTTGAAGTATGAATCATCTGATAAGTTGATTGCAGTTATGTAATTTATTTATTTCATTTTATATATGCTTAAGTCTTTATTGGGGTTACGTCGTAGTATGGATAGCAATACGCTACAAGCAGGAAGGTAGCGGACTGAATTCCTGACTAAATGAAACACACACTTCGGTAAACAAATCTGGAATACACCAGCCACAATCTTAACCTAACTAAATGAAACACACACTCCGGCAAACCAATCATGAGTACACCTGCCGTCAATTAAACCTAAATAAATTAAACACACACTCCGGCAAACCAATCTGGAGTACACCTGCCGTCAATTAAACCTAAATAAATTAAACACACACTCCGGTAAACCAATCTGAAGTACACCTGCGGTCATTTAAACCTAACTAAATGAAAACACACAATTCAGTAAACCAATCTAGAGTACGCATGCGGTCATTTAAACCTAACTAAATGAAACACACACTCCGGCAAACCAATCTGGAGTACACCTGCCGTCAATTAAACCTAAATAAATTGAACACACACTCCGGCAAACCAAATTAAACCTAAATAAATTAAACACACACTCCGGTAAACCAATCTGAAGTACACCTGCGGTCATTTAAACCTAACTAAATGAAAACACACAATTCAGTAAACCAATCTAGAGTACACATGCGGTCATTTAAACCTAACTAAATGAAATACACACCCGGCAAACCAATCTGGAGTACACCTGCCGTCAATTAAACCTAAATAAATTAAACACACACTCCGGCAAACCAATCTGGAGTACACCTGCCGTCAATTAAACCTAAATAAATTAAACACACACTCCGGTAAACCAATCTGGAGTACACCTGCCGTCAATTAAACATAAATAAATTATACACACACTCCGGCAAACCAATCTGGAGTACACCTGCCGTCAATTAAACCTAAATAAATTAAACACACACTCCGGCAAACCAATCTGGAGTACACCTGCCGTCAATTAAACGTAAATAAATTAAACACACACTCCGGCAAACCAATCTGGAGTACAAATGCGTCAATTAAACCTAAATAAATTAAACACACACTCCGGCAAACCAATCTAGAGTACACCTGCCGTCAATTAACATAAATAAATTAAACACACACTCCGGTAAACCAATATGAAGTACACCTGCGGTCATTTAAACCTAACTAAATGAAAACACACAGTTCAGTAAACCAATCTAGAGTACACATACGGTCATTTAAACCTAACTAAATGAAACACACACACTCCGGCAAACCAATCTGGAGTACACCTGCCGTCAATTAAACCTAAATAAATTAACACACACTCCGGCAAACCAAATTAAACCTAAATAAATTAAACACACACTCCGGTAAACCAATCTGAAGTACACCTGCAGTCATTTAAACCTAACTAAATGAAAACACACAATTCAGTAAACCAATCTAGAGTACACATGCGGTCATTTAAACCTAACTAAATGAAACACACACTCCGGCAAACCAATCTGGAGTACACCTGCCGTCAATTAAACCTAAATAAATTAAACACACACTCCGGCAAACCAATCTGGAGTACACCTGCCGTCAATTAACCTAAATAAATTAAACACACGCTCCGGTAAACCAATCTGGAGTACACCTGCCGTCAATTAAACCTAAATAAATTAAACACACACTCCGGCAAACCAATCTGGAGTACACCTGCCGTCAATTAAACCTAAATAAATTAAACACACACTCCGGCAAACCAATCTGGAGTACACCTGCCGTCAATTAAACGTAAATAAATTAAACACACACTCCGGCAAACCAATCTGGAGTACACCTGCCGTCAATTAAACCTAAATAAATTAAACACACACTCCGGCAAACCAATCTGATGTACACCTGCCGTCAATTAAACCTAAATAAATTAAACACACACTCCGGTAAACCAATCTGAAGTACACCGGCGGTCATTTAAACCTAACTAAATGAAAACACACAGTTCAGTAAACCAATCTAGAGTACACATACGGTCATTTAAATCTAACTAAATGAAACACACACTCCGGCAAACCAATCTGGAGTACACCTGCCGTCAATTAAACCTAAATAAATTAAACAGACACTCCGGCAAACTAATCTGGAGTACACCTGCCGTCAATTAAACCTAAATAAATTAAACATACACTCCGGTAAACCAATCTGGAGTACACCTGCCGTCAATTAAACCTAAATAAATTAAACACACACTCCGGCAAACCAATCTGGAGTACACCTGCCGTCAATTAAACCTAAATAAATTAAACACACACTCCGGCAAACCAATCTGGAGTACACCTGCCGTCAATTAAACCTAAATAAATTAACACACACACTCCGGCAAACCAATCTGGAGTACACCTGCCGTCAATTAAACCTAAATAAATTAAACACACACTCCGGTAAACCAATCTGAAGTACACCTGCGGTCATTTAAACCTAACTAAATGAAAACACACAGTTCAGTAAACCAATCTAGAGTACACATGCGGTCATTTAAACCTAACTAAATGAAACACACACTCCGGCAAACCAATCTGGAGTACACCTGCCGTCAATTAAACCTAAATAAATTAAACAGACACTCCGGCAAACCAATCTGGAGTACACCTGCCGTTAATTAAACCTAAATAAATTAAACATACACTCCGGTAAACCAATCTGAAGTACACCTGCGGTCATTTAAACCTAACTAAATGAAAACACACAATTCAGTAAACCAATCTAGAGTACACATGCGGTCATATAAACCTAACTAAATGAAACACACACTCCGGCAAACCAATCTAGAGTACACCTGCCGTCAATTAAACCTAAATAAATCAAACACACACTCCGGCAAACCAATCTGGAGTACACCTGCCGTCAATTAAACCTAAATAAATTAAACACACACTCCGGTAAACCAATCTGAAGTACACCTGCGGTCATTAGACCTAACTAAATGAAAACACACAATTCAGTAAACCAATCTAGAGTACACATGCGGTCATATAAACCTAACTAAATGAAACACACACTCCGGCAAACCACTCCGGAGTACACCTGCCGTCAATTAAACCTAAATAAATTAAACACACTCTCCGGTAAACCAATCTGAAGTACATCTGCGGTCATTTAAACCTAACTAAAAACACACACTCCGGTAAACCAATCCGGAGTACACCTGCCGTCAATTAAACCTAAATAAATTAAACACACACTCCGGTAAACCAATCTGAAGTACACCTGCGGTCATTTAAACCTAACTAAATGAAACACACACTCCGGCAAACCAATCCGGAGTCCATCTGCCGTCAATTAAACCTAAATAAGTTAAACACACTCCGGTAAATCAATCTGGAGTACACCTGCCGTCAATTAAACCTAAATAAATTAAACACACACTCCGGTTAACCAAACTGAAATACACCTGAGGTCATTTAAACCTAACCTAATGCGACACACACCGGTAAATCAATCTGGAGTACACCTGCCATCATCTAAACCTAAATGATTGAAACGCACACTCCGGTAAACCAATCTGGAGTACACCTGCGGTCATTTAAACCTAACTAAATGAACACACACACTCCGGTAAACCAATCGGGAGTACACCTGCTGTCATCTAAACCTAAATAAATTAAACACACACTCCGATAAACTAATCTGGATACCACCTGAGGTCATTTAAACCTAACTAAATGAAACGCACATTCCGGTAAATTTTTGTAGAATGTGGTCGAATTTAGGTTTGCACTTTATTATATTAGTGCTAGTTGAATGAATGAGAAAGCCTTACAGCTTTAACTGTCAGTTTAAATACAACTTTATTATTATTATTATTATTATTATTATTATTATTATTATTATTATTATTATTATTATTGTTGTTATAATTATTTTTATTAACAGAAGAAAATACAATAAGTTGTAAGTTAAAACTTAATCTCGACGAGAAATTCACGGCTGTTGTAGCAATAACTTCCGACATTACACGCTCTTGACTTGGACTATCTCATCGGAGTCTCCGTTTTCTCGTTATTTGTTATCTCGTAAGAGATGGCTCTTACTTCTCTCTTGAGAAACAGATGAGGTATTATTTTCACTAGAGGAGGTCCTCGCTCTTTGCAACACGGACAGCAATCTGCGGAAACAGATGCCGTCTTCACGATCTTCTTGACCTTTGTCACACTTTTCTCTCGTTATCTTAAGTCCAGACTTATATACCGCGTGTCCACTTATCACCAGCCCCATAAATCGTACAATATTTCAGTCTTTGATGAATGGTTGTGCAGTAGAGCATCGCGATAAATACATCTTATTCATTAATTTTTAACGCTGTAATTTTGTTTAACTAACTCAGGATATTATAGAACCCGGGGGTTCTTAGCCGCACAAACTGAAGCTCGCGGTATATCAAAATTCTAAGTAAATGCTTTTCATGAAGATGGTAGGTTATGGTTCTGCTGAACATGTTGTTAAATCTCAAGACGCCCTTGAAAGGCCCACTATTGTTTTGGTCTTCCTCTGCTTCCGAATCACTTACTTACTTACTCACTGGCACTATCGAACCCGTAGGTTCATGGCCGCTAGGACATAAGCTCTCCATACATCCGTATCCTGAGATAATGTTTTCCAATCATTCCCTGTATAATCTACATCCCTCAAATCATAGTTAATGTTATTCTCCCATCTCATTCTTGGTCTACCAACTGGGCGTTTTCCCTCTGGCTTTCCTACAAGAAGCTTCCATGCAAGTCTTTCATTCCCCATACGTGCCAATTGTCCTGCCCAACGCAGTCTACGAGATTTAACTGTTCTTATTATATCTGGCTTCCTATAAAGACCATGTAGTTCATTGTTATGCAGTCTTCTCCATTCACCTGTCTGTTCATCTCTCTTTGGTCCAAAAATTTTCCTAAGTACTTTATTTTAAAATACTTGTAATCTCCTTTCCTCCCTTAAGCTTCCGAATCACTGATATAATAATTTTTTTTATCAGTTTGAGTCCGATCTGCCAAAATTTCTGTTACGTCTGAATATATTCCAGCGTTTCTGACTACTGTTCACGAGGTCCCGGGTTCGATTCCTGGTCAAACCATAGGAATTTTTCCTTAAAGAGAATTATTTCTCTGCTTGCCCATGATCTGGAATTTAGATTAAGTTTAGGATTAAGGACTCTCCTGGCATACCATCATCATCATCATCACTCATCATATTATCGGGGCAGCGTAACTCCGCCTTCTAGCGCCCCCAACTTTAGAAGTGGGTTACAATTACGCCAATGCCAGGAGAAAACACCAGAATTGTCGAAATGATAACCTGGGCATTGGATAAAAATAAAATGTTTCTGACACGTCGTGTTGCCTTTATCTCTGTGTTTTTATATTTATCATCATCATCATCATCATCATCATCATCATAAAAACTAACAAGGAGTGAGTCTTTCAAAGGCTCGTTCTGAGACTCAAAAAACTGGTCAGACCATCTTCTCAATGATCTTCTCAATGATCACCACGTTGTGGTGACATCATAAAATATTTGTTTGTTGAAGATATAATTCAGATTTATTTCAAATTTTGAATCCAAAAAGAGATCAAGTTAATTCTGGCGACGATAATTCTTCACCATATATTTAAAATCAATTATTCTTATTTACAATTTTGATTATTTTATTTTTAAGTTGTAAAATGAAACTCTTTTCAATTCTAGAAGAGGAGAGATTATAAAATTTTATCTGAAGAACTACTTCTTTCTTCTGTTCAGAACAAAATGTTGATACTGTGCGGGCAAGAGAACCCAAACCACGGTCTGACTACCATTAGTGCGGGCAAGTTACCAAAACCAACTGCTACCATTTGTGGGGTTTCGAAACCACTATAAATAAACCACGCTATTGCGACCATTTGTACGCACGCGGAGCGGAACTTGACCAAAATAATAAACCACAATAACTGCTACCTCTAATCCGGGATCGGGTTTTGTAATTGCTGTTTCTATTAATGTGGATCTGATTTCCAAAGAAGTTATCTATCAGGAAGTGGCTTGCCTTGGGCCCATAGAAGGCAGCCGTTGATTCATCTTTCTTTCTCTGATATATATATATATATATATATATTAACATAGAAGAATACTGATTTTTAAATACATACAGTGAGTGAACAAGATAATAATTGTGTTTCAGGAACGCTAAACAGCATAATAGTTAAGGAGCTCGGAATAGTTCCCTACTTGAGTGATTTGCGTACAGGATAGTAAACAACTACGTATACTTAAATGATGAAACAGGGGCGTTGTTTAAAAGATAACATTTAATATAAACAAGTTGGCTGAGTAAAAATAAATGAACAAAAAATAATAATACTGATCACACGATCAAAATAGCCATACAAATAAATAAATGAACAACATACCATACATCACGCAACACTCATACTTGCGTCCGAGTTTCAGGGACCACCTCTTCCCTGGACTGGCCGGACTAACTCCAACAGGCCCCTTCTTGGCCTCAGATCAGCTTGTCTATTTAGAATTCCAGTCGCATCGCGACCTGGAATCGGATTCCAATCTTGAATCCGTTTAAACAACAAAACGATGACTGCTAGGATGATCGAATGATACTGTTCTGTTAGTGCACCACGTATATGAAGGTTCCGAGGTAGAGGGGAGATGCGCCCTAGACATTGCGCGGCAGGAAGGGTGAAGAGGGAAGGGGTAGCTACAAGGAGAACAGGATATTGGCTTAGTTCATAAATATTCCAGTGTAGGGAGCTACCATACAGAACCGAAAATGCACTTTCGGTGCCCTCCGGGTAAAAGAAAACAGTCCATAAACTTCAAAACAATGCTAGGTAGAAAAAAATCCCACGTTGGGAGGGGCACATTGACACTATCAGATTCCGAGCGGTAAACTTCATCACAATTTTCCATCGTCCCCAAAATCACAATCACCACACTCGCTTCTACGTCGACTATACAGCGCTGAAAATAAATTCCATCTTGACTCAGTCGCCATAGTACAACTCTGCGGTGTTCCATGTGAAGAACAGGGTGACGATACCATAACTGGATTGCCGGATCGCAATCGCGCTCAACCGCTATCCAGGAATCTGTAGTTACAGAACCACCATGTCGGTCAGCTGGGCACTCGGGGTCGGCCGGATCCACCAAGTGCTCGACTGCCGAACATTCCAGGCTGCGCTTCTATGCCAATATTAAGGAAGGGTAAACTGAAACAAAAAACAGGCAAAGACAGGAAAACGGAACCTCAAACGTTCTAGTTTAACATATGACATAGTACAAATGTTTTCGCAACAAACATACTTGGATTTAATCCATTACAGAACTTATTCTCACTAACGTGTTGTATTATAACGTGGCCATCGACGCTTACTAATTTCTAGTTACCCTTGTTTTTAGAACTTAGCCTGCGTCTTATTAACAAAACTTGGACCACATATACCGAAAGCCACTCAAGAAGCTCCCACAAACAAAAATGGCTCAATCAGCTCATATACCGATGTCCCAAATTAGCTTTCCTAATATCTAAAACAAATATACAAGCGAACTACGTTGAAAAAACTAAGATTGACACTCTCTAGCAAGATGTCCAAAACGCTGACACTTCCAACATTGTAAATTACTTTTGGCTGCCAAGAATTATTGCGAGAAAGAACGATTCGCAGAAGTATTAGGTTTACTTAAATTATCAGGCATACTTTTTTCGCTGAAGTTCTTTTGTTTTTCAGCTATCTCGAAATCAGCCACTTTCCTAGCCAAGACACACATTTCGGCTACATTTTGAGGTTTTGCAGCAAAGACCAAATGCTGTCTGGTGGCAGAAGACATATTTTGAAGAATAATGTCAATCAACTTTTCTTCCGAAAATTGAGGGTTCAATACAAGTGAAGCTCCCTGGATTTCGGAAATAAACTCCAGCAAAGATTCTTTAGAAAGTTGGAAACGTCGTGACACAAATTTAATCCAATAATCCTCTAACAATCTGGAAGGCAACAACGAACATTTCACATATTCCAAGCTCTCAATCCAAGTAAATCTCATTTAACAACCTCACTCCAAACCTTCAATAGTATTCCTCCAATACAACTCAAAATCGAGTTAACAAAATACTCATCTGGAACCAATTTCAATTCGAAGATCGAATTGAGTTTAATGAGGAAGAAAACTAGCAATTCCTTATCATTACCAACGCAGGGATCGACTTTTCTAATTAACTCTCGGAAAATTCGCTGATTATTTTCCTCCATATGAGAAGAAGGGTTGGAAGCCGTTCCACTAGAAAAATCCTTGATGGAGCTAAGTCTACGATCGATAATATTCTTGTTCTGTTCTACAGAATAATCTTCCGGAACAACGCTGTCTACAATAAACTTACGTTTCACTAATATTTGTTCAGCTGGGGGGAGAGAGTTCATATGAATCTTAAGTCGCTGACGTAATATATTTACATCGCCTTCAACATCAATACCTAGTAATCTCAATTCTCGGACCAAATTGTCCTTGGATATTACATCTATCCAACTAGGCATGTTTACAAAATACAATGAACAAAATATGTAAACAACTATAAGAGAACGTAGTTCAGTATGCATACGTCACTCTCTGTTTACATACAAAGAGAGATGAATCAATATCATTTACGTGAAACAGTTCAAACGCGTAAATAAGTACTTTTCAATAACTTTTACATAGATACTAAGTATCGAAAACAAATAGTTATCCACGGGGTAATATCTCTGAAAAATGTCGACCTCCAAATGCTTTCTAATTACAAAATTCATTTACGACCATACAGAGTATATATCCTTGTTCTGGCACTTGAATCCAAAACTCCAAACTTAAGAAACAAAACCAAACGCTCTGTTACCATTTGTGGGGTTTGGAGACCGAAACCACGCTAACTGCTACCATTTTGTGCGGGCTAGAGAACCCAAACCACGGTCTGACTAACATTAGTGCGGACAAGTTACCAAAACCAACTGCTACCATTTGTGGGGTTTCGAAACCACTATAAATAAATCAAGCTATTGCGACCATTTGTACGCACGCGGAGCGGAACTTGACCAAAATAATAAACCACAATAACTGCTACCTCTAATCCGGGATCGGGTTTTGTAATTGCTGTTTCTATTAATGTGGATCTGATTTCCAAAGAAGTTATCTATCAGGAAGTGGCTTGCCTTGGGCCCATAGAAGACAGCCGTTGATTCATCTTTCTTTCTCTGATATATATATATATATATATATATATATATATATATATATATATTAACATAGAAGAATACTGATTTTTAAATACATACAGTGAGTGAACAAGATAATAATTGTGTTTCAGGAACGCTAAACAGCATAATAGTTAAGGAGCTCGGAATAGTTTCCTACTTGAGTGATTTTCCGTACAGGATAGTAAACAACTACGTATACTTAAATGATGAAACAGGGGCGTTGTTTAAAAGATAACATTTAATATAAACAAGTTGGCTGAGTAAAAATAAATGAACAAAAAATAATAATACTGATCACACGATCAAAATAGCCATACAAATAAATAAATGAACAACATACCATACATCACGCAACACTCATACTTGCGTCCGAGTTTCAGGGACCACCTCTTCCCTGGACTGCCGGACTAACTCCAACAGGCCCCTTCTTGGCCTCAGATCAGCTTGTCTATTTAAAATTCCAGTCGCATCGCGACCTGGAATCGGATTCCAATCTTGAATCCGTTTAAACAACAAAACGATGACTGCTAGGATGATCGAATGATACTGTTCTGTTAGTGCACCACGTATATGAAGGTTCCGAGGTAGAGGGGAGATGCGCCCTAGACATTGCGCGGCAGGAAGGGTGAAGAGGGAAGGGGTAGCTACAAGGAGAACAGGATATTGGCTTAGTTCATAAATATTCCAGTGTAGGGAGGAGAACGAAGCTACCACACTGAGCCGAAAAATGCACTTTCGGTTCAATACAACATGCATACATTTGAGATGTTAAAATATTAACTTATTATTACGACGCGTGATATTACCCGTATTTTATATTGGTTAATCATTCTATCTTAATATATAAAAATTACGTGTCACGATGTTTGTCCGCGACGGAATCCTAAACTACTGAACCGATTTTAATAAAATTTTGCACACTGTGTGCTGTTTGATCCAATTTGAGACTTAGGGAAGTTTATAACTAAATTTATAGTCACATTATTTTTATTGCAAATTATTTGTTTATTATTTAACAAATAGTTATAATTATCTGTGAGTTCCATACGATTCTAACAGATGACGGTGTAAGGTGATTGGTTTATTATTTAACCAGGTGGCTGTGCTTTTTGTTGCAACCGCGAATTTCAATTGAATTACAAATATTGATTACTTCATAATTTAAGTGTGTTCAGTGTTTATTTTATTTTCAATATATTGATAATAATATTAATTTCGTGTGTAAGTATTAGTTTTAAGTAATCTGGCTGAAAGAAGCAACTTAATTTAAATGTAACTGGACCAATAGAGACATTGAGCAATATGGCAAATCAGTTCTAGAGACCATGAATGATAAGATATCAAGTGATATTCCGCAAATTGGTATAGGTCTACGTGACATAAATCTTACATTTAAGAAGAATGTCAATTTAAAAACATATGAAGGTCCTGAGGAACGGAATAACAGAACTGTAAGTAAGTAGATAGTTATAATAATATGCCTAATATTACAGAAACAATCACCATGCCTCAATTAAATGAAAAACAAGATGACTATAATATATAATAATAATAAAGGAGAAATGCGCACAAACCGCGCAGATATTACATGTGAAGTGCTTAATTGTCTTTGCAATAAGCACTGATTGATTTAAGTCGTTTTTTACAGTTCAGAATATGGTACTTTTCACATTTTTGTGAACACAAAACACATATGCACAAGTCGTTAGGTCCATGAAATGTCTTGTGACAGCATATCTTGTGATGGAAGCCATGGACTGCCAGTCTGGTAGTGACATGACGCATTTCACAGTTCGATTCTGTCCATCGTCTATCTTGCATCGCACAGGTCGCATAGAATGATGATGGTATGTCCTTCTTCTTCTCTTGCAAGAGTATATTGTAGGCCTTACTAGACGGTAGGAGTAGTGTTGTCCGCAGATCTTCTATTAAAAACGTCTCTCTGGTGAGTTCGTAAACCAGCCTCGATCTCGTACTCGGTGATACTCCTAAGAGTCTCTTGAGGTATCTTGACTTCACTTTCTCCATATCTTCCAGTTGCTTATATGTGAGGTATTCCCATATCAAGTCGAGTCCACAAGTACGGGTATTACCTTCAATCTGAACAAGTCCATAGAGGTGCTGATTGACAGTAACCTGATGTTCCTAATTTCATTCATTGTCCTTATTGCTGCCACTGCTCTTGATCTGATATGTAGCCTGAAGCTCTTCCCTGTTGTTTGTATCGTGAGGCCTAAATATTTAAAGTTGTTAACTCTGTTGAGGATTTTCCCATTATATTTAATTTTTTCCGCTTCGGTCAGTCTGCCGCCTTTCCTAAACACTATCATTTCTGTCTTCTCTTCATTTATCTTTATGTAATTTCTCTCTGCCCAGCCGCTTAGTATATCTATCGCTGTCTATAGAGAGTTTATGTCTTCCGTTGCGATAGCCATGTCATCGGCGTAAATTTAGATGTTGGCTCCTGTTATTTCTTTCGCACGTCACACGTAAGGGCATTGAACAAAATTGGACTTAATGGGTCGCCTTGGAGTACACCATTCGTTTGGGATAGCCACTCTGATTTGCCCACTCCGTCATCTATTTGTACATAGTTATTAGCCAGGATGTTTGATATTAGTATTGTCGTACTTGATTTGCCGATTAGCTCCTCCAGCTTGTCTATAAGCAGTTCTCTGTTGACCAAAACGAAGGCTTTCGAATAGTCTATAAAAGCCACATATAGTTTTCCTTTGGGCTTTTCCAATGTGAGTTTTATTTTGTCCAGTAGATTCTTTACTGCCATTATCATGGATCTTTCTCTTCTGAACCCAAATTGTTCTTCAGGTAGTAGTGGTTCTAGTTTTTCTGCCAACCGTCTTGTTAGGATACTCGTTAGGAGTTTCAGTGCAGTGGGTTCTAAGGCTATCCCTCTATATGCATTCGGGCTGGTTGTGTCCCCTTTACCCTAGTAAAGTAGTTTGATGGTCGACTTCCTCCATTCTTTCGGTATGTTCCCTAGTTCCATGCACTTGTTCAGAAGAGATGTCCATATTGGCAGGAGTTCTAGTGCTGTCTGTTTTAGGTGTTCGTTTCTAATCCTATCTGGACCTGGGGTTCTGTTGTTTTTTGCTTTCCTGTATGGCTTTGGCAATTTCTTCTATGGTAAAGATCTCTTCTGGCTGTGGTATTACTGGTGTCTTCATCATGGGTCTCGTTTCCTTTGCACAGATAACTCCATTCATGTGTTCTTTCCATTCATCCATGGGGATGCTGGGTTTGAACTTTTGTTCTTTCGGGCGGAGGGCACGGTAAGGGTCTTTTTCTACCTCTTCTATGATTTTTCTCTGCTCTTCTGCCAGATTTTCACTTTTTTCAGTTTGATCAGATATTTGTATAATTTCCTTTCTTGTCTGTAATCTTGGAGGGTTTGAATATTTTTTGTTTTTCTGGCTGTATGCAGTTTTCCTAGAGTTACCTTCCTCTGTTCGTAACATTCTTTGTCGAACCAAGGTTTCGCTTTTCTAATCATGTTTTGTGGGGTGGCTCCGCATTCAATGCATTTCGTCAGCCACGTAGCAGCTTCTTCAATATTTTCCATTTGTATTTTCTCTTCTATCTGATTCTTACAAGTCATTTTTGGTTTTATTGCCTCCATGTCCAATTTCTTACCAAGTGTTGGTTGCCTTCTTTGTCTAATGATACTAGTTGGAATGGTCTCTATATATAAATTTACAGGAATATGTTTGCGGATCAGCGCTTCCTCTTTACGTAGAGGGGCGGCGATTGAATTTGTTCTGATACCTTTTGTGAGTATTAGGTCTATTGTGCTGCCACCATTGGGACCTATGTAAGTCCAGTCTTCATGTTTGTTGTGTATTGTAAAGCCCTCACTTTGCAGATATGTCGTAACTTCCTTACATTTCCCCCCCCGTTTGTCTATTGCACAGTTTAGGTCTCCCGCGATTATTATTTTTTCACTCTCTCTACAGTGGCTTAGAGCTGTACCTAGTCGGTCGACTATGTCTGCTGCAGTGTGATCTGGGTTAAAGTACACTGCCACTATGACCCCAATCTTTGTCTGTATGACCAATAGATTTTCTTCTCTTAGCAAGAGTTTGAAAGGTTCTAGTTCAGGTTTAATTATACAAACTACGCCTCCTGTAGGTCTTCCTCGGACCTTGTATTGTTTTGCAAAAGCATGTATATTATAGAAGTTCGGCACGTTGAATATCTTGTCTTCTTTGACCATCGTCTCGGTTAATATTCCTATGTCGTATTCATCCAGGAAATTCTTTGATAGTAGGTTCATTGCCCCTCTAAGACCTTCTACGTTCCATGTAAGGATTTTAATCCCTTCGTGTCGGGCCCCTGTACTTCCAGGGTTGCCGAAAGGGCCGGCAAATTACGTCGGTTGGCCAGAAATCACCGTTGTGGACTAACTCAAGAGCCTGTATTGGAAAACCCACTTTATAGGCAGCAAAACCTATCTTCTCATTTGCCAGATCACAGTGGATTAAGCCCTCCACACCGTTCTCTTTAAGATATTCTATAATATCTTCTTCAGTTGTGTCCGGGCCTAACCTCCCGATGTATAGCCATGCGCTCCTCTCCGCTGCCTTTAGTCTGTTTTCACCTTGTTTTGTGCCCATTGTTCTTCCTTTTAAATCTTTTTTCTGCATCGGTTCCTTGCTCTCCCGTGTCTGTGTTTACTTCTCACAACTTTCGTCCATTCACTCTCTCCTACATCCCGATACGTATTTGAGTCTGGACCGTGTCCGGATATTAGTGAGCTTTCTGCACCGCGGGAAATATGTTGTCGACCTTTGTGTCCTCTTCCCTGTAGCCCAGTAGTAGATGTCTCGACTTCGATGTTTGTTGTGTCCATCTCTGTAGAACTTAAATGTGATTCCGATGACTATAATATATTACAAGATGATATTACTATACAGAGACTTCTTGATGATGATGAGAATCTAAACTGCCAACAAATTCGTAGAAAAAAACGAAAGTATAATGAAATCAGCAGGCCTGCTCAATATATTCCATCAATAAATGTATATAATCCTTATGATACACTTATGGATAATACTGAGAATGCAGACAACATAAATTCATCTCAATCAACAAAACCACTTCCACATAAACCACCACCCATATTTATACCGGGTGTAGTTAACGTACCAGAACTAAAAAATTGTGTAAAACAAAAACTTTCTGATTTAGATTTCTCACTTAGTTTACTACAACATAATTTAACGATTACCTAAGCCACAGCAACGCGTGGCCGGGACTTTATATACAAATATATATATAACAAAGTCGGATTAGTTAAACTATTTATAACTCAAGAACGGCTGGACCGATTTTTATGATATATGATTTGTTGGATTTGTTTCCGCTCCGAATAGCAAATAACTATTAAAACATCGAAAAAATTAACGTAAAAATATATAAAGGCGATACGACGTTCGCCAGGCCAGCTAGTTAAATATAAAGTTAAATCCGATTGGTCATATATGTAATATTAGTGTTTCTAATTCCAATCACAATTTAGTTTACTTTAATTTATTTTATTTCAGGATTGTTTCTGTTATATACACAGGTATCCTCAACCAATTTTTTGCTTCCACATTTCCCGGTCTTGCGTGTCTGCTTCTATCTTATTTCTCTTTTTCATGTTGTCTTGAATTCCCTTTATCCACGTTGGCTTGAGAGATTATGAAATATACATTGTTTAGAGTTTAATATAGTTAATACATAACTCTGACAACAATTAATTAAAACGATTTTAAAAGCATTATTTTGAAAATCTTTATCTAGTAAAATGACCAGCCTCATGAGCTAGTGGTCAGCGTTCATGAGGTCCCGGGTTCGATTCCCGGTCAACTTCTCTGCTTGGAATAGATGCACATTTATATATACAATGAAATTAATATTATAAATATTTTCAATTCTTCTGAAAAAAAATTGCACATTCAACAATGTTATAAATAAAGAACAACAATGTAATACATATTACATTATAAAAGACAAAATGCAATTTGTTATATTAGAATCGTAACAATGTTATGCATTTTAACATACAAGACAAAATTAACTACAGTATTGTATTGTAAGCCCATGTTTTTCCCTTTACAGAGATTTAGGCACTCTCCCCTACAGGGAAGAATTTGAACCATACTAATTTAGTTACACTTGTTTTCGTATAGATGTCATTTTGAGTGGTCCGTGGTCAGCGCACCGCCTCACACTGACATCTAGGAAACCAAGGTAGTACTAGGACGGTAAAAGTCAGTAAATTTTGCTTAGAGGCCTTTTCATTCAGGCTTAAGGATTTTTTACGAGCCTGAAAATCTTCAGACCCGGGACCCACGGCTTAAAGTCCCTCCCAGAGGATTCGCTCCTTGGATTTTTCCGTCCTAAAAAATCCATCGACCCCGGCCGGGTTTGAGCTCCGACCCTCGGGACCAGAGGCAAGGAGCATATCCACTAGTCCACCGCTTCTTATTCATGGTTCCCTTATTTGCTTTTTCATAATTCACGGGTTAAAATATTGTGACACAGTTCCTGTATTCACAGCTAAAAATGTCTTTATTCGCAGATCCAGTCGGTACATTATCCTTTATTAACCATCGGCAACTTTTTTTTTACTGCAGGCATACCAAGGCGGCTTTACAAAGAGCGATTGAAACCAAATGGATAAATTAATATCAAACAAAACCAACCTTATTGACACTAAACCTAAAGTTCGTTGTTAAAAGCCTCTGCCGCCGTATTTCATGTGCCGCTATGTCCGCCCTCGCCACGATCGGTGTTTTATTATTTCAACTTGTCATTCGTTGCAATAATTTTTATTGAATAACAGGTGTATCTTGTTGTCAATTTATAATGCCGAGTAAATGAAAATAAAATTAGTTCCGAAGTAAAAAAAAGTAGGCTTTCACGGCCGTAGTTGGTATGATGATCTTGAAGAAGATTTCCGGGCTGTTGGCCGCGGTTTTGAGACTTGAAGTTCCACGACGTTTCGCTTGATAGTGCGTCCGGCATCCTTAAGAGTTATCTTGAGACTGATCATTTACGCGTTGGCGAGTCGTTTGCATCTATATCACTCTGTTTCAATGTTAATGAATCAAATGTATGATTCATAAAGAAATTCGAAGACAAAAAATATTATTGTATTTTCACGGGTCCTTTACAAGTATACAAAGTTTCAAGTCGATCCAATGATTTTAAGTGGGTGAAAATCGCGTTGAAAGATTCCGTTACATAGATAGATACAGGTCAAGCTAATATAAAGCGCGTAAAAAAGAAAGGGATTCTATCGCTGAATTCACAGCTGAATACCAATCTGAATTGAAAGACCTTTCAAAAGTTGCAAACAGGAACAAAATTACTAAGTTCTTTAAACCCTTGCCTAAGCCTGACAGTAATAATTAATATAAATTGTTTAAAATGTCTCATTAATTGATTTTATTTTGATAATTTTTATTTTATTTTGTAATCTTGGAATATATCCTCTATATACACATACAAATTACCATTCCATATTCACGGCTTCTGTATTTGTGGTATATTTGCGGAACATATCCCCGCGAATAGGGAGCTTTTACTGTATGTTTCTTTTTGTTCAATGCCACCTGTTTGTCATTCGACATTTCAGGTATTCTCTCCTGGTATTGGTGTATTGTAACCCACTTCTGAGTTTGGGGCGCCTGAAAGGCGGAGTTACGCTGCCCCAATGTTATGACGGGGGATAACTATAGGTAATGATGAGCCAGGAGAGACCTTAATCTAATGAGGTGAATATGATATTGATGATAATGATGGCCAGATGATGTTCGGGGACCGTTTGGGCCTTAAAGTATCCTGACATTTGTCTTACAGGTGAGGAAAACCCCGAAAAAACCTCACTCCGGAAACTTGTCCCGAGCGGGGATCGAACCCCGGCCCGATGCGTAACAAGGCAGCACGCTACCTCGAGATCACAGCGGTGTACGCTTTTACTGTATGTTGTTTTTTAATATCAAGTTTTCTCTTTTTTATATCAATCTTTCATATACAATATTCAAATTATTATGAATCGTAATTGCTTGTCATCTAGTTATTTTAATCTTAAAACGGCTTGATTAATACTTTAGAATATATACAAAAGATTTTACAATTTTGATCCATAAAAGCATAACTCATATGCGGTTTTATTACATGTTTTATTTATAACATAGGTCTTTAATATTGTAATTCCATTCTATGGTATTTCTTATTTAATGCTTTTGATAAAAGTACAGTTCTAACTAAAACTTTATCACCTATTTTCGGATTCTATTTCCGTTTATGTCTCTTTACGTGTTTGTTTCTTTTTTCAGCTTTTTCTCTAATCCCTTTTATTATCCGTTCACACATTTAAACCACGTTATCATCATTCTGTCCGATCAAAATCAATGGATCGGGACTATTGGCTACTAATTTTTCTGATTTTTTCCCTGTCATTAAGAAGATTTGAGCTGCGCCAGTAGCACTTAATTGAATTATTTAATATATGTTCTATGCCTATTACTTTAACATGTCTAAACCAGTCAGTATGACGATGATGAGTAAGGCTTCTTAGAGTAGTAGTTATTTCTCTACTTACCCACTCACAAGGATTACTTTTGGGATGGTACTTGCTTCAAGGTCATGCTTCGTTATTGTTCAACAGGGAAGAGATCTCTGGGCTGTCCAAGATACGCTGGATAAAAAATCCGTTAGTGAGATCGTAACAGGCCTACATACCTAAGACTTGGTTGGATAAAGAAGATGAAGAAGAAGACTTGCTCCAATGAAAGAGCTTTGCTCCCATCTCATTTAGTTTTCCTCTAAATTTCGGACTCGAGAAAAAACAGATGCATTATCACTCAATGACGCCTCGATCTCTCTATATTTTGGAATATGATCTGTATTTGCTAAGCAGGCTAGAATTATTACTTTTTAATTTTTACCTAAGTTTGAGAAACATTGTTTTCATCATGATCATATCGTTATTGAAAGGAATATTACTACTATCATTTACTTCTCTGTTTTCACTAATGTTAGAAACACCAATACCTTCTTGAAACTGAGAAAATTCTTTAAACGGCTAAGATATTGTAATACGGAGAAAGACTTTTTGCATATGTGTTTCACTTATATTTGTCATAAGTAATGCCACGAGTGATTTCCAATTTATCTAGAGAATTTGGAAATCAAGAGTGGCATTTGTTAGGACTATTTAACGAATAAAATTAAGCTGTTTACTCACAAATCATTGTTTAACTATAGTTATTTTTTAAATATTTATATATTTAATGTAAACGGCGATGTTTGAAAACAAATAAAAAATGTGAGGTTATGTTCATTCACTGCTGCTTGATCATATTATTTATTGCCGAATAAGATCGCAATATTGTAAGAGTGCACTCAAGTGGAGAAATAATGAAACACATCAAACTATATATCATAATCATCATTACGGGTTATTCATTTATTTTGTTAGTAAACAACTCAGTAATATCAAGGAATATTTTCATTATTTGCTATATTCAATGTATTTGTTGGAGAAACATAATGCTTTAACCTGTTCAGAACATTAAAAAGGAGGAGCTTTCTTTATCACAAAAGCAGGAGCTGATAAAGAGAAATCGATAAAGAGCAAGGTGAAACACGACTGTCATTGGTTGTAAATCAACATTCATTGAAACGTGATTGGTCATTGACTAGCATATGTGGCATGAGTTAAATAGTCAGGTTAAATTTGCGTCTAGATGTAGTCCAAGATCTATTAATGAAGAAGAATAAGTGATAAATATATTATTTATAGTAATATTTGGAAGAGTAAACATGTCAAACGTTGTCAGCAAACTTAGTTCATATGTATGCAGGGTGAAACAGCACCTCACCGACAAAATGATAGGGATGATAGGCCATTCAGAGAGGATCGTTTTTTTTGTAATGGAATATATAGTCGCAACTCGTCATATACGAGTTATGCGCAGATGAAGGTACTCACCCGTAAGGGTTGGAATTGAATACAAACAATTGTACACGTATCATTTAATTTAAAAATACATGTTTTTATAATAAGTGTCAAAAGAATTCTGCCATGATCGGCCGTGCTGGCCGATCGTTCTGCGACGATATCAACCATGCAATTAGGCACATGGTCGACTATTTGAACACTTATTGTAAAAAGTGTATTTTTTAATAAATATTATACGTGTACAATTGTTTGTATTCAATTCCGACCCTTATGGGTGAACACCTTCATCTCCGCATAACTGATAAACGACGTGTTTGCGACTATATGTTCCTTCACAAAAAATTGATCCTCTCTGCATGGCCTATCATCCCTATCATTTTGTTGGTGAGGCCCTGTTACACCCGGTATACATATAATTTAATAATTCCACATAATCCGCAGGCAAACATTATTAGGAGTATGGCAGACTGTCAGATAAAGAAGACATAACATTACAATGACATTATAAATTAAATAATGAAGCCAAGTTGTAGCATATAAAACTTGTAGTAGTCATAATATTTACACTTTGTTTATATATGTATTTATTCAGGAATGGGTGTTGTTTTTATTTTCAGCGTTTTGACTAGAAATCTAGCCACATTTTACAAATTTTCAGTATTACATTTACTCGTAACATGCCGAATTATCACGATTTGAATTTAAGGTGTATTGCAAGATGATACAACCACCATACCGATGACAAAGAAAGACTATATTACAAATACATATGCATTCAAAAACTTTATTTTGGACATACCTTATACATTGTTATACCGGTATATGCCTGTTAGAAACTGCATCTGAATTTAACTTTTAAACTGTAATTTAACTTAATAGAATACCAGAATAACTTAAAACCAATATTTATGCTCACCGTTGTTGTGTTGAAAATCATTATGATTATGGAAAAATCCCAGATAATTTTAAGGTAAACATAAATATACATGTTTCGTTAATATCAACATAAACAAAATTATTTATGGAAATATACTTTTTTACTTGGAAATAGACTTATACCCTTTACACTATTCGACTTGTGCAAATAGCAATTCTCTTGATGATATATGTTAGTAATCCATATGACCCCATGATAAATTTTGTGCTGAACTGTGAATTTTGCAAAGTGACCGCATGTTAGGTAACAAGATTGATATCGTTCCTACATTTTAAGTAGTTGACGAAGAGATGGGGGAAACAAAGTATGGCGGAGTCAGAATGAAGTATGGCTACATGAAATATGCATACACTCAAGATTGGGTCCATAGATGAAGATGAAGTTTTCCTCCTGATATCCTAAAGGAGGTTCGCGGAGACCAACTTCTACGTTTGTTTACGTAGATTACGTGAGGAAAAAATATGTTGTTGATCCAAGTCATTCACCAGCATATGATCTTCCATGCAGCCAGTCTATGTAGTAACACACTATAAAATGTAAATTTGAGAGTTTTATAACGAATAGTAATACATTACATGGTAAAATTCCTTTGAGGCATTGCTCACATTATAAAAATTGGGTACCTTGCAGTGCAGTTTTCTCAACTCTTAAAATATTAAAACTGCTTTGAATGCAGTTGAAGAGACAGTATTAAAAGATACGCCATTTCATAATTTTATAATCACATTTTTATTTTGTTTATAAGGAAATAAATAGTAGGCCTACCTAGGAACAATAATTAAAAAAAAATTAGATGCAGCAATAAATTAGATATAGATTTAATTCTGAAAATGCATGATATTATGCATTACAGGAACTCTTGTCGCCCTAACTTCTTAAAAAAAAGCATTAAACTGAAAAATATATAAAAATGTTATTCTCCCAGTAATATTATATGTATGTGAAACATGGACTGTTACTTTAAGGGAGGATCAAATGTTACGAGTATTTGAGAATAATGTTCTAAGGACTATCTTTGGTTCAAAGAGAGTTGAACAGTAAAGGTGAGTTGTTGGATGTGATGTCCCACGTTGTGGAGACATTTCAAGACATATATGATGGTAATAATTTAGTTCACTGATATTTGCCACGGCACTGATGACTCGCTTCAAGGGAATGAGGGAAATTTTCTTACATGAACAAATAACGACACTTTGTTAACGGTTAAATTAAATGTTATTTTATTAAAGTTTTCACTTCTGTTTAGATGAATCTTGCAGATCAATAATTTAAAAGATTCCGGCTTAGGTTAACAAATTTCACTTATAGAAGACTATTATTTCATATATGTAATGGATGACTCTTTCCAACGGTAAATTTTTCACTAACACTTTATTTTCACTTTATGGATTATTTATACTCCATATGAATTAAGTTTATACTACAATATTATTTTCCTTAACTTTGGCACCATTTTGTCAACTAATATCAAGAAATGAACACAAATTATCTTATTTTTCGATGACTCATTATTTTACACATCCAACTTCTTTCAAGTATTGTAGCCATCTTTTCATTTTGGGAATAATCCCATTTCATTTCTGTTATAATCTGGAAGTTCTGATTGGTCCAACTGAAACCGAAGGAGTACTACTGGCTGACTCCCATCCAATGCATCCAATCCCATTTATTTGTTTATAAAACTATCAATTCAAATATTCAAAGTATTTTTACATATATTGAATCAGTTTGAAATATATCTAACTGTATTAACAGTTTATACTGAACAGTTTGAATTATTTTATATACTTAAAATTTGAATTCTCTAAATCAATCTTATTTCCATTCTTAATAGAAATAAATATAATCATATTCAAATATTAAATAAACAAAACCCTTATTATTTTTATATGGGCATACATATCCGGTTTTAACAGACACATTATTGTAGAAGACTACAAAATAGTGAGCTACGTGATCTTTTTTTGGGAAACCAGATGTAATAAGAAGAGTTAAGTATCTTAGACTGCAATGGGTAGGACATGTGACACGAATGGGAAATGAAAGAGTGACATGAGAATTCCTTGTAATAAAACCAGAGGAAAAGTGTCCAGTAGGCAGGCTAATAATGAGGTGGGAGAATAATATTAACCTTGATTTGAGGAAGATAGATTATACATGGGATGACTGGAAAGTGTTGACTCAATATAGGGATGTATGGAGACCTTATATCCGCGTGGCCATAAACATACAGGTTCGATAATGCCAGTGATTTAGTGAGTTGTTTTATGAATCGAGTGTTAAATGAGTTATTTATTAAGTAGTGAATTTATAAAGCGAGAGAATAGGTGAGTGGAAGAACCTTGCGGAAAAAATAAAATCACTTTTATGTTGTGATAAAAAATCTCCACAATTCGTTTGTGACTCGGGGCCGTGTAGAGGGATGTGATGTGATAATGTCCCTCACATTGAAGGTCTATGAATTACAAGGATGCCGGCCGACCATGCCTCATGCACACAGGGGCAGATGAAATGATATTAAACGAAATGTATTCGAAATGGTGAAATTAAATTTGTGGCTGGGGAAAATGGGGGAAACTCCGAAAAAAAAATCTGCCCAAATACCGTTTTGTCTACCACGAAACCCAGATGGAGTGACTGAGACTCGATCGCGGATCGTGAGATCCGAGCGTCTAACAGCTTGCGCCACTGAGCCGTCATTTTAACTTGTGTGCCATCACACAATTTCTGTGCAGATCTGATGTTTGAAATTTACTGTCATTTGTAGGTATATTTTCATTAAAATTATTATTCTATCTACTTTTATCATTTATTAGCTAATACCCGGCGTGCGCTTCTACTACGGTACTCCTAAATATATGAAACGTGTTTTAATGTTTAGTTGAATAAGCAGAAAGAAAATTAATTATGAATTTGTATCATAATTATTTTAGATAAGTAAATATCAATCAAACTAAATATATGGTCACACGTAGAAATACATTATATAATGGAAATGGACAGCTAATGACAAATGAGGGAAATTTTGAGGAAGTGGCTGAATTCAAATACCTAGGAACAATAATCACAAATAGGAATGAGATGCACAAAGAAATTAAACATAGGCTCAATTCTGGAAATGCATGCTATTATGCATTGCAGAGACTTTTGATGTCCCAACTCCTTTCAAAAAACGTTAAGCTGAAAATATATAAAACTATTATTCTAACAGTTATATTATATGGGTGCGAAACATGGACTCTTACATTAAGGGAGGAAAGGAGATTACGAGTATTTGAGAATAAAGTTCTTAGGAAAATTTTTGGACCAAAGAGAGATGAACAGACAGGTGAATGGAGAAGACTACATAACAATGAACTACATGGTCTTTATAGGAAGCCAGATATAATAAGAACAGTCAAGTCTCGTAGACTGCGATGGGCAGGACATGTTGCACGTATGGGGATTGAAAGACTTGCATGGAAGCTTCTTGTAGGAAAGCCAGAGGGAAAGCTCCCAGTTGGTAGACCAAGAATGAGGTGGGAGAATAACATTAACTATGATTTGAGGGAAGTAGATTATACAGGGAATGATTGGAAAGCATTAGCTCAGGATAGGGATGTATGGAGAGCTTATGTCCGCGCGGCCATGAACCTACGGTTTCGATAGTGCCAGTGAGTAAGTAATTAATTAGTTTAGATTCCCGTGCTGATTACCCGGCGTTGTCCGGGAATCTACTAATTTCGATCTTCTTGGCATCAATGAGCTGAAAGACAAAAGTGGTTACTATGAGTTATCCATAGAAGATAGACATAATTATGCTTTCGCGGACTTATTTTTTTTGTAGATTTTATGAGATATTCAATTCTGCGTATATTAGTTTTTTTTAGCTCCGGCCCTGTAGTACGTACGGTAATGTTATATACGTTAATTGTCCCAGAAGAAATCAAAATAATGGTGAAAAACCCCATAGAAATCGATCAAGCAGTTTTTGAGTCCATGAAGGACAGACAGACTCATAATACATAAAAATTCATTAAACGTAGAATTAATAAACGGATTAGGAGATATTTTTAAAAGTATGTTCTCCGTTTTCATAAATTTTCGTGAAGAAACTGTGGTCGCTATTATTATATAAACAACAATAGGTTTGATATGGCAGAGAAAAGATTACCCAGACAACTTTGGAGTTGATTCCACCTGGGAAAGAAAAGAGAGGTCGACTTAGATATTAAATGGATGGATGTTGTAAGATAAGGTATGAGGGTACTAGGTCTGGAAGAATTGGAATGCGAAGATAGAGAAGAATGCAGAAAGAAGATCATCATCATCATCTTCATCAACTTCACGGATTAGGTCTTTGCCTGTTCCGATCTCACATCTGTTCATCCTTGCGCTTTCTTGGTCTTCCTATCGATCTTTGCCCTCCAGGATTATACATCAGTGCCATCTTTGGTATCACATCCTCTGTTATTATTTGCAGATGTTCTATACAATTGTTCCTGTGTTCTTCTATTTGTTGAAGAAGTGGTTGTACTTTTAGCTCCCCTGTAATATTATCATTTCTTATTATGTTCTTCTCTTGTACAACCGTTCACAGCCCGCAGAAAGAAGATACACATTTAGAAAGCTTTGGGCACAGGAACATTTTCATTACAATGTAAACCTGTTTATAAATAAAACAATCGGTTTGATTATAAGAGTCATTTTCGATTCAAATGTATAGTCATTAAAGTAATGTTCTGAAGCCGAATGCTAACATTTGTATATTTAGTAATCTAAGAAGTATGCAGACACACAAGAAGTCAGTTTGGGTTGACAAGAGATGTCTTGATAATGAGATTCTCAAACGTTTTATAATACTGCACTATCCAACCCGGAAGTTCATAGTCACACGGACCTATGCTCTCCAAACAAGCCCATGCTGAGCTAATGTTTACCAATATGATTTAAATAAATAATAGTTTTAAAAAACTAAAAGAACACGCTTTATTAGAAAACTAAAAAATGAAAAATAATTTTAATTTCCAATACGCTTGGGATAAAATAAAGTGGTCAACAAAAAATCATCTCCAACACATATAGAATAAAATTAGAGTTATCAAACAAAAAGAAAATAATTTTATCATCAAAAGCGTGGGGTGCTCTATATCAATTAATATATTTGATAATAAACAGATATTGGTAAAAGTAAGCTCTTTAAGAAGAAAATGTAGAAATCATAAAAAGCACCTCACGCTTTTGATGGTAAAATTATTTTCTTTTTGTTGATAACTCTAATTTTATTCTATATGTGTTGGAGATGATTTTTTTGTTGACCACTTTATTTTATCCCAAGCGTATTGGAAATTAAAATAATTTTTCATTTTTTAGTTTTCTAATAAAGCGTGTTCTTTTTGTTTTTTAAAACTATTATTTATTTTTTATTTTTTAGTTTTAATATTTTACAGAATAAGATAAAATGTAAATATCTTTAAATTCGATACTATCGTAGTATGAGCTAAAAGTAATACTCTTCTAAAAAAAAACAATCCTAGCCGGATTTGAACCAGCGACGTATGGATTACTGAAATTATATACCACTAAGAGTTCTCTGCTCTACCAACTGAGCTCTTACAACGATTGACTAAAAACTCGACAACTCCACGGTAATCTTTCTTTTCAAATACCTTTAACTTCATCTTGTTTAATAATTTCTAACTTTGCATTATTTGTATAATATTCATATCCCTCAAATCATGGTTAATATTATTGTTCCATCTCATTCTTACTTGGAGTCATCTCTGTGGTTTTCCTACAACAAGTTTGTATGCCATTCGCGTCACATTTGTTGCTCATCGCAGTTTTCGACACCTGTTATTACATCCGGTTTCCCATAAGGATTATGCAGCTTACTGTCATGGATTCATCTTTATTTAACTGTCTATTCATCTGCCAAATAAAACAAAACTCTAACACAATGGCCAAACCAACAGAAGAAAAGCAGAAAAGAATCGACGAAGAACCAAACTATGAGGAAGAAAACGAAGTGGACACGTGGACCAGAGTAACATACGGAAGGAACAGAAACAAGAAATCACAAAAGCCTGAACAGAAGATAGGAACAAAACCTACCAAGAACGAAGACATCCAAGCAGCGCAGAGGTATGCCTGGCTCTTCCTAGGAAGACTGAAAGAAGACACAACACCAGATAAAGTAAAAAACTACCTACTAAACAACGATATTCAAGGAAATCTGATCTGCGAAGAAATAGCGAGCAGGGGAAGGAACAAAGCATTCAAGATAGGGAATACCATTTGAATACCTGGAGACAGTAAATGGCTCAGACTTCTGGCCGGAAGGGGTTACTGATAAAACGATATCTTTTTCGGAGAACATTTAAAAACAAAGGAGTCTCAATCGCCTGTTAACGTTCTTAATTGGAATGCGGAAGGTCTCAAAAATGCACTGAAATATATACCAGTAGAGGAACTACTAGAATATGACATAATGGTATTCACAGAAACATTCGCAACGGAACAGATCAACATAGAGGGGTTTTACGGACTACACTCGTACGGAAGGAAAAACGGATGGCAGGCCGACAGGTGGCGTATCATGCTATCTGAGGCCATCACAGGGGAACTTCAAAGTAATACACAAAGACGAAGACATACTCACAGTGAGAACAGACAACATCACAATCGTAGCAGTATACATACGACCACAAGCAACCACGGAGGAAGTGATAGAAACTTTAATAACAGCAATAGCAGACAGGGAAGAAGACGAATCCGTCATAATAGTTGGAGACATCAACTGCAGGATAGACAAGAAGAACACAAAGACTGAAGTAGTTCTAGAGACACTGAGAGAAGAGGGTTACACCCTAACCAATAAGATGGAACTGCCAACATATATAGCGCACAATGGAACAAGCGCGATCGATTTACTACTATATAAGGGAAAAGATCTAAGATTAATAGAACAAAAGGGGCTATGGTCATCAAACTTAGCACCCATCAGGAAACACGTACCGATAGCAACAAGACTGGAAAAGACAAAGGCCAGAAATAGAACAAACAAGGAAACCCCTAAAAACAGGATATCAAGAAAACTAGATATAGAACAAATACGAAAAAACACGGAGAACATAGAGAAAGCTAAAACGAGAATAAAGGAAGGCCAATTGGACAAAGCACTAGACATCACTAACAACCTTATAAAGAACGCCTGTCAACCAACATCAAAAAGAAGAGCACAACCGTGGTTCGACAGGATGTGCTACACAGAACGGAAGGAAACACTAAAAGCACTAAACAAAGCAAAGGAATCCAAAAACCAAGTAGACCTGGAACGATACGCCCAGAAAAGAAAACAGTACAAAAACATAATAAAATACAAGAAAACCCATTACATAGAAATGAAAGCCCAACAGCTAGCCGAAAGAAGCAGAAAAGGACCCTTTCCTGGTCTTAAGGAGGAAACCCAGAGGAGTGATGAAAGAAATACCGATAGATGATTGGGAAAACCACTTCACAAAAATACTGAAATGAAGGAAACAGAACAGAAGCTTACGAAGCCAATACTACCAGGAACCCAAGAACCCTGAATCTGGAAATGGAAATCACAGAGGATGAAATAAACAAATGCGTGAAAGAAGCAAAAACAAAAAAAGCCACAGGACCGGATCAAGTAGCATACGAACACCTAAAGGCATCAGCCGACGTGCTAATATCAATGTGGAAAGAACTGTTTAACAAATGCCTAGAGACGAGAACCATACCAGAACAATGGAGAAGGGCTACCCTGAAAATGCTGTATAAAGGTAAAGGAAACAAACACGGGAGACATGAACTCATACAGAGGCGTTGTACTGGAGAACACCCTGTTCAAAATCTTTATGAAGATACTTACAAACAGATTGATGGACATCACAAAATTAAACATCCCAGATAATCAATTCGGATTTAGGAAAGGAAAATCCACTCTGCAAGCAGCATCCGCATTATTATATGAGATAGAAGCAGCCCTCAACAGACCGAAAGGGAAATACTACGTGGTCTTCATAGATTATGAAAAAGCGTTCGATTACATAAACAGAACAAAACTACTCACGAAGATGAGGGACATGATTGGAAACGAGCACCCCATTGTTGGAATAGTACACGACATAATGAGGCGAAACTGGTTACAAATAACAGATGAGGTTGCGGCATCAGACGAGGGTTATGCAAACTAATGGGATACTACAAGGAGACCCCATCAGCCCGCTACTATTTAACATAATGACGGCTGACATTGGGAAAGCAACGAACGGGACCACGCTGGTAATGTATGCGGACGACATGGCTATTGGGGCAGAAAACAAAGAAGAATTGCAAAAAGGCATAGATGGGATACAACGATGGGCTATGGAAAATGAGTTCAAGATAAACAGCAACAAGACCGTACAAATGGTTTTCAAGAAAGGAGGAAGAAACAGCGGCAAGTGATAATCTAAAACTAGGAGAAGAACCGATAAGAATGGTCAACAAGTTCAGATATCTAGGCATAACACTGCAGCCAACAACAAAGTCTTTCGCGCACATGTGCAGGAGAGAGCAGCAGCAGCTATAAGAGCTATGTGCAGTATCAAAGACATCACATCGTTAAAATTAGTCACAGCCATGAAATTATTCGCATCAGTGATCACCCCGATCGTTACCTACGGGATAGAACTGATATGGGAGAAACTATCGACCAGCGATATGGAGAGGTTAGAAAAAGTAAAACCAAGATTCATCAAAAAGGCATTAGGTGCAAGCAAATACACACCAAATAGAATGGCCTATATGCTAGCCAGAGATACCTTCTTCCTAGAGGACCTGAGGCAAAGGATACTACTGCCAGCAACGGAGCCATATAAGAAAGTCATCGAAAAAAAGAAACAGAGAGAAAAAGAGATCGACGAAGATTTCTACGCCTCAGATGCCATGGTAAACAGAGAGTGGACCGGAAGTAACCAACCACAAAGGCACAGAATCATAGGTTTAGCAACACACGGATATCATCACAAAATGTGCAAAAATGCAAAATTCCATCAACCGAGTGATTCGTGTGAATGCAAGATATGCGACCAAAAGTGTGAGCGATACCATTACAAACAATGCAGAATATGGACAGGATCACTGAACGAACTCATAAAAGACAAATCATAAACTTATAACTTAATGCTCTTTCGAGTGCCTCTTACCAATTTATATTCATCTGTCTGTAGTCTAAACATTTTACTAAGAAAATTATTCTCAAATTAATGGTAGTAATCTTTTTTCCTACCTTAAGGTAAGAAACAATGTTTTGCATGCATATAATATAACTGGAAGAATAATCGTTTCATATATTCTTAGTCTATTTTTACTTTTTTAAAGGAGTTGAGATTGCAGAAGTCTCTTTAATGCACAATAATAAAGTAATTGCATTGCACGAATACTAGGAAATTATTTATTTTATTGTAACATATAAGACTAATTAATTTGAATGGTAGACAAAGTCTTAAGGCCTTGACTCAAAGTAAATTAAAGCTATTACCGTTAATAATAATAATAATAATAATAATAATAATAATAATAGTAATAATAATAATAATAATAATAATGATAATAATAACAATGATATCATCATCATCATCATCTCTTCCATAAAATTGTGTGTCATAATTGTGTAGACAGTAGAGTTCCTGGGTTTGAATCCCCTCGGGATGGATACTGGGTTTGTGTACTATCCTATTTAAAAAAAATAAATAATATAAAAACATCATTAAGGCACAGAAAAATGAAGAAAAATATGAATGCATTATAACATTAGCTCAGGATAGGGAGGTATGAAGAGCTTATGTCTGCATGACCAAGAACTCCAGGTTCGATAGTGCCACTGAATTAATTTATGCTATTAGTTGAGCAAAAGCAGGAAGATTAAGTTGGTTAGGACATATTGAACGAATAATGGATAGCGTGTACCAAAGAAAAATTTCCTCAGAAAAATAAATTATGTGAATTACTGAAAAGGCATTTAGATTAGATTAGAGTAGATCAGACTAGTAGAAATGATTCGGGTGTTAATATAATAACATGGGAACCTTATTTTAGTTTCATTGTATTTAGCTATCTTAACTTAATAGAATTAATAAAATGAAATTTACTCTACGGCGATATTTAGTCTGTTATGGTGTTCCTGGTTCGACACACATCATGCAGTTACACACGTGGATTATACCTTTGTCATTCATGTCAGATATCCTGCCATTACTTTGAATTTTTTGAAATTACTATCCACACATTTGGACTTTGGGATGTCTTCTCCCTACTTATTCTGCTACTGAATGCCTTTGGTCTTGCCTCGATGCTATCCATAATGCTCTAAATCGATTGTGGAATGACCATACGTCATTCACTTCTCCACTCATCACGTACATATCCTGTAGGCCTTACATTTGGATTTATTCACAATCTCCTGAACACCAAGTCTCGTAGGTGCATATTTGTGGCACTTTCTCTGAAATACCGTGTACAGTTCAGCATAACCTTTTCCACTTAAATAACACTCCACCAGCGTCATTGTCAGCTAATTATATCATTGTCACTCAAATGAATAATTTATAAATAAAATGTCTAGTATTCTTATTATTGATATATCCTTCGTTTTATTATTTATTGTTCTTCGATTCCTTCCGGATTCTTCGTGATGAGAATTGCAAGTAGAGTTGAGATTCCTTAGGACGGGTTACTGGTTCGACGCTAAGTATTCCAGTGGTAGGGCTGCTCCTTTTAGTCTCTGGGCAGACATTAGGATACCGCATTTACTCAGTAACCGATGGAACGATTATACCGCCGTGACTCGGTCCTCAGAGCCTCGTTTGTGAAAACTGGTTGTACCACGAGACGGTGAGGATGAGAATTGAGTAGGAGAGGTTATATGTACGTCATTACTCCAAGCCACAGTTAGTCCAAAAACATTCAAGACTAAAAGTGTATAAAACACTGGCTCTTCGAAACTCTTTTGTGTGGTAGCGAAGTATGGACATTGAAACAGAAGTATATATAGAGATTTAGATCTGCTGAAATGAGATACCTTCGGAGGACTGCAGGATACATCCTACTAGACCAAAAAGTATATGAAGGCATCTTAGAAGAATTACACATGGAAACTTTAGAAAACAAAATTTCTGATTATAAGTCAAGATAGATACAACATGTTGATCGAATGGAAGATAACAGGATACCCAAACAAAAGTTAAGATATCAACCTGCAGGAAGAAGAAGACCAGGACGTCCATGCAAATGCTTTTGGATGGTGTTTCTCTTGAGGCCAAAACAGGTCAAGAAATGACCTAATTCGTGAATATACTATCATGATGATTTATTGTTCTTATTTGTTGTTAGTGATTATTATTTGAACAAGTTACCATCTTGTTTGAAACAGAGTAGAAAGTCGTTAAATATTTTTCAATCTGAATCGGTAACCTTTTCTATATGGTTATTGATTCAGCTTGAGGAATATTTAAATCCAAATAATCTACCTTTTTATGAACCGATAGCAAGCCAAAATAGTTTGAAAGTATTTGAGAAGAGTTCAGTGATATTAGGGGATTCATAAAGTTAAAATTAGACTATAATTCTAGTGAGACTGACTTTACAGACCATGAAGAGTTTGAAAACAAAAAATATATACATACTATTGCCGGTAGAATTCAAGATTTGAATGAATCACTTGAAAGTTCCGTAAATCCTACTAAACATCCTGTGTGCTGCGGCGGATCCATGTACTTGTGTGCACACAAGGTCCTAGTTTATGGACTGTAAATATTGTTTTTGTTTTGATATGAATAATACATATGTAGTAATGAAACTGATGCTTAAATTAATAACTTACAAAAATTGCATCACTAAGGTCTCTCTAGTAGTCAAATAAACAAGTGGGACATTATTCTATCCAAAATGTGCTACAATTTGGCCCAACAAAGCAATTTTGACTATTTGCTGAATAACAAATATCTGAGTAAGTCCTGCTGTGTAGCCGAGTGGTTATGGCAAGTTGTCTTGGCACAGAGCTACAGAACTTGCGCTGGTTCGGGCCTCCATTGGGGAAGAAATTTTCTCTTTGAATTTCGACCAGCATGAGACCGATGCACACCAAGTATCGTACTGAATGTGGGTAGCTACAATAAGCAAAGACTCCAGGCAGAGACAACCAGCTATAACGACTGGGAACCCGTCTTGCTGACCATATGTCACCCCTACACTGGCTGGATGATCGTCTACCTCTGTGATTAACACATATAGATGTGAGGCCAGCAGCCGGATAGTAGGCGAAAGGCCTTCTAAGCCGGTCGCGCCATGTAGCTCTTTTTTATGTATGTATAAATCTTGAACACTCAAGCAGCAGTATTGACGTTAGCTTTTCGCGGCAAAACCAGAGCGTAATCTCTTACAATGAAACTCTGAGCCATTGCATGCCTACCTTCAAATTTCTCCCAGAAAAGCATTGTGATGCATCATGGACCTGAGATAAAAATTTAAAATATGTACCTTTTTGGCAGGTGCCGTCGTCCTCAACTGTATTAAAATATTATATTTAAAATATTATCTGGAGGCCTTTCAGAAGTTAACTTCCATCATCAGCAGGGTGCGTATCTGCTACTAGTTGTTGCTGGTTAAGACGTTGTAGACTCGATGTGCCTTTAGTAGCAACTGTCCAAAAATCATCTGCCGTTTTTGAGTGCGCACAGAAGTGGAAACCAAATTCCAGTAATGGTAACCTACTGTGCGAAGCAGATGGACTCCCTGCACGAGTAAATCGGAATGGAGTATGGTGGGGACGCGGAGCTCGGGCAGATTGTCAGGGTTATCCATTTTACCAAGTCAGGAGTTGTATTACTTCCCTGTAGTTTAAATGAGATATTTGGCGCTGGATTTTATTGTCTTGCTGTTAAATGTAAATGGTTTGAACAATAACAAAGAATATCAAATAATCGTTTACTAAAACAGATATTTTATTACAGATCTGATGGCCGAATATGTGCAG
Source organism: Diploptera punctata (assembly GCA_030220185.1). Classification (NCBI taxonomy): domain Eukaryota; kingdom Metazoa; phylum Arthropoda; class Insecta; order Blattodea; family Blaberidae; genus Diploptera; species Diploptera punctata. The sequence continues at coordinate 1,193,209 of JASPKZ010003819.1, read as the reverse complement.
GAAAACCGAAACGACGTTGGAAGGACGACCTGTAACATATTGCAGAGCGGGAAGAGGAATGGGCAATATGCTCTACCTTGAAGATGATGGAAATGCTGTTAAAAAAGGTACATACATTTTTGGACAAGTACTCGGTATATAACAATACTTCTCTGGAAGAAATTTCAATATAGATGACTGCATGCAACACTTGACAGTATCATGTGCAAACGCAATTTTGCCACAACGAACATCATAGAGAAAAACTGGTACAGCAAAGAATCAAACATAATTATTGCATATAGCCATTTGAAAAAGTTTTCAATACAGTGTCACAGAACACTCCACATGCTTGAGCTCTGGTTTAAATTTTCCTGTACAATGAATTGCTTACTTTTAAGATAATAATGACAAAATATTTAGGTTTTAGAAACACATTTGTAAGATTCAACTTTAATGCACTTATCCCTGGGAAAAAGCAGATAAGTTCAAAACTGGCACACACAAACATATACCGATATATCTGTTTTTCCTAGTGAATTTCCTCCCTTTTAGAATTATCTAAAACATACATTGTCTATTATAGGCAATAGAATGAAGAATTGACTTATCTTGTTTTTACCACATGAAGCAGCATAAATAACAATATCCATTACGAAAATAAAAGAAAATTGGAAAGAAATTTACGGAAATGAATGAATGAAGGCAACACGCATTGATATTTGTACAAAGAGTACGTTATCTCCAGAATATACAAAAGATATTTTAGACAACTTAGCTATATGTAACGAAAACTTCACCCTTGCTTGAAATTTGATTTTGTTATTAAATTATTATAACTGTATTTTAGTTACTAATGTTAATACTGTTTCATGTACGAATGTATATTTTTTAAGAAAGCTACAATAATAAATGCATGATTGTTACCTAACATGTAGAACATTTGCTTAATCTTCATAACTGCACTGTCTTTTGCGATTATCGCAAGTTAATTAACCAAGTAAAATCTAATCTCAGCGCTATACTTACCTACTCTTACTCACTGGGACTATCGAACCCTATCCTGAGCTAATGCTTTCCAATCATTCCCTGTATAATCTACTTCCCTCAAGTCATAGTTAATGTTATTTTCCCAACTCATTCTTGGTCTAAAAACTGGGCATTTTCCCTCTGGCTTTCCTACAAGAAGCTTCCATGCAATTCGTTCATTCCCCATACGTGCAACATGTCCTGCCCATCGCAGTCATATTATATCTGTTCTTATTATATCTGGCTTCCTATAAAGACCATGTAGTTCATTGTTATATAGTCTTTTCCAATCACCTGTCTGTTCATCTCTCTTTGGTCCAAAAAACTTTCCTAAGTATTTTTTCTCAAATACTTGTAAGCTCCTTTCCTCCCTTAAGTAAGAGTCCATGTTTCGCACTCATATAATATAACTGATAGAATAATAGTTTATATATTTTCAGTTTAACGTTTTTGAAAGGAGTTGGGACATCAAGAGTCTCTGCAATGCATAATAGCACGCAATTCCAGAATTGAGCCTATGTCTAATTTCTTTGTGCATCTCATTCCTATTTGTGATTATTGTTCCTAGGTACTTGAATTCAGCCACTTCCTCAAAATTTCCCTCATTTGTCATTAGCTGTCCATTTACATTATATGATGAATTTTTACGTGTGACCATTATTTAGTTTTATTGATATTTACTTCCAGTCCTAATTTCTTAGTGTTACTCAATAGTGTGTGCGTGTTGTCTTTTAGTATCTTCTGGCTACCGGCCAATAATACTACATCATCAGCATAAACTAACAGCTTATTAATACCATTGAGTTGCAAGACTTCCTCTTCTCTAAAGATTTAATGGCATGTTCTAGTACAAAATTAAATAGTAGAGGAGATAGTGCATCACCTTGCTTCAACCCATTCTGGATTTCAACAGTTTCCGAAAACTGTTTTCCTACACGCACCCTACACTTTCTGCCATTTAGACACATTCATATAAGTCTAACTAACTTTTTAGGAATTCCGGACTCCAGCAGGATACTATATATCTTCTCCCTCTTAATTGAATCATATGCTTTTTTGAAGTTCTACATATAGTTGATGTACAGTACCATTATATTCCCATTTCTTTTCTAAAATCTGTCTTATACTAAAAATCTGATCTGTTGTAGACCTGTTTCTTCTAAATGCACATTAATGATCTCCTAGAATGTCATCAATATAGGGACTAAGTCTGCTTACTAATATATTTGTTAGAATTTTGTACGAAGTTGAAAGTAATGAGATGCCCCTGTAGTTGTTGCAATCAGTTTTATCTCCTTTGTTATAAATTGGTACGGTAATTGGTTCCTTCCATTCATCTGGAAGAGCTTCTCTTCCCCAATTATACTAAGCAACCAGCGTATTTTGTCCATCAATTTCTCCCCCTGATTTTATCAGTTCTGCTGGGATCTCATCTGACCTGATGCTTTATGCTTCTTCAATTTATCAATCGCCATTTCAACCTCTAATGCATTTGGTTCTGCGACTAGCATTTCTGCTGTCTGTAAATTATCCCCCTCGATGTCCTGTTCTGTATGTACATTTAATAGCTGATTAAAGTAACTTTTCCATCTATTTAATTTACTTCTGGAATCTGCAATCATATCCCCATTTTCATTCCTATTATGTTTGTTCTAGCCTTAAACCCTTTCTTCTCTATACTAATTTCCTGATATACTCGTAATTCTCTAATGTTCTTATTTTTTGCGTTCATTTCAAGATCATTAATGTTCTCTCTCAAATATTCCCCCTTTTTACTCTTTTGTAACTTGGTGGTATCCCGTCTAATACTACCCAATTGCTCTAAATTTTAACTCATTTGGCTCGTGTAACCATTTCATTTTGCTAGCTTTCTTTTCTTTACAATGTCGGCACATTTCTCATCAAACCATTTCTTGTTTTGCCTCTTTTTTAAACAACCAATGCTTTCTGATACTGACTATTAAATAGTATCTCTTATAGCCTCCCGTTCTTTTTTATATCAGTTTCTTCTTCGTTTGCCACATTGTCATCTGAAGATTCTAGTACTTCACTTCTATTAGCAATTTTGACTTGGAATTCTTGCCGCATTTCATAATTTTTCAAGTTTTTAATTCAAATTTTACAGAATCGTCTTTAGCGTTTGTTCCTCTCATAAGCGATAACCGTTGTCTGATTTTCACTCTGACCAGATGATGATCCGAATTGCAGTCTGTCCCTCTAACTGATCTAACATCGATGATGCTACTGTGCCAGCGTTTATCCACTAATACACGATCTATCTGGTTCCGAGTTTCTCCATCTAGGGACGTCCAGGTGTATTTATGAATATCTTTATGCTGAAATGTTGTGCTCTTAACAATGAGATTCTTTGATGTGACAAATGTGACTAATCTAACCCCGTTGTCGTTACTATCTTCATGAAGACTGAATTTGCCTATTGTTGGTTTGAATATATCTTCCCGCCCCACTTTTGCATTAAAATCTCCTAAGATAATTTTCATGTGATATCGTAAAAGGCTATCAAATAAGCATTCTAATTCTTCATAGAACTCATCCTTGATCTTGTCATCTTTATCTCTGTGGGGGCATGCACATTTACAATTATAAAATCATGTCGTTTATCCTTTAGAATTGTGATGATGTCCTATCAATAATAAACTTGATATCTCGGATAGCGGATAGGATCCTGCTTCTGACTAAAAAACCCGTTCCAAATGCAGGTCTTTCTGCACCCCCGTAGTATAATACAAAGCTTCCTGATTCCTGACTACCTTCTCCTGGCCACCTAACTTCCTGTAAAGCGACTATATCCAAGGGCGAATTATCAAATTCCCGCGTTAATATCTCTAGTGCCCTGCTATTGTATATAGTCCTAACATTCCATATTCCTAGGAACAAGTCTCTGTGTTTGAGCCTTTGGCATGGGTTCCCTGAAGTAGTCCCCGCCCGGAGAACCGAATGGGGGACTATTTGACCTCCGGAAAGTTTTACCCCAGTTGAGCCCATGCCCGCATTTCTTGACGGTTGTATTTTTACGGTGAAAGATCGTCACTCTTTCGACCAAGGTACTTTTCGTCTGGCTTATCACCTCCGACTTTTCCGGCATTGCTCTCAGTATCATTTAAGCACGCAAGCCACTCCACCACGACAAGCTATTAATAACTTATTTCTTTTATAATTTACAAACGAACTTTAAATCATTGCCTGTCGAAACTTACCTTGAAGTATCTAGCAGAGAAGCTTTTAACTGCAAGGCACATAAATCCAGCGACAGATCTCTCTTTTAAACTATAGGAAAGTAATAAAACTCCTGACTTAGATAACTCTCACAACGTGCCGTCTGCAACACGTCTGGCCTCACTCAACTCCGCTCTACTCAAGCAAGTACGTCCATCTTCTTCGCAAAGTGATTTTCCATTGCTGGGTTCTGACTTCGATTTTTGTACCATGAAGTTAAAAGCGGCAGGTTACTTTTTGGACACAGCCTTAGTACATGACAACGCTTCTCTGGGAGGAATTTCAAGGTAGGTTTCTGCTTGCAATTGTTGCAAGTTGCTTTGTTAGTTTAACTACATGCCACACGTCACCTGCTGGAGCTTACAGCTGCATGCCCTGTTGTGAGAGGGATTTAAACTATTGACCACACACATACTATTTTGACCACACAAGGATATGAAAGACTTTCCCGAATGAATGATCAACTCAATGTCATGGAGTCCTCCGAGATAACACAACATAAATACAATACACAGTATTCATACCTACATCCATACAAACATTTGGTGAATATGAGGATAATGATGATTATGATGGCCAGATGATCCCGCGCTATAGCCGAGTGATGCATTGGAGCAGAACTTACAACACTTGGGCTGGTTCAAGCTTCCATGGAGAAAACATTTTTCAAATGGAATTCTGACCAGTATGGGATCGATACCTATACAGCATCGTGAGGAATTTGGATAAATGCAATAAGTAGCGGCTTTAGCAGTCGGCTGGTAGGCCAAGGATCTTCTAGACCTGTCGCGTCTTGAAGAGAGACGATTCTAGATGATGTTCGTAGACGTTTGGACCTTAAAGTTTCCTTACTTTTGTTTTACAGGTGAAGAAAAATCCTGATAAACCATCACCCAGGAATCTTGTCCCGGCCGGGAATCGAACCCGTTCGCTCCGTACGACACAGCGACGCTACACCAAGACTATGGTGAACCTATTTAGAACTTGAGAATTAAAATTGCATTGCATAATAATTTGTAGCAAGAATTGATTGTAAATAAAATCTAAACCAACCACAAAAGGGAGAATGGGAAAACGAGTTTACCTCTTTTGACATTTCTAAACTAAATTATTTGATTAATATTTTGGCTATTCTATTCTGTAGTAATTCTGCGCAATGACAGGTCTTTCACTGCAATCATAGCGTTTTCAATGCTATGCGTTGCATCTTTACTAGGGAATTATAGGTGTGGTAGCTTCCCGTTGCTTTCCACACAGGTGAAGGATAATGATAGTGACAATGATAATGATAATGGCCGGATGATTTTCGGGGAACATTGAACCCTAAGCTTCCTGACATTGTCTTACAAGCGAGAAAAAAACCCGAAAAAACCTCAACCAGGATCCCGTCCTGACCGGGAATCGAACCCACGCGCCGCTGCATGACAAGGCAGTATGCTACCTCGAGACAACAGCGGTGGGCTATATTTTGGCTATATGGGTAAATGTCCCAGACTATACAACTGATTGAATCGAAGAAACTTGTTTGAACAAAATATGAGCCAAGACCTTAAATAAGGTATCTCACTTTGCTAATGAGAAACACCCTATATATTGAAAATGTTGTAAACTGAGTAATGGTTATTCCTAATCCAAACTTGGACATGAAAGGAAAGACTTATTTGTTCAGAGTCTTTTTCAGGCTTGAGATTATTTTAAGTATCGTAAATATACGACAAACATCCGACAGCTATATTTTTCTTCCGAAGGAAGCCTTATACAGTATTTTTACTCCCTCTCATATCTTAAAAAATCTATGGACTCCGGTCTGGTTTAGATCCACGAACCTAAAAACCGGAGGCATTGGCATTATGAAAGCGTTATTATGGATATACAGGCTTATATCAATCCTATATGACAGTTAAATATGCAGCAACACTTGTTGCTTAAATTTTATTATAAATTATTTATATTTATTCTGTTCATAAAAGTATGGATTCATATTGCCCTGCAGTATGTACGTATTCACACATTCACACTTGATAACATTCTGTAAGTAACATTCTACAAATAAAATAAAATGTATTTTTACAATTACAATTTAATTAAACTTAGCATTTAACAAAGAACACAACCAAAACTTGCTCCGGGTTAAATTAAGCATCGTGTGGGGGGTATTTCATAACCTCGTTATACTTAGTGGAAGATAATGTGAACACACAAAAATACATTTTATTAATCTACAACAATTATTTCACACACACATACACACACACATATATATAATAATAATAATAATATAATAATAATAATAATAATAATAATAATAATTTATTTTAGCTGGCAGAGTTAAGGCCATAAGGCCTTCTCTTCCACTCAACCAGCGAATAGTAAAATTGTACAAAAATTACATACTTATTACAATTTTAAGATATTAAAATACAGACTAAACAAAATACAAAGATGATGTGATATAATACTAGCTAATACTAACAAAAACATTGAATATAATAAAATTAAAATGATATAAAATAAAGTAAGTAGCTTCCTACATGATTATTAATGGAATGCTCTATATAGTTGTCAGGCAGTTAATGTTTTCATTGTGTCGAAATTAAGATATCAGTTAATTTGGATTTAAATAATGATAGCGATTGACAGTCCCTGACATGACTGGGAGGTGAGTTCCATGCTCTAGTCATAGATATTGTGTAAGATTCAGAGTACAGATAGGTCCTGTGTTGTGGTATCAAAAGTAAAGGAGAGTCTTGTGATCTTGTTCCTAAATTGTGATGAGCCGATAAATGTTGAAAACGTGTTGTTAAATAAGTTGGTAAATATGTGTGCAGAATTTGGAATAGTAAGGTATGTGAATGTAAAGTTCTTCTGTCATTTAGGCGTAGCCATGATAAGGCCTGAAATGAAGGAGACACGTGGTCATAACGACGGAGATTGAATATAAATCGAATGCACGCATTATGAGCACGCTGTAGTCTGTCAGATAGATCAGTTGTAAGATTAGTCAGTAATATGTCGCAGTAGTCGAAGTGTGGCATTATAAGAGTCTGTACAAGTATTTGTTTTAATTTTGTAGGAAGGAAGTTTTTAAAACCATTTAGGGAGTGAAGAATTGAGAACACTTTCTTGCAGGTATTATTCACCTGGATTTTCCAGTCTAGGTGTTGGTCCATATAAATACCCAGATTTTTTACTACTGAGCTGTAGGGGATATTTTTGTCATTTAGGAGAATGGTAGGGATATTTTCGTAATTTATAATGCTTTGGATTCGCCGATGTCCTATAATTATGCGCTGTGTCTTGTCAGTATTTAGATTAAGTCCATGTTTCTTCGACCATTGGGAAATTGAGTCTAGGTCACTATTTAATTTGTCTAGTGTGTCATGTACATCGTCAGGATGGGAGTGAATGTCAAATCGTCAGCGTATAGGTGATGTCGACAATAGGCAAGTCTAGTGGATATATCGTTAATATATATATAGAGAACAGAAGTGGTCCTAACACTGAACCTTGTTGGACGCCACCCTTCAGTGATAGCCAGGATGAGGAAAGTTCTGCATTGGATACACATTGCTGGCGACCATGAAGATAGGATCCAAGCCAGTTAACAGCATTGTCCGAAAGATTCAGAGTGCGTAATTTTGCTATTAATATGTCAGTGTCAACAGTGTCGAAAGCTTTGCTGAAGTCCAAGCGTGTAAATATTGTCATGTGGCCACTGTCCATTGCTTCACGCGGTATCTTCGGTAACTTTAAGAAATACGGTTGCCGTACTATGGCCTGTCCTAAAACCTGATTGGTATGGGTCGAGTATGTTATGAGTGTTAAGGTAATCAGTTAATTGTCCATGAACAATGCGCTCCAAGGTCATAGATAGGCCTGGGAGGATGCTGATTGGTCTAAAGTCGTTTGGTGTTACAGGTAATTTAATTTTAGGGATTGGTCTGACTATAGCTTTTTTCCAGAGTTTGGGGTAGGTTGAGGTCATGATTGAGGCATTAAATATATGGGTTACAGTTGGGAGTATGACATGGAGTATTTTCTTTAAAAAGTCGATACTTATATTGGCTATACCTTGTGTCTTAGTTCTAATGCGGTCCAGGGATAGTTTAACGTCGATTGGCATTATATAGGAAAAGAAGAATTTTTCTCGGGAAGGAGTAGGTGTGGATAGGAGCTCATCTATATATATATATATATATATATATATATATATATGACATGATAAGAAGAATAAATGCTTGGGCGGGGATTTGAACCCGGATCTCTGAATTGATACTCCAGTTCGTTACCGATTACGCTATCCAAGTAAATCTAGTACAAACTTGTATTTTTCTATATATATTTCTCTATTACGAGAGGTAGCGAGAACTCGCATCCACTGTCCTCTAGTAGCTCCTATAACAAATAAGTACATTAAAGAAAATATTTACTTTGTAGCAGTGACTCTTCTTTATTTGGATGTTATAATTAATGTTAATGGATGTTATAATATATATATATATATATTCTAGTGTAGTTGTAGTCTTTAAACTGAACATATATAAAACTGTTATTCTGGCAGTTATAGTATAGCTACATGAACTCTTATTTTAAGGGAGGAGAAAATATTTCGAGTATTACAGAATAAAGTTAACAGGAAACTTTTTGGAGCAAAGAGAAGTGAACAGACAGGGGAATGGAGAAGACTTCAAAACAGAGAGATACACGATCTTTAAAGGAAACCAGATATAATAAGAACAGTTAAGTCTCGTAGACTGCAATGGGCAGGACACATGGCAGAATGGCGAATCAAAAGAGAGACATGGAAGCTTATTGTAGGAAAACCAGAGGGAGAACGCTCAGTTGGTAGACTATGAATGAAGTGGGAGAATAAAATAAACTGTGATTTGAGGAAAGTACATTATACAGAGGATGATTGGAAAACATTAGCTCAGGGTAGGGATGTGTGAAGAGCTTACGTCCGCGCGGCCATGAATCTACGTTTTCGATAGTGGCAGTGAGTTAGTTAGTTAGTTAATAAAAAAAAACTCCTGGCGCGACAGGCCTACAAGGCCCTTAGCCTACCAGCCGGCTGCTGGCCTCACATCCACATGTGTGAATCACATAGGTAGATGATCAGCAGCCAGTATAGGGGTGACATGTGGTTAGCATGTCGAGTCCCCCAGCCGTTATAGCTGGTTTCCTCAACCTGGAGCCGCTACTTATTGTAGCTACCCAATTGCCTCACGATGCTGGGTGGGCACCGGTCCCATACTGGCCGAAATACCATGAGAAAATTTCTTCCCCCATGGAGACTCGAACCAGCGCAAGTCCCGTAGCTCTGCGCCAAGGCTTACTACCTTAACCGCTCGGCTACGGCGCGGGACGTTAGTTAGTTAATGTAGATATAACTTAGTATTATTAGGCGAAACCGAGGAGATACTAAGGGGCAACACGCACACACTATTGAGTAACACTAAGAAATTATGGACTGGAAGTAAACATCAATAAAACCGATTATATGTTCATATACACAAATGCATTATATAATGATAGACGCTGTATGTACATATGAACACCAGACATCGAGTGTATAGGGTGCAGGAAATTCATTAAAATACTTATTTACAGAAGATATCTGATATGTAAAAGGTGCAAGAAATCCACTGCACTTGTTCTTTCCCGAAGAAATTGTAACATATCCCACCTTCTAATGCCATTACAATGTATGTGTTAGAATTTTTACGAAGGTGAAAGTAATGCACTTATTCTATAGTTGTTGGAATCAATTTTATCACCGTTGTTTTAGATTAGTACGTACGATAACTGTATCTTTACCCTTTGAGACAGACTAATTGTTCTTATTACATCAAGTTTCCTACAGAAATCATACAATCTATTTTCATGTACATTTCTCCGTCAACCTGTTTTATATTTCTCTTTCTTCCAAAATATTTTAGTAATAATTTTATTCTGAAGTGCTCCTTATTAGATAACTCATTCGAGGAAGTCCACCATGTCCTTGTAAGGTGAAAAAAGTACGTGTATTATCTAAAGTTAAAAGTCCCTCTCCCAACAGGCCGTGCCACTGAAAACCCATGTGATGTGGACACATAAAAGTGCCTCTAAGATAAAAGTTAAAACTACGATGGAGGAGAATAGAAGAAGTACAATTATTAGATAAGATGCTGCATGATTCAGTAACGTAAAATAATTTTTGTGTATCTAATTTTTAAAAATGGGCTGTTAGGTTTAATGTCCGCTTCATTTAAACTTAATTTAAAGAATGCATTGAAAGTTGAAAGCTTGCTCACAAAATTAATTAATTAGGAGATGAAGTAATGCAGTCTTAGAAATGAGAAGAGTAATGGTCTATCTCTCATCAGGCCTGTTCATTATTTAACAAGACCGCAGAGACAAGGAAATGGGACTTGACATGTGAAAAGTTGTGTGGTGTTTTTAAGGCAAGGATGTTGATAATGAAAAACAGGGAAATTCAGGGGTGACTAAATATGTTTTTTTTTAAATTCTCTGTACTTTCACTTTCAGCGAATTCAGTACTCAAGAAAGAATTTTTGAAAATTCGTATAAATCTTCATCGATCTTATTTACCTTACTAGACAACGAAAGTGACCACGACAATAAATAAATATATACCTATTTATATACCTGTTAACACTATAGTAAGCGAATTGTTTTTGGAACTAAACACGACTTATAAAAATGTATTATTAAAAATAAGATCGAGTTCGTTTACTAGCAAAATAGGGCAATTAGGAGTGACTTAATCAGAAACAAAAATTTAAAAATAGCTCTAGAAGCAGATTTTGTATATTTCGCAACGAATCTCGATATATACTATTGAAATAAAACGAATAACATTTTCCCAAAAAATTCAGCTAAGAATGGGGGTGTACCTAAAAGTAAAAAATAAAAAATCTGTTCTAGTGAGCGCAATGTTTGTTTTCTCGCAAAGTAAGCACATACATACGTTTTAATTAAAAATATGTATAAATTCTGCAAACTCGAAAAATCGAACCTTAATTTGATTATTTTACACAGTTTCTGTGTGACGGACTTTATTTATTTACTTTGTTTTTAATTTCTGGAGCACTTTTCATTCTTATAAATGATTAATATCAGTTCGAGTCCACCGCTGTGTTGTATTTATATCGCCTTTAGCCTTGGTTTTAGTGGTAGCGTATTTATATCGCCTTTAGCCTTGGTTTTAGTGGTAGCGTATTTATATCGCCTTTAGCCTTGGTTTTAGTGGTAGCGTATTTATATCGCCTTTAGCCTTGGTTTTAGTGGTAGCGTATTTATATCGCCTTTAGCCTTGGTTTTAGTGGTAGCGTATTTATCGCCTTTAGCCTTGGTTTTAGTGGTAGCGTATTTATATCGCCTTTAGCCTTGGTTTTAGTGGTAGCGTATTTATATCGCCTTTAGCCTTGGTTTTAGTGGTAGCGTATTTATATCGCCTTTAGCCTTGGTTTTAGTGGTAGCGTATTTATATCGCCTTTAGCCTTGGTTTTAGTGGTAGCGTATTTATATCGCCTTAGCCTTGGTTTTAGTGGTAGCGTATTTATATCGCCTTTAGCCTTGGTTTTAGTGGTAGCGTATTTATATCGCCTTTAGCCTTGGTTTTAGTGGTAGCGTATTTATATCGCCTTTAGCCTTGGTTTTAGTGGTAGCGTATTTATATCGCCTTTAGCCTTGGTTTTAGTGGTAGCGTATTTATATCGCCTTTAGCCTTGGTTTTAGTGGTAGCGTATTTATATCGCCTTTAGCCTTGGTTTTAGTGGTAGCGTATTTATATCGCCTTTAGCCTTGGTTTTAGTGGTAGCGTATTTATATCGCCTTTAGCCTTGGTTTTAGTGGTAGCGTATTTATATCGCCTTTAGCCTTGGTTTTAGTGGTAGCGTATTTATATCGCCTTTAGCCTTGGTGTTTTAGTGGTAGCGTATTTATATCGCCTTTAGCCTTGGTTTTAGTGGTAGCGTATTTATATCGCCTTTAGCCTTGGTTTTAGTGGTAGCGTATTTATATCGCCTTTAGCCTTGGTTTTAGTGGTAGCGTATTTATATCGCCTTTAGCCTTGGTTTTAGTGGTAGCGTATTTATATCGCCTTTAGCCTTGGTTTTAGTGGTAGCGTATTTATATCGCCTTTAGCCTTGGTTTTAGTGGTAGCGTATTTATATCGCCTTTAGCCTTGGTTTTAGTGGTAGCGTATTTATATCGCCTTTAGCCTTGGTTTTAGTGGTAGCGTATTTATATCGCCTTTAGCCTTGGTTTTAGTGGTAGCGTATTTATATCGCCTTTAGCCTTGGTTTTAGTGGTAGCGTATTTATATCGCCTTTAGCCTTGGTTTTAGTGGTAGCGTATTTATATCGCCTTTAGCCTTGGTTTTAGTGGTAGCGTATTTATATCGCCTTTAGCCTTGGTTTTAGTGGTAGCGTATTTATATCGCCTTTAGCCTTGGTTTTAGTGGTAGCGTATTTATATCGCCTTTAGCCTTGGTTTTAGTGGTAGCGTATTTATATCGCCTTTAGCCTTGGTTTTAGTGGTAGCGTATTTATATCGCCTTTAGCCTTGGTTTTAGTGGTAGCGTATTTATATCGCCTTTAGCCTTGGTTTTAGTGGTAGCGTATTTATATCGCCTTTAGCCTTGGTTTTAGTGGTAGCGTATTTATATCGCCTTTAGCCTTGGTTTAGTGGTAGCGTATTTATATCGCCTTTAGCCTTGGTTTTAGTGGTAGCGTATTTATATCGCCTTTAGCCTTGGTTTTAGTGGTAGCGTATTTATATCGCCTTTAGCCTTGGTTTTAGTGGTAGCGTATTTATATCGCCTTTAGCCTTGGTTTTAGTGGTAGCGTATTTATATCGCCTTTAGCCTTGGTTTTAGTGGTAGCGTATTTATATCGCCTTTAGCCTTGGTTTTAGTGGTAGCGTATTTATATCGCCTTTAGCCTTGGTTTTAGTGGTAGCGTATTTATATCGCCTTTAGCCTTGGTTTTAGTGGTAGCGTATTTATATCGCCTTTAGCCTTGGTTTTAGTGGTAGCGTATTTTATATCGCCTTTAGCCTTGGTTTTAGTGGTAGCGTATTTATATCGCCTTTAGCCTTGGTTTTAGTGGTAGCGTATTTATATCGCCTTTAGCCTTGGTTTTAGTGGTAGCGTATTTATATCGCCTTTAGCCTTGGTTTTAGTGGTAGCGTATTTATATCGCCTTTAGCCTTGGTTTTAGTGGTAGCGTATTTATTATCGCCTTTAGCCTTGGTTTTAGTGGTAGCGTATTTATATCGCCTTTAGCCTTGGTTTTAGTGGTAGCGTATTTATATCGCCTTTAGCCTTGGTTTTAGTGGTAGCGTATTTATATCGCCTTTAGCCTTGGTTTTAGTGGTAGCGTATTTATATCGCCTTTAGCCTTGGTTTTAGTGGTAGCGTATTTATATCGCCTTTAGCCTTGGGTTTTAGTGGTAGCGTATTTATATCGCCTTTAGCCTTGGTTTTAGTGGTAGCGTATTTATATCGCCTTTAGCCTTGGTTTTAGTGGTAGCGTATTTATATCGCCTTTAGCCTTGGTTTTAGTGGTAGCGTATTTATATCGCCTTTAGCCTTGGTTTTAGTGGTAGCGTATTTATATCGCCTTTAGCCTTGGTTTAGTGGTAGCGTATTTATATCGCCTTTAGCCTTGGTTTTAGTGGTAGCGTATTTATATCGCCTTTAGCCTTGGTTTTAGTGGTAGCGTATTTATATCGCCTTTAGCCTTGGTTTAGTGGTAGCGTATTTATATCGCCTTTAGCCTTGGTTTTAGTGGTAGCGTATTTATATCGCCTTTAGCCTTGGTTTTAGTGGTAGCGTATTTATATCGCCTTTAGCCTTGGTTTTAGTGGTAGCGTATTTATATCGCCTTTAGCCTTGGTTTTAGTGGTAGCGTATTTATATCGCCTTTAGCCTTGGTTTTAGTGGTAGCGTATTTATATCGCCTTTAGCCTTGGTTTTAGTGGTAGCGTATTTATATCGCCTTTAGCCTTGGTTTTAGTGGTAGCGTATTTATATCGCCTTTAGCCTTGGTTTTAGTGGTAGCGTATTTATATCGCCTTTAGCCTGGTTTTAGTGGTAGCGTATTTATATCGCCTTTAGCCTTGGTTTAGTGGTAGCGTATTTATATCGCCTTTAGCCTTGGTTTTAGTGGTAGCGTATTTATATCGCCTTTAGCCTTGGTTTTAGTGGTAGCGTATTTATATCGCCTTTAGCCTTGGTTTTAGTGGTAGCGTATTTATATCGCCTTTAGCCTTGGTTTTAGTGGTAGCGTATTTATATCGCCTTTAGCCTTGGTTTTTGTGGTAGCGTATTTATATCGCCTTTAGCCTTGGTTTTAGTGGTAGCGTATTTATATCGCCTTTAGCCTTGGTTTTAGTGGTAGCGTATTTATATCGCCTTTAGCCTTGGTTTTAGTGGTAGCGTATTTATATCGCCTTTAGCCTTGGTTTTAGTGGTAGCGTATTTATATCGCCTTTAGCCTTGGTTTTAGTGGTAGCGTATTTATATCGCCTTTAGCCTTGGTTTTAGTGGTAGCGTATTTAATATCGCCTTTAGCCTTGGTTTTAGTGGTAGCGTATTTATATCGCCTTTAGCCTTGGTTTTAGTGGTAGCGTATTTATATCGCCTTTAGCCTTGGTTTAGTGGTAGCGTATTTATATCGCCTTTAGCCTTGGTTTTAGTGGTAGCGTATTATATCGCCTTTAGCCTTGGTTTTAGTGGTAGCGTATTTATATCGCCTTTAGCCTTGGTTTTAGTGGTAGCGTATTTATATCGCCTTTAGCCTTGGTTTTAGTGGTAGCGTATTTATATCGCCTTTAGCCTTGGTTTTAGTGGTAGCGTATTTATATCGCCTTTAGCCTTGGTTTTAGTGGTAGCGTATTTATATCGCCTTTAGCCTTGGTTTTAGTGGTAGCGTATTTATATCGCCTTTTAGCCTTGGTTTTAGTGGTAGCGTATTTATATCGCCTTTAGCCTTGGTTTTAGTGGTAGCGTATTTATATCGCCTTTAGCCTTGGTTTTAGTGGTAGCGTATTTATATCGCCTTTAGCCTTGGTTTTAGTGGTAGCGTATTTATATCGCCTTTAGCCTTGGTTTTAGTGGTAGCGTATTTATATCGCCTTTAGCCTTGGTTTTAGTGGTAGCGTATTTATATCGCCTTTAGCCTTGGTTTTAGTGGTAGCGTATTTATATCGCCTTTAGCCTTGGTTTTAGTGGTAGCGTATTTATATCGCCTTTAGCCTTGGTTTTAGTGGTAGCGTATTTATATCGCCTTTAGCCTTGGTTTTAGTGGTAGCGTATTTATATCGCCTTTAGCCTTGGTTTTAGTGGTAGCGTATTTATATCGCCTTTAGCCTTGGTTTTAGTGGTAGCGTATTTATATCGCCTTTAGCCTTGGTTTTAGTGGTAGCGTATTTATATCGCCTTTAGCCTTGGTTTTAGTGGTAGCGTATTTATATCGCCTTTAGCCTTGGTTTTAGTGGTAGCGTATTTATATCGCCTTTAGCCTTGGTTTTAGTGGTAGCGTATTTTATATCGCCTTTAGCCTTGGTTTTAGTGGTAGCGTATTTATATCGCCTTTAGCCTTGGTTTTAGTGGTAGCGTATTTATATCGCCTTTAGCCTTGGTTTTAGTGGTAGCGTATTTATATCGCCTTTAGCCTTGGTTTTAGTGGTAGCGTATTTATATCGCCTTTAGCCTTGGTTTTAGTGGTAGCGTATTTATATCGCCTTTAGCCTTGGTTTTAGTGGTAGCGTATTTATATCGCCTTTAGCCTTGGTTTTAGTGGTAGCGTATTTATATCGCCTTTAGCCTTGGTTTTAGTGGTAGCGTATTTATATCGCCTTTAGCCTTGGTTTTAGTGGTAGCGTATTTATATCGCCTTTAGCCTTGGTTTTAGTGGTAGCGTATTTATATCGCCTTTAGCTTTGGTTTTAGTGGTAGCGTATTTATATCGCCTTTAGCCTTGGTTTTAGTGGTAGCGTATTTATATCGCCTTTAGCCTTGGTTTTAGTGGTAGCGTATTTATATCGCCTTTAGCCTTGGTTTTAGTGGTAGCGTATTTATATCGCCTTTAGCCTTGGTTTTAGTGGTAGCGTATTTATATCGCCTTTAGCCTTGGTTTTAGTGGTAGCGTATTTATATCGCCTTTAGCCTTGGTTTTAGTGGTAGCGTATTTATATCGCCTTTAGCCTTGGTTTTAGTGGTAGCGTATTTATATCGCCTTTAGCCTTGGTTTTAGTGGTAGCGTATTTATATCGCCTTTAGCCTTGGTTTTAGTGGTAGCGTATTTATATCGCCTTTAGCCTTGGTTTTAGTGGTAGCGTATTTATATCGCCTTTAGCCTTGGTTTTAGTGGTAGCGTATTTATATCGCCTTTAGCCTTGGTTTTAGTGGTAGCGTATTTATATCGCCTTTAGCCTTGGTTTTAGTGGTAGCGTATTTATATCGCCTTTAGCCTTGGTTTTAGTGGTAGCGTATTTATATCGCCTTTAGCCTTGGTTTTAGTGGTAGCGTATTTATATCGCCTTTAGCCTTGGTTTTAGTGGTAGCGTATTTATATCGCCTTTAGCCTTGGTTTTAGTGGTAGCGTATTTATATCGCCTTTAGCCTTGGTTTTAGTGGTAGCGTATTTATATCGCCTTTAGCCTTGGTTTTAGTGGTAGCGTATTTATATCGCCTTTAGCCTTGGTTTTAGTGGTAGCGTATTTATATCGCCTTTAGCCTTGGTTTTAGTGGTAGCGTATTTATATCGCCTTTAGCCTTGGTTTTAGTGGTAGCGTATTTATATCGCCTTTAGCCTTGGTTTTAGTGGTAGCGTATTTATATCGCCTTTAGCCTTGGTTTTAGTGGTAGCGTATTTATATCGCCTTTAGCCTTGGTTTTAGTGGTAGCGTATTTATATCGCCTTTAGCCTTGGTTTTAGTGGTAGCGTATTTATATCGCCTTTAGCCTTGGTTTTAGTGGTAGCGTATTTATATCGCCTTTAGCCTTGGTTTTAGACGAGGCTATTAACCCGGCCCAGTGTGTACAGGGGGCATAAGCCGGAACTGTATACAGCTGGGTAATTCTTGACAGGCGCGTTCTTGTCGCGGGGGTGAACACTAAGAATCTTAGTGACTAAGTTCTGTCAAGGACCCAATCTCTCGGTATATAACGAGGGCCCCTGCCCAGGGATACGGGTGAAGACCTCAACGGTTGGATCGGCAAAAAGAACAAGCTTCAATAAAGGCGAGACAAGCAGAACAGACAGCCCTCCACCTGTGGGGTTTCTACAGATGAAAGCATGTTCAAATGCTTTGACCATTGGACTACTCGGCAGCAGGCCGGTTACCTGCTACGAGGAATTATAAAAAAAAACTCGAACTCCCAAAGCAATACTCGGACAGGCCAAAACGTCGTTGGAAGGACGACCTCCGCCTGCGGCATGTAGTACGCCGGGGAGCGGAACGGGCCAACAGGCCCATACCTTGAAGATGATGACGATGAAGATGCGTATTTATATGAAACGAAGCGTACCCGGTTTATTTTATTTTCGTTAATTGATCTAATGTTTTAGAATTCAATATTTTATACGTGTTTATTTCGTATTTCATTTACCTTTCCATGTTATCTTCAAGTTATTATTGCACCAATATTACAGTATAAATTCGAAAGTTTGAATGATTGAATGATTTTACTCAGTCACGCTCTAATGGCTGAAAGGATTTGGATGAATCTTGGCGAGTAGATACTCGTTATCCTAAATTAATATAAAGTACTTCCACTACAAGCCTTACAAGTCCCTTGGAGTAGATAAACTGTGTAGGCAAACGACCCTAGATATTAGCCGGGTTGTCCCTTCTTAACCCTTAAATTGGCAAAAGACTGACTGACTGACTGTTTTGTGGCAATGACTAGCATTGCCCAGTGTGCCGCTTTTTGGGAACCAGTTGAGGTCCCTTGGCGGCCAAACACCATTGTGTTTATTCAGTAGGGGTTTTGTTCCTTAGCCTTGCTGTCTCGCTGCTTATGTGTTCATTACCGTAGCAGGTATGGATGATATGAAACATGAGTTCACTAGATTTGTCAGGAACACAAACCTTTCCATAGGTGTCGACAGACCACTCAGCAGAGGCTGAATGTTATGGAAAAGTTGTTGTCCCTGATCCGTCATTGGTATAGCAGCCACAGACCCTGGCTGACATGGGACAGTGCCTGTAGTAGGTTTAACTGTGATGCCAGAATTTACCATAGAACTATATGAGACTGTAGGATTAACAGATTTTGATGTGAAAGTTCGAGGTTGGGACGCCGGGGTTGTTGGACTTTGGTTTGGTTTTCTTTTTTCATAAATTTCTTTTGCTTTCTTATAGGCTTCACAACCCCGGTAGGAAGCGGGATGTCCCTCTTCCCCACAGTTCGCGCACTTCAGCAGGCTCTTGTCCGTGAGTGCCTCGGTTCTCACCGGACACTCACGATGACTATGAGTACCAGCGCAAATTACGCAAGATGGGGTTAAGGAACACCCCATGAAAGTATGGTTAAACTTCTGGCATCTGAAGCACTGCTTCATGCCAGCTCTAGGTCTGTATGGTTCCACAGCCACCACTGTCAAACAGAGGCGGTTTAAGTTATATATTTCCCTACCAGCATCATTGTTCTGAAGTTCCAGGATGTATAATGGTAAGGGAGTATAAACTTCTCCTTCTTTTTTGGTGATTTGCTTTACCGATATTATTGGATATTCTAGTTCTTTAAGTTCTTCCTTGACTTCATCAGCAGTGATGCTGGAAGGAAGCCTCTTTAGAACAGCCCTCAGAGGCAGATCTTTTTTGAGTTGAAATGTATAAAATTCTTTCTTTGCATTTTTGAAGTACTCTTTGAGTAGCTGAAAGTCTGCCTCCGAGGTAGCGTAGTATCTCAAACCGTCCTGGGTTTTTACTACTTTCACGTCTTTTTCGAATTTTCCTTTTAATTCCCGATTCATCCTGAAAAGGTCACCATGTCCAATCACCGTTATGGGTGGTGGGCGTGGTTCCCTTTTCGGCTGCGGCATTACTTGAGGCTCCCTGGACGGTTGGCTACTACGCCTGGTAGCTGCTGTAGTTTGCTTGTCCCGTGACGATCCAAGTTGAGGAGCCTGAGGGTCGACAGTGTCCATTGGTTCCGGTAATTCGGATAAAATTGAAAATTTATTTTGCATTGGCACAGTCGACACCTCATTTTGTCGTGATGTGACCTTAGTTGCCTTATTTGTGGTTGGTTTCACTTTATTTGAAACTGTATTCATGTTAACTTTTGAATTATTTTGGGATGGTTTCTCTTTACTTGAAACTGTATTCATGTTAACTTTTGAATTATTTTGGGATGGTTTCTCTTTATTTGAAACTGTATTCATGTTGTTATTTGAACTATTTTGGGATGGTTTCTCTTTCTCATGTGTTTTAATCTTTTTAGGTTCAGGTACATATTCTGTATTCTCTATAGGAATATGATCCGCACCTTTGAAAAAACAGGATACAGGAAGTTCTATAAGTATTGTTTTCAATTCATGAAGCATTTTTTCAAAATAATCTTGGTTAGATTTCATATTGAGCTTAATCTCACTTAATCTTTTTAGGCAATCATGTGTAACATCACGAGCAAAATCGGACTGACCGAAATCTGGTCTTCACGCCGTTATGTAATGATAACTATAACGATGGAACCACGACACCTCTCTAGCTACTTCTAGGAATTTTGATTCAGATGGAAATTTTTGATTATCTACGTATCTCTCAAATTTTTTGAGCGCAGTTTCCCAAAGTTCGTAGGCCGCGGGCTCCTCATACTCAAGGTCCATAGCCTGCTCGGCAATCACGCTTTTTTAGTGAAGCAGCCATGGTAAGACTGTTCCAGCACTAATTACTTATTACTACACTAGCACTTGGCTTGATTGAATGAACTAAAAACCGAACACAATAAGCAAGCAGATTAAGGCTTGAACAAAGCACTCGCAGTTTAATAGAGTTGCTTTGCAGGGACCAAAACACCACTGTATAAACACAAGACTGAAAAAAATGTCACTGAAAACTCTTAAGTGAGTGTGGCCCGCCAGCCCCCCAAACCCGGAAAAAAGCGAATGCACAGTGTGCACAACACTATTCAACCAATTCACTATTTTCAGCCAGCCAATCAGAAGAAGAAGAGGGAAAAATAATTTCAATCTGCAACTTGGAGTAGAGTAGAGAGAGGCAAAAGCCAGAGCAGTAGTAGCGATCAAGTCGCCAAGGTTGCCACACCAGGTTTTGTCCACCAGTTCACGTTGGACCTCGTCGGTGATACTTACTAACAGTAACACGAGCTGTCGTTACCGCCAACAGGAAAGTTTGAGTACTCGATGAATCTAGGATGCCTTGACTTGTCTTCACTGTTCCACTGCCGTAAAGGTGGCAAAAAACAAATGTCTCGTTGTCAGTTATTTTGAAAAATGTATTGTGTCAGTTATTTGAATGTGGCGGGACCGCACTGAAAACGGAATATTTTATTAACTGTTATTATTAGGTATTTTGTATAATGAGACACATATTTGAGTGGTTTCCTTTGTCGTTCGTTTTCTTCTTCTCGATTTATTAAAAATATTAAATTAATTAAACCAACTGGTTGTATCCAAAAGGATACATTATGAATTTAAGGGTTAATGACCAGCTTCATCCCCAGGACGTAGTCTGGTTACCCATTTCCTTTAAAGAATGGATCGAACCCATGGAGTCATCAGAAGATTTATACCAGTTTAAAACTAAAGACGATCACTACTTGATGATTGGAATCTTTACAGTAGATGGATACCTAACTGTATGAGAAGAAACAAACAAAGTCAAACATGGAAAATTTATCATCATCATCATCATCATAGTACATTCACGAATTTAGGTCATTTGTTGACCTGTTTCGGCCTCAAGAGAAACACCATCCAAAAGTCTTTTGAGTGGACGTCCTGGTCTTCTTCTTCCTGCAGGTTGATATCTTAACATTTGTTTGGGTATCCTGCGATCTTCCATTCGATGAACATGTTGCATCCATCTTGACTTATAATCAGAAATGTTGTTTTCTAAAGGTTCCATGTGTAATTCTTCTAAGATATCTTCATTTTTTTTGTGATCTAGTAGTGTGTATCCTGCAGTCCTCCGAAGGTATCTCATTTCAGTAGATCTAAGTCTCTGTATATCCTTCTGTTTCAACGTCCATACTTCGCTACCATACAAAGGAGTTGGAAGATGCAGTGTTTAATACACTTTTAGTCTTATGGAAAATTTAAAATAGGATAAATGATTTAAAAATTTCTTGTAAGGCTGTGAATGCACAGCAATAATGCAGAGGAACAAGCAAGCAAATGAAACTACTGAGATGAGAGTTTTGTAAAAAAAAAGTATGTACAACTGTACGTGCAAAACAATAAGAGATAAATGAAGAAAAGCAAATATTATGAAAGAATGTGAAATATAACCTATCAACAGTTGAATAATTATTCGGAAAACAAAATAGAATGAATACATCGACCACATGGAAAATACAAGACAAGTTAACTATCTAACTAACTCACTTGCACTATCGAACCCATAGGTTTATGGCCGCGGGGACATTAGCTCTCGAAACGTCAATATTCCATTCATTTCTTATATAATTTTTCTCCCTCAAATCATAGTTTATGTTATTCTCTCACCTCATTTTTTGCCTATCTACAGGTCGCTTTACCTCTAGTAATCCAACAGGGAGTTTCCATTAGTAGTTTTAATACCCTTTTTCATTCCCAATTCGGGTCACATATCCTGCCCATCACAGTCTATGAGACTTAAAAGTTCTTATTACATCTGGTTTCCCATAAAGATCATTTAGCTCAGTGTTTAGCTTTCTCCATCCACTTGATTCTTCATATCTCTTGGGTCCAACAATTTCCCAAACAACTTTATTCTCAAATAATTGTATTTTTTTTTCCACCCTTAAAAGAGAGTCCATAATTCCCATCCATGTAATATTATTGGAAGAAACAGTTTATATATTTTCAGTTTACTGTTTTTGAGGGAAGCTGTGATGACAAAAGTCACTTTAATGTAATAGCATACGTTTCCAGAATAGAGCCCTATATTTATTTTTTCTGCACCTCATTCCTGTTTGTAATTGCTGTTCTTAGATATTTTAATTTAATTAAGGGAAAGTGCCTATATGTAGGCCAATAATGAGATAGGAGAATAACATTAACCATTATTTAAGGGAAGTAAATTATCTGGGATGATTTTAAAACATTGGCTCCGGACAGGGGTGTATAGAGAGCTTATGCCCGCGGGGCCATGAACTTACGGGTTCCATAGTACGAGCGAGTTAATTAGTTAGGTAGCTAATTAGAGAGGCATATTAAAATTTAGCCATTTCAAAATCTCACTAAATTGTAACTAACTTACATTTCTTTTAATATATATCTACATTTGAGCATATATATTAGTTTTATTGATATTTACTTCCAGCTCCAATTTTTTAATGTTACTCTGTAGAATGTGTCCTCCTCAGTAGCATCTAATGAACAGAATAAAGTAACGGATACCAAACGGAAGGAGAAACAGAGGACAACAAAGGACACGATGGAAGGGCACAATGAAATAAGGAAGAATAGATGGATGAAACAAGCGGCAAGCTTAAAATAAATAGAAAAAACAGAAAAGAAATGTGACGGTTATTCTTGTTTATACTTCTTTCAGCTAAATTATAGAGTAGAAGTGTATGCAAATTCATGTGACATCAGAGTTTTCTTAGGATCTTTGGATTTTATCCGATGACTGTGAAGGCTATGTGTATATGTTGTAATGAGATCGATAACTAACGAAATGCTCCTATACGGCGTGAGGATTTAGTTGTCCTGATTTATCTATCCTCTTCTAACCTTTAGTATCGTCCTTGTCTAATATTATTCACAATGATATTTATGGTTACTGGTCTTCTTTTGTCAATTTTTTGGAAATTATTGGTATTTTAACTCCCCACCCCACCCCACCCCACCCTCGTTACACATTCCAGCGTGTGGTTATTTAGTTAAGCACGATATTCAACTGTTTTTGGTCTTCCCTCAGGCATATTATGGTTACGTAGGGAAAGGCGAGTAGCTATCTCTATCTTAAACCGACCTGACTACTTCTCTCTCTCTCTTTTAAAACGACCAGACAACTGAATTCCCACAGATTATGGATTATGTTTTTTTTTCTACTTTCTACTTAAACTGGGAGAACAAACTGTCCTAGCAGTGGGACCTGAAATATATATTGTGCTTCCCCTAGCATAGTGGGATGAAAATCTACACTACGGTGTTATGTAGTTTATTACGGATCTTGCTCCTGGTTCGACACATCAAGTATTGCACTCATGATTCATACCGCCAATTTTTTAGTTGGGTTCATGGCCACGATGAGGGAATAAAACCGTCCCGTTGGCTCCTTCTCTGCCCCTCCCACTGAAATAAGCCAAGAATAAGAACCTACTCAAAGAGAACACGCACAACGATTTAAACATTCTATATCTATATAAAATGTTGACAGCCAACAGTCAATACTGATTAAAAAGCTAAAGAGGAAATTGTTCCCAAAAGCCTAAACGGTATTTGAAAGAAATATTACCTAGCTGATGGACGACCGAGTCTTAAATATGATTTTTATTACTTTTAACTTTTATAAACCTTGGAGTTAATTTTTTTAACTCCGAAAACTCAGAAACGTGTTTTCAAAGATCAGGTGTTAATTGAAGTTTTTTTTTTCAAAATATATAAAACGTTTGGCCTGAAGGGGTTGATTTTAATTCCTGTTTAACTTGTATAAATATATTTATATTTACTTATAATCACATATCTAAGTTTATGTGTAATTTTTCTGCACGTAACATTTTTTCAGTGGTTAATTAGAAGAAAAGGCCTTGCTTAATAACCTAAAGTCTGTCAATTCATAAACATTGCGGGAGTTAGACCATTTGATAGTTTTGTCTCAATAGTTAACTGTAGTCTAGAACTATACACACTATACCGTTTTGGCCGCCTCACATCTCGTCGTCCTATCGGTCTGTCAGTTGTATAATATTCTTGAAATTCAGTTTGGCGACATTCTCTTGATATGTTCTTGCCATATATATACTAAAGATTTAATTTTGGAAATGGTTTCATTAAGATATTTAAATATATTTGGGTTTTTTCTTTTTTATTTTTCTACAGGATTAACGGTATGTTATTCACTCCGTTTATTTTATTGTTCAATATGCGGTGATTTTAATTTAACCACCTTTTATTATATAGGGGAAGAGAATAGGAATATATATATATATATATATATATCTTTATAGACTTCTAAACTGTTCAACCGATCTTCGTGAAAATTTGTATAGATAGGTTTTCAGATGCGGTGAGTGTTTAGCCGGTATCTATTATGTTCTAAAATCATTAGGTACAGGAGTTAACCTGAAACGAACATTTAAAAATCGCTATAGCAGTCACAATTTTCTATGTTTCAGAACAAAACTCAGTGTATCCTATTAAAATAAACCGAGGTAGGTATTGTCAAAAAATGAACGAAATCAGACCATTAGAAATGGAGATTTACTTGAAATCCGAAATTAAAAACTGTCTAAATGACTGGACCGATTTTGACGAAATTTTTTATGTGTATTTGAGTGAGTCTCTGGATGGTTTAGATTCACAATTGGACCCGGTAGATGATGTTGCGAAAGGAATATAGAACTTTTTATGTCAAATATTGCATTACTTACATATTCCGCGCGAATATAATGTGGCATCATAATACAAACTTCTTGAGCCACAACAGGTGATACTGAAGAGTTTTGTTGTAAACTTATGAATTAGTGAATTTTTAAGGTAAAAAAATAACGTATATATTTAAATTGTCCCATAAATGTTTGGATTTAACTCTTCCAGTTAAATATTATTATTGTTGTCGTTCTTCTTCTATAATCTCACTAGCTAAGTTACTGATGCTCCTCACAGGTTCAATTAATAATAAAAAGATTAAAGGAAAGTTTTAAATTGAATTCTTTCCCCATAAACTGTCGAATCCAGAGGTTCTTGACCTTGTGTCATAACTCGTCATATATTCCTATGTTGAACGAATATTTTCTAATTGAATGGCAACCCAGAACTCGTTTCTTCCAAAAGTTGACTTTTAAGGAAAATTTTCTAAGTGTTATTAACAACCTTTTAATGTGTAAAATTCTGCTTTGGGGAAAAAAGAAGGTTATAAATTGCATGGACTAGTGGTCAGCATTTCTGACTACAATTCATGAGGACCCGGGTTCGATTCCCGGTCAGACCATAGGAATTTTTCTTTAAAGGGAATTTGTCCTGTGCTTACTCATGTTCTGAAATTTAGATTAATTTTAGGGTAAGGACTCTCTTGGCGCTTCATTATCATTTATCACCCATCATAACATCGGAGTAACATAACTCCGCCTTTCAGGTGCCCCAGCCTAAGAATTGGATTACAATTCCGCCAATTCCAGGGGAGAAAGCAAGAAATGTCATAAAAAAACATCTGGTGACATTGGACAAAAAAATTGCAAGAACTTACAACCTTGTTCGGGGCAGTTATTTAATTATTCTATGTACAATTCACTTCACCAAGTGATTAATATCATTCTTTGTCTACGTACTTGGCGCATTCACTCTTGCTTCTATTAGTATTCCTTTATAAACCATATTTGAATAGAATACACGTAGCAATAGTTTTGTAACATACTGTACTTGGTTTCTGAAAGTTACAAGATTTGAGAAACTTGTCTTTTGTTTCTAAAGTTACATAAACTTTGAACCAAAGAAGATGGAGGAAGAGGCAATAAAAGAAAATGGAAAGATTTTTCTATTTACAAAAATCTTTTTTCAATAAAGCGTTGAATTTATCACCCCTGTGAAATAAGCCAATACTAGAGGCAAAATTTTTTACATGTCCATAGGTCCGTAAGAAGGAAATGAGAAGAAGAGATAAAAAAAAAGAACTAACACAGTTTAATTTTAGAACCCGTACCAGTAAAAGCTTACGTTCTTGTCTAAGTAACGGACTTTCTTTACTTGTGTGTGTGTGTGTGTGTGTGTTTGATGCATTGAGTGCTGTTGGTTGCACTGCACGTCCATCCATCTGACTCTCGTCCCCTGACTTCTCGTGGTTTCTGTGAGATAGCACCGTGGTATCCAGTGGCGTTTTCCTGTAATTTGTCGAAGATTAATTTTCTCAACAAGCTCTTGTCCACTACTCCAGCCATAACTATACTTACACTTGATACAGAATAAACACAAGGTGTTCAGGAAAATATGTAACACTTATATTTAAATAAAAATACTTATAATAACAAAAAATTGTCGTTACAACTTCTTTAAAAAAGTATTAAATTGAAAACACATAAAACTGTTATTTCCCGAATTATATTATATGGATGCGGAACATGGAATCTTACATTAAGAGAGGAAAAAAATTACGAGTATTTAAGAATAAAGTTCTTAGGAATATTTTTGGATCAAAGAGAGATAAAAGGTGAAATAAGGTGAATGGAGAAGACTTCATAACAGTGAATTACATGCTCTTTATGGGAAACCAGATATAATAAAAACAGTTAAGTCTCGTAGACGTCGATGGGAGAACATGTGGCACGAATGGGAAATGAAAGAGGGGCATGGGACCTTCTTTTAGGAAAACCACTAGAGAAAGCTCCCAGTAGGCAGACCAATAATGATGTGGGAGAATAACATTTAAGCATGGTTTAAGGGAAGTAGATTATACAGGTGCAGATTGGAAAACATTAGCTCAGGATAGGGATTATGGAGAGCTTATGTCTGCGCGGTCATGACCTACGATTCGATAGCGTTAGTGAGTTAGAGCTAGGTAATAAGAATAAAGTTTTTAATTATAATTGTTTATTATAAAGTATTTTTACATTCATGAAATATATTAATTACTTAATCTTCATTAGGGGCATACGTAGTGCCTCTAATCCCGAGGGTCGCGAGTTCAAATCCGGTCAGGGTCGATGGGTTTTTTAGGATCGAAAAAATCCACGGAACAAGTCTTCCAGAAGAGACTTTAAGCCGTGGGACCCGTATCTGAAGATTTTCAGGCTCGTAAAAATACCTTAAGCCTGAATAAAGAGGCCTCTAAGCAAAATATATCGATTATCATATCATAATCATCATCCAGTATCATGACAGCTGCCGTGGTCTTCAGGAAACCGAACGTCATTCCTCTCTGTATATCCATTGATCTTCTTCCAAACGTCTAACAATCATGGCAGCTTGCACACCCTCTATCCAGATTTTATTTGGTCTTCCTTTCTTCTTCTTTTCCATTGGCATCCATTCCATAATAAGTTTAGATAATCTTTATTCTGGTATTCGTTTGACGTGGTCATATCACAGTAATCTATTCTTTTCTATAGTGTCTATACTGAAGTAATATCTTAGGTGCCTCGTACATGCCTCATTGTGTCGGTACACTGACCACATGCCATTCATGACATGTGTAGGAAAGTAAACTTAACTAACTTAGTTTGGTTAAGGAACTACTAATAAAGGAGCGGTTAAGGCTGGTTCCAAAATGCCTTGAAGCCAAATAAAGAGAGAATGATGACGAAATTATACTACTAGTAGAGTAAATAAAAACACAAATTTAACAATATCTTTTAAAAAACGTACGGAAAGGCACAAATATGGTTATAAAGATGTGTTGTACAAAGTGTTGTGTACTCTATGTAGAGCTGCAAGTTGGAGTGAAAATAGCTTAAGAAATAAAAAAATATATATATATTTGTCTACCGAGATGAATTTTCTAAGATGAAGATCTAGAAGAAAAAATCATATTAAATACCAAACATGCAAAGAAGAGTTGGTATGGGAGGAGATATGAATGTGTTTTTCAACGCAAGTGGACAGTTAATGACAAATTAAGGAAACATTGAAGAAGTAGATGAATTACATTAAGTAGAAACAATAATCTTACTTCAAGGGAGGAAAGGAGATTACGAGTATTTGAGAATAAAGTTCTTAGGAAAATTTTTGGACCAAAGAGAGATGAACAGACAGGTGAATGGAGAAGACTACATAACAATGAACTACATAGTCTTTATAGGAAGCCAGATATAATACGAACAGTTAAGTCTCGTAGACTGCGATGGGCAGGACATGTTGCGCGTATGGGGAATGAAAGACGTGCATGGAAACTTCTTGTAGGAAAGCCAGAAGGAAAACACCCAGTTGGTAGACCAAGAATGAGGTGGGAGAACAACATTAACTATGATTTGAGGGAAGCAGATTATACAGGGAATGATTGGAAAGCATTAGCTCAGGATAGGGATGCATGGAGAGCTTATGTCCGCGCGGCCATGAACCTACGGGTTCGATAGTGCCAGTGAGTAAGTAAGTAAGAAACAGTAATTACAAATAGGAATGAGATGCACAAATAAATTTAACGTAGGCACAATTCTGGAAATGCGTGCTATTACACATTACAGGAACTCTTGTCTTTCCAACTACTCTAAAAATAATCATTAAACTGGAAGAAATATATATATATATATATATATATATATATATATGTATATATATTCTATTTTAAAGGAGGGAAAACATTACGAGTATTCAAGAATAAAATTCTTGGGAAAATTTTTAGGATCAAAGAGAGACGAATAAACAGGGGAATAGAGAAGACTATATAACAATGAGCTACATGATCTTTATCAATACTAGTAAAATCCATGGTAAGCTACCGTTGAGGTGTTAGTTCACAGTAATATAATGTACGGTTAAAAACTATAAAATAGTTAGTTATCTTGTAGGTCCGTCTCCTCAACTTAAGTTATTTTAAAATCTGTAGACCTTTCGGGACTAGTCCCATCATCAGCAGAATGCATCCTTGTTGACCCTTGTTGAAGCACTGACTTGGTTGTTAGTATTTTGTAAAGAGGTTTGTGTGGATTACATTATACTACATGATCTTTATGGAAAAGCAAGTATAATAAGAACAGTTAAGTCACGTAGACTGCTATGGGCAGGACATATGGCATGAATGAGGATTGAAAGAGAGCCATGAAAACTCCTTGTAGTAAAACCAGAAGGAAAGCGCCCAATAATAGGCCAATAATGAGGTAGGAGAATAACAATACCGTGATTTGAGGGAAGTAGATTATACAGGGGATGATTGGAAAGTATCAACTCATGGATTCATGTGTTCGACAGTACCAGCGAGTTAATATGGGAAGAGACCTTCTTCACTTCACGGGCTAGGCAAATTGCCTGTTCCGCCTCACAGTTGTTCTGTCCATCTTTTCACATTCCTTGAACCACTTGGCTTGTAGTTAAATGCTGTTTTTGGGAATCTTGTTACATTCATTCCTTCTACATACCTGAACCATTTTTCTCTACATTCCATGATTTTATCATTCAGTGGATATATATTTAACTCTATTCTTATATCTTCATTCTTTATCCGATGCAATCTTGTGCAGCCTTTTGTTCATCTAAGGAAGTTCATTTCTACGCTTTGTATTGTACTTCGTATTTTTTTGGTCAATACCCAAGTTTCTCTCCAATAAAGTAATGCAGGAACTGCCAATGTTTTATAAAACTTCAATCTAGTATTTCGTCTTGTTTTGTTTTTTAATGTTTTATGTATAGTTCCGCACATCATTTGAAATGTCGACTGTTTCAAGAGATAGAGACATAATTACTGAAGTACCTGAAGGTGATTTAAGAAAATCTTACAATAGATGCAACCAGGGAAATTTAGATTGGTATGGCGTAAATACAGCTGACACTAATATGAAAACATTATGTTATCATCATCATCATCATCATAGTACATTCATGAATTTAGGCCATTTCTTGACCTGTTTCGGCCTCAAGAGGAACACCATCCAAAAGTCTTTTGAGTGGACGTCCTGATCTTCTTCTTCCTGCAGGTTGATATCTTAACATTTTTCGTGTTGAGACTTGAAAGTAGTTTGAAGTTCCTTAGGACAGGTTACTGGCCCGACGCTAAGTAGTCCAGTGGTAGGGCTACTACCTTTTAGTCTCTGGACAGACATTAGGATACTGTATTTACTCAGTACCCGATGGAACGGTTATACCTCCGTGACTCGGTCCTCAGAGCCTCGTTTGTGAAAACGGGTTGTACCATGAGAAGGTGAGGATGAGAATTGGGTAGGAGAGGTTATACACACGTCACTACCCCTTACAACCCTATGTTATCAATTAGAAAAATCCTGTTATGACTTCCCTTGGAAGTAAAGTAAAGTCGTGGATCTCATATCGTAGATTTACGACGCGTAAAATATTTCAAGTTGAAATAAGAGACCTCTGTTGAAAATGTTTCGGCCATTTCACACGCAGATGTGAATGCGAGTTGCGATCTAAAAGAGCATCTGTTAAAGAAAATAATAACTAATTGAGCGAAATGGGGTAAGAAGTAGAGTTTTTTTTTTCATATTTGGGAGCTCTCGAGTTCAAATCCCGGTGGCTACCATGATCCTTTTCCACACTCACCAAGGGATATGCTTGATTGTAGTTTAATAACTGAACCCATTTTTTCACCATTTCATAACATCACTGCAATTACAAAACAACTATTTTTTCCACAAACATACAACAGAAACATGTCCTGCTCTACTGCAGGACACGATATAAACTTAAATATTAGGAATAAGAATGAAAAATAATAGTATATTACGATACGAGTTTGGGAAATGGTTTTTACAGAATCTCGGAAAATAAAAACCTGGCTATCGCTCGGTTTTTAAACATTTTCCTCAATTCTATAAAACACTTCACAAACGTGCGTTGTACATTGTTTCTTGCGCGATGGTGTTTTCAAAATAATAAATAATAGTAAAATAATAACATCTTTGCTGGAAATATTTGCGTCCATTATAAACAATTGACTAACATTAATAGTGTGGGCGTTGTATATTAGTTCAAACAATAGGAGGCCGTGAGAACAATTAGTGATAAAATAATAGGAGGCCGTAAGACCAATTAGTGTTAAAATGGCGGCAAGTACGTATTTATTGTTTTATATTGTTTCAAATAAAGTTCAGTTCATTTAAAATGCAGTGATTTGTTTCGTATAATGTATATTAACACTACTTTCGGATAATTTTGTATATAGGCCCTACATTTTATGTAGTATACATAGAGGGCAGTGGTTTTACGACCCGCATGTAGGTGTAAATGTAATACAGTATAGTTATTTAGGTTGGCAACCCCAAAATGTAGGAAGTCGAACTTTTAATGGTCGTCATTGCTGTATGTATGACAAAACGCACTATCGCGCAAAACAAATATTAACTTACTAATATTTCATTATATTTTGTATTTGTATATAAATAAAAAGTAATAGCTTCAACCCGTGCCCAACTCAGAATCGGGTCGAGGGAAGAAATGAGATGAAGCCCCTGTATTTATAGAGGTTTGTGAACGACAAGCTGCTGGCCGACCACGCCTCATGCTCCGTCATAGGAGCGGATAAATGAAATGAAAGGGAATGGATGAGATGAGTATAGAGAAATGGTGGAATGGAATTTGTGGCAGTGGAAAATGGGAGAAAAACATTAAAATATATAAAACTATTATTCTACCAGTTATATTATATGGATGCGAAACGTGGACTCTATACTTTAAGGGAGGAAAGGAGATTACGAGTATCTGAGAATAAAGTTCTTAGGAAAATTTTTGGAACAAAGAGAGATTATCAGAGAGGTGAGTGGAGAAGACTTGCATACCAGTGAATTACATGGTATTCATAGGAAGCCAGATATAATAAGAAGAGTTAAGTCTCGTACACTGCGAAGGGCACGACAAAGTAAACACTGACCTCAGGCATATATCTTTATGGTCCAGACAATATGGGCTGAAACTAAATGTAAACAAAACGCAAGCAATAATTATCGGACATCCAAGGCTATTACACCTCATAAACAATGGCAATATGCCGGCTGTCATATTAGATAATGAACAAATTCCTTATACCGACGTCGTTAAAAACTTGGGATTTTACTTAGATTCTAATTTAAAATGGCATGAGCAAGTAAAACAAACATCTAAAGGGATCTTCTCCATAATGCATTCCCTAAAGCGAATTAAACATTTTCTTCCTACAACCCTTAAAAGAATTTTAATCCAAACTTTAGTGATGCCGCATTTTGACTACTGTGACGTTCTACTAACTGACATAAATGACGGATTCTCGGACAAACTGCAGCGTGTCCATAATATGTGTATCAGATTCATATTTAATGTTCGAAAATACGATCACATTTCTCCATTATTCCACGAATTGTCATGGCTACATCTAAAAGAGAGAAGAAAATCGCACTGTCTAATTCTCCTATTTAGATCCTACATACCTCGATTCCCAATTATTTATCATCCCGTTTCCAGTATCTATCCTCAAACCATAACTTAAACACAAGATCACAACATAGTCTCTTACTTAATATACCGCAACATAGGACATCACATCACTCCATGTCATATACCATCTCCACTTCTCGCAACTGGAATTCCCTACCACAAGAAATAAGGGGCTGCCGGATATTGGCATCTTTTAAAAGAAATCTAATTTATATTTGCTCTAAACTCGACTTCATTATTATCCAGTGTAAGATATATATATTAATTGGTGTTCCCGTATAATGTATCATATTTATATTATTATTATTATTATTATTATTATTATTATTATTATTATTATTATCGTATCATTATTGTTATTACCCTATGAAATGTTGTTTGTACATGACATTTACATTGCTACATTTATTGTATCTTTAACTGTTTATAATTAGTACAGTTTATATCTATATTTGTCGAATATTTATTTGTATTTGTGCTGGTTGAGTGGAAGAGAGGGCCTTATGGCCTTAACTCTGCCAGAATAAATAAAGTATTATTATTATTATTATTATTATTATTATTATTATTATTATTATTATTATTACATATGGCACGAATGGGGAATAAAAGATGTGCATGGAAGCTTCTTATAGGAAAACCAGAGGGAAAACGCCCAGTTGGTAGACAAAAATGAGGTGGGAGAATAACATTAAATATTATTTGAGAGAAGTAGATTATACAGGGGATGATTGGAAAACAATGGCTCAGAATAGGGATATATGGAGAGCTTATGTACGCGTGGTCATGAACCTACGGGTTCCATAGTGCCAGTGAGTTAGTTAGTTAGTTAGGAAAACGGGAGAAACCCTGATAAAAAAACTCCTCAAGCTGTGTTTCGCCCGTACGAAACCCATACGGAATGACCGGGACTCGACCTCGAGACCCCAACTGTAGGAGGTGAGAGTCTAACCGCTTGTGCTATGGAACCGCTCTGTATTTGTATATTGTGGGACAAAATAATAATAATAATAATAATAATAATAATAATAATAATAATAATACTTACTTACTTACTTACTCACTGGCACTATCGAACCCGTAGGGTCATGACCGCGCAGACATAAGCTCTCCATACATCCCTATCCTGAGCTAATGCTTTCCAATCATCCCCTGTATAATCTACTTCCCTCAAATCACAGTTAATGTTATTCTCCCATCTCATTCTTGGTCTACCAACTGGGCGTTTTCCCTCTGGCTTTCCTACAAGAAGCTTCCATACAAGTCTTTCATTCCCCATACGTGCAACATGTCCTGCCCATCGCAATAATAATAATAATAATAATAATAATAATAATAATAATAATAATAATTATAATAATTATAATAATAATAATAATAATAATAATAATAAAATAATAACTATAAAATAATAATAATAATAATAATAATAAGAAGAAGAATAACAGTAAAACAGGTGCAGCGATCTGACGCTAGCAAACATGAACCGCAACTCAGCATGCGATAATCTCACTCCCTTGATAATATAGATAGATAGATCATCGGTTTATTAATGTATTTGACACTGTGCGATTCCTAATAGAAACAAAATATGAATTTATTGTATTGTCACGGTTCCTGTAGAAGTATACACAATTTCAAGTCGATCCAATGTTTCTAAGTGGGTGAAAATCGTGTTCAAAGATACCGTTACATAAATACAAATACACTTTTTTTTTATTTTCTGATGATTCTGGCCAGGATTTTAGAAAACAAATATGAAATTGTTGTATTGTCACGGGTCCTTTACAAGTATTCAAAGTTTCAAGTCGATCCAGTTATTTTAAGTGGGTGAAAATCGCTTTGAAAGATTCCGTTACATAGATATATAGATAGATACAGGTCAAGCTAATATAAAGCGTGTAATAAAAATAACAATAATGAACAGTATTGGTTAAAACATCACGCCTGTTCTCCATCAATAGTTAAGCCTAGAATGGCTCACTACACTGTCTTGCACATCTCGTGGTCCTATGGACCTGTTTTTTTTAATGTCATCAGGTTTTCTTATTTTATTCTCTTGGTGTTTGCGGAATTATAACCCACGTCTTACTTGGGCCACCTGGAAGGCGGGGTTACGTTACCCCAACACTATTAACTCATGCCCCAAATGGGAGTTAATGACCAATCGCGTTTCAAACAATCATAATCATGTGTATCTGGAATTTATCAAATAAGTTTATCATAAGTAATGTCACGAGTGATTTCCAAATTATCGATAAATTCACGACTCACGAAGTGAGTCGTGAATTTATCTAGAGAATTTGGAAATCAAGTGTGGCATTTGTTAGGACTATTTAACGAATAAAATTAAGCTCTTTACTAAAAAATAATTATTTGAATATAGTTACCGATGTTTTAAAATATTTATATAGTTAATGTAAACGGCGATGTTTGAAAACAAATTAGAAATGTGAGGTTATGTATATTCACTGCAACTCGATCATATTATGTATTGCCAAATAGGATCGCAATATTGTAAGAATGCACTCTAGTGGAGAAATAATGAAACACATCAAACTATTATAATCAACATTATAGATTAATCATTTATATTTTGAATAAACAACTCAGTAGAATCACTGAATCTATTCATTATTTGTTATATTCAATGTGTTTGTTGGAGAACAACAATGGTCTAACCTGTTCAGAATATTAAAAAAGGAGGAACTTTCTTTATCACAAAAGCAGGAGCTGATAAAGATAAATCGATAAAGAGCGAGGTGAAACACGACTGTCATTGGTGTAAAACAGAATTCATTGTAACGTGATTGGTCATTGACTACCATTTTCGATATGAGTTAAATAGTCATATTAAAGAAAGCTCCTCCTTTTTAACATATTGAATATGCCAGAGCATTGTCCTGTAGTGACTGACTTCAAAAGAAATACGGCTATCAAATTGTATATAGTGCACGAATGTAAGCAGACAGTGCTTGCGGGATATAATAGAAAAAAAACATTCGTAATAATTTATTATACCACAATAAAAAGAAACCACTGTTTGCACTTTCTTAAACTATTATTTCCCAGGAATTTACGTTCCAGAAAAATATAATTTACATCATAGGACATCAGAAATTAATTAGTAACCTATAATGTTGGTTGTAATCAGTTTGATGTGTTTAATTGTTTTCTCCACTAGGGTGCATTCTTACAATATTGCCATTCTTTGACAATAAATAATATGATCTGGTTGCAGTGATGAACAAATTAAGCATTACAGACGTTTCTCATTTGTTTTCAAACATCGCCATTTATATTAACTATATAAATATTTAAAATAACTATATTTAAATAATGATTTGTGAGTAAACAACCTAATTTATTCGTTAAATAGCCCTAACAAATGTCATTCTTCATTTTCAAATTCTCTAGATAAATTCACTACTCACTTCGTGAGTCGTGAATTTATCGATAATTTGGAAATCACTCGTGGCATTACTTTTGAAGATAATATGATGGATGATAAATGACATTGCATTACCAGAAGAGTCCTTATACATAAACTTACAGTAAATACCAGTCCTTGGAGGCCACAGAATAATTCCTTTAATTAAAATGTCTGTGATCTGATTGTGAATCCAACTCGGGACCCCATCAAATGTAGTCAGAAAAATCTGACCACAAGACCATGTACTTCGGTTTGGTGACATAATAATAACATACCTTAGGAACAATTTTGGATCAAAGAAAGACGTACAGATAGGTGAATGGAGTAGCTAAATTATCTTTATGGGAAAGCAGATGTAATAAGAATACTTAACTCTCGTAGACTGCCATGACAGAACATGTGGCCAAATGGTTTATGAAATAGAGGGATGGAAATTCTTAATAGGAAAAACATAGAGGAAGCGTCCAATCGGTTAAGCCAATAATGGGGTAGGAGAAAAACATTAATCATGATTTAAAGTATGAAAATTATACAAGGGTAATTGGAAAACATTAGCTCAGGATAGGGATGGATGAAGAGCTTATGTCCATGTTGCCATGAACCTCCAGTTTCGATAATGCCAGTGAGTTACTTGATTAGATATAATAATAATAATAATAGTAATTTAATTAAAGAAGTCCACCGCTGTGGTCTCGAGGCAGAGTGCTGCCTTGTCACGCAGCAAGCCCGGGTTCGATCCCCGGTCGGAACAGTTTCCTGGGTGAATTTTTATCGGGGTTTTTCCTCACCTGTAAGACAAATGTCAGGAAACTTTAAGGCCCAAACGGTCCCCGAACATCGTATGGCCATCGCAATCATCATCATTCATATTCATCTTAGATTAAGCTTAGGATTAAGGACTCTCTGGCGCACCACTGTCATTATCATCATCATCATCACCCACCATATAATCGGGGCAACGTAACCCCGCCTTCCAGGCGCCCCAACCTCAGATGTGGGTTACAATTACGCCAATGTCAGTAGAGCACCAGAAATGTCCAAAATGAAAAACCTGTGGCATTAAAAAAATAATTAAATAAGAATTGCCAATTAATTATCCTAAAATATAAAAGTTAATGATTGTACAAAGTTCTATAGTATTCGATTGGCACACCTGGGCCTCGAAACAAAGATAATAGATGGGCCTACGTTTGCCCTCTATAGCCTGGACAAACCTTCATCTTTATCTTTGACATGTTAATTATGTTTGTGGAGATGACGCCACTGGCATAGAGATGAAGTGGTGGTGGTATGGGTAGAGCACTGATTTACACAAGGTGAGGTCTCACAATAATTCTGAAACGCAGCAGCAAATATTTTACTGTCACGCATTCAGTATTGCCGTGTCTCGCTTCACCACTTCAAACGCAACCTATACATCGTGTTCATGTTTGTGGGGATCTTTTCAATCCCTTTCAGCCATGTTTACATCACTCACCATCTGTACCATGCCTCTTTGTTAGAAATTCATTTTTTGCACGTTTTTGATTGGTGTCTATAAATTAGGGCACTAACTGGTTCTGCTTTTATACAAAGACCTTTATTTACATGACATGTGATAGCTTCTGCTCTAAAGCAGAGCCGTAACAATAGCAAGTTAAATCTGCCAGACTTCAATCTCTAAAGAGCTACATTGAAATCTGTCATCGTTATTTCATTTTGTAGTTTCCTTTCCCGAACTATGCTATTAATGTACTATGACGACATTTTTTCCTTATTGACTGATTCAATAAAGTATAATATAATGTTTGTTCCATAAAGTATAATTTAATTTTTGACCAGCCTCATGGGCTAGTGCTCAGCGTTTCTGACTACTGTTCAGGAGGTTCCGGTTCGATTCCTGGTCAAACCATAGGAATTTTTCCTTAAAGCGAATTATTCCTATGGTTGCCCGTGGTCTGGAATTTAGGTTTATCTCAGGATTAAGGACTCTCCAGGCGCACCACTATCATCATAATCATCCATCATATCATCGGGGCAGTGTAACTCCGCCTTCTAGTCTTCAAAAGTGGGTTGCAATTACGCCAATGCCAGGAGAGATTTCCAGAAATGTCGAAATGAAAACCTGGGGTATTGAATAAAAAACAATTCTTGGAATCATTTAAATTACTTAATTAAATGCACTTGAAATGAAATATCAAGAGGAAAACAAAACGAATGGTGTTTCCCGAAGGTAAAATTGAAATACGGATAGATAATAGGTAATACATAGAACAACAAAAACCACTTTTATATATTTAGAGTAGTATAAAAATATCGAAAATATAAAGGCATGTTATTTGTGAATAAAGTGTAATAATAATAATAATACAAATAGTAATAATAATAATAATAAAAATAATATAATAATAATAATAATAATAATAATAATAATAGATAGATAGAACATCGGTTGATTAATGTCTTTGACACCGTCCGATTCCCAATAGCCAATTTTGTCAGGCCAATCCAATCTCCTGGTTGTAGATGTTTCTCCTTCATGTATAAATATGTTCCCTAACTCTAGGACGTTTTAGGTCTTCCTCTGGCTCGTCGTCCCTTAGGTTTCCATTCCAAAACACATTTTGGTAGCCCATCTTCTTACATTCGCTGGACATGTCCGTACCATTTTAACTGCTGAGTTTTAATATAATCTAAAATAGTGTCTTCAGTCTTCATTTTCTCCCTTATAACTGGGTTTCTAATGTTTTCTCTTCTTGAAATTCTTGCTGCCCTTCGTATAAAATCTATTTTCGTTGCCATAAGATACGTATTTGTTTTTATTGTTAATGGCCAAAGTTCTGCTCCATAAGTAATGATGCTTTTAACAATTGTATGATATATATATATATAATTTTTAATTTTATTATATTTCTATCCCAAAATATTCCATTGAGGCAACCAAATGAAAATGTTCCTTTTTTATTTCTATTTCTTATTTCCTCTTCGTAACTTCCATTTTTATTTATTTTAATTCCTAAATATCTGATCTCACTACAAGACTTTATTGTTCTTCCAGTCTTTAAAATTATATTTTGTTCTGGTTCACCAATTGATAAATATTTTGTTTTTCTCATGTTTAAATTTAATCCACATTTTTCATATTCTTCTATTAATTTTCTAGTCATATATTCTAAATCTTGATAATCTTGTGCAATTAACAATTGATCATCTGCAAAATGTAAGTTGTATAAAGTTTTGTTGTTTGAAATAGGAATTCCCATGCTTGAACATTTTCTCCTCCAATTCTTTAATATTTCATGTACATATATTTTAAACAGAGTCGGTGATAGACAACAACCTTGACGAAGACCTTTATTATCGTGAAACCACGTGACAATTTACTGCCAATTTTAATTGTAGATATGCAATTGTTATATAAACTTTGTGTAGCTTTAATTATCATCATCATCATAGTACATTCACGAATTTAGGCCATTTGTTGACCTGTTTCGGCCTCAAGAGAAACACCATCCAGAAGTCTTTTGAGTGGACGTCCTGGTCTTCTTCTTCCTGCAGGTTGATATCTTAACATTAGTTGGGTATTCTGTGATCTTCCATTCGATGAGCATGTTGTATCCATCTTGACTTATAATCAGAAATTTTGTTTTCTAAAGATTCCATGTGTAATTCTTCTATGATGTCTTCATTTTTTTTGTGATCTAGTAGTGTGTATCCTGCATATAGTCTTAATTCCCATACGTCTTAAAACAATCCATAGGTTCTCTATAGGTACATTGTCGTATGCTTTCTCTAGATCTACAAATAGTAGGTGCAAAGGTTGTCCATATTGCATTTTCTTTTCTATTACCTGAGTAATGCAAAATAAATTGTCGGTTGTGGAACGACCTGCTCTAAATCCTGACTGATCCTCTAATTCCATACCACTATAGTTTTTTTTTCCAAATAATATTTTAGTATACGTCCAAAGAGTCTGCTCATAGTACTTGTTACTGTTATACCTGTATAATTTTCACATTGGTATTTTTTTTTCCTTTTTATGGATTGTCGAAATGTATCCTAGTTTCCATTCTTCAGGAACTTTTTCACCATTCATAAATTTTGTAAATAATAATAATAATAATAATAATAATAATAATAATAATAATAATAATAATAATAATAATAATAATCCTCTTCTTTAAGATAGTTTAACCTCTCACCTTATAGGTACACTTTACATGTCACGCGCGACCCCGATCTTAAAGTGTCACGACATCTTGGAGAGTTTTTAAACTGTGAATCACACACATGCTTTTTTGACCGCACAAGGACATGAAGGACCTCCTTGAATGACTAATCAGTCCAATGTCTGGACTGACATACAACATAAAGACTAATCACACAATTCACACACACTTTCATACAAAACATAGCGAGTATGATAATGATGATTATGAAGACCAGATGATGATCCGGAAACGATAGGGCAAAACGATGAGCAAAAAGAAAAAAAAAACATCACCCAGGAAATATATCCCGACCGGGGACCAAACCCGGGCCTACTGCGTATAACGCAGCGACGCTACCCCGAGATCACAGCTATGTAAATAATAATAATAATAATAATAATAATAATAATAGTACGAGAATAATAATAACAATAATAATAATACTTTAGTATCTAAATCTTAGCATCATCACTAACTTTCCTAATTGATGATATCATCACCATCATCATGATCATTAGGTTTAGGCTCAGTGTTTATTCTGTTTCCGTACCTCAAGATGTTCTGATTTCTGCAGAGTTATTTAGGTCTTCTTCCGTCCCTGTATCCTTTAGATTGATATTGGAATTCCATATTTGGCAAATATTTGAATTCAGCCTGTGGAGATTATTATTTAATCAGCTCTTCTGGTATGTTTGGATATCTTCTACTGTGTTCAGAAATTTAATCCTTACAGAATGTCAATATTTACTTTTATTTAACGTAGGCTACGTAGATGTAAAAAGAGGATGTGTAAATCTTATCTGTTGCGCTTGTAATGTTTTATGTGCAGATTTAAAATACTGTTTTCAGTGCTATAGTTTGTATTGTGTAATCGTAATATAGTTTCTGTGTCATTTTTCCCCAACTGTGGTTTCTTGATTTCATTTATCTTATTACATTTCCGTTATTTAAAACCTGCATTTTTTCAAAAATTGTTAATGTTTAGGTATTAATTAGTGGTTATTGCATAATTAAATTACCGGTATTATTTTTTACCAATGCCATCAATTTGTTTTTATGACATATCTCGTATTCTCTACTGGCATTGACGAAATTGTTACCCATTTATTAATTGGGACGCTTGGAAGGTGGAGTACGCTACCCCGGTGACATCTATCCATAGTAATTCTGGCCGAAGGCAGGTCCTTCACTGCAATCATAGCATTTTCATGCTATGCTTGCAGCTTTACTAGGGAATTGTAGGTGTGGTAGCTTCCCGTTGCTTTCCACACCGGTGAAGGAAGATGATCATGATGATAGCCATATGATTTCGGGGACCGTTTGGGCCTTAAAATTTTCCTGACATTTGTCTTACAGGTGAGGAAAAACCCCGATAAAAACCTCACCCAGAAAAACTGCCCCGACCGGGTATCGAAACCGGGCCCGCTGCGTGACAAGGCAGCACGCTACCTCGAGACCACAGCGGTGGACCCCGGTGACATGATAGGTGATAATTATAATGAAGCACCAGGATGATCTCTAAACCTAACCTAAATCCAGACCATGGGCGACCAGAGGAATATTTTCCTTACAAAAATGCCCCCATGAACTGTAGTCAGAAGCTTTGACCACTAACCCATAAGACTGATAATAATTAAATTATTATTATTTATTATCATTATTATTGTTATTATTATTATTATTATTATTATTATTATTATTATTATTAGGCCTATTATTATTATAAAAAGGAGATAAAAAGAAAAAAAAGGGGGGAGAAAAAGGAAATAAAAAAAGATAAACAGAATGTTGAATATTATAGAGGGATTCTTCTTCTTCTTCTTCTTCTTCCTTCCAAGTATTAGGCCAAGGCCTGTTACGATCCTATAGAAAATTTTCCCTCCAGCGTTTGAGGGAAATTCTCGTATAAGACTTGAAAGCATAATAATAGTCCCTTCGATTGGTTGCTGGCCAAAGGAAGGCAAGACCAGTGATGGGGCTGCCATCTTATAGCCTCTGGTCAGGCTTTTCTGGAGAAGAAAAGAAAATAAAGGAAAGAAGAAATGGAAGAAAGGAAAGACTCCCTAGCCCTCGGATGCCCTAATAGCGTCGGCGTCAAAAAACAAGAGTTAACCAAGAGAGGTTAGATAGTAAAGTTAAAAGAGTGCAAAACACAAGTAAGTGGAAGAAATGTTTTGCACAGCTTCGGCACCTTGTGGTCGCCATCCACATATCCCCTGATATTATAGAGTTATTAGTATCTTAAACAAGGTGTTTATAAACTTTAATACAATAGTTGTGAAAAAAATATATAGGACGTACAACTAAGAGTTTTAAAATAAGATATAACCAGCAATTCACTGATTCCTTAAAAATGGAGGCAAATCAAGTTTCCCTAAGCATTTCACAAACACAGGTCATCAGTTCAATGCAATAGAAAACGCCCTCTCAATGATACATAGAGAAAACGATAACAGAAAGATAAACATCTAGGAAGAAAAATAAATCATGAAGCAAAAAATAAATGATAACACGCCCTACCAGATCAATCCACTATAAAATATATTCGTTAAACAAAACCAATACCAAAGAACAGCTTTGAAAATGGAACTGGTAGAGAAAGGTCTAGCTGAATAATTTATACAAATATAAATTGTTGAGGACGACTGCCACAAGAGCTACTCGTACATTTTTTTAAAAAGTAACCTCAACGGAAAAAAAAAATGTTTCTTATAAGTATAAATACCACAGAATTCAACACCAGCGACACCTATGGTACACAAACGTAACTATGAATTATTCTCAGAAGGTCATGAACTTCTGAAGGTTTTAACGGTCATTTTTTTTTTTTTTAATTTACAAGTATTGGGGGTGGTTGGTGTGAAATTTTAGGGTTATA
Organism: Diploptera punctata; assembly: GCA_030220185.1. NCBI lineage: Eukaryota > Metazoa > Arthropoda > Insecta > Blattodea > Blaberidae > Diploptera > Diploptera punctata. The sequence continues at coordinate 1,150,048 of JASPKZ010003819.1, read as the reverse complement.
TGTTCTATTATACGAAAAATCTTAAAAACATATTTTTAAAAAATCGTCAAAAAATTCCTATGACCCCATCGCAGCGCTATAAGCATTGGGAGGGTGGTGAGGGATGAAATTTTGAAGTTATAGCCCGATCACAATTTTGAATCCAAACCATCCAGGGACCCACTAACACACATACCAACATTCTCATCAAAATCGGTCCAGTCTCGTTTAGGAGTTCACGTACAGAAGAATTACATACATATGATATGAAAAGAAAATTTAATATTTGAGCCGGGATTTGAATCCGAGTCTCTAAATTCTGCACGTTTAGCGCTCCAACCATCTGAGCAACAGAAGTGTTCCAACAAAAGCATACATTTTTATTATGTATGTAGTATTCTCAATTCACACAAGATGTTGCGGGAAGTGGTTCCAACTGACATCTAGCGGCCATCATAACAGGTAAGTAAAATTTTAAAGAGAATATTTTGTTTATAGCAGTAACGCTTGTATATTTAGATGTTATAACTATATAATTGACATTTGGCAATGAAGGTAAATATGATATGAAAAGAAAAATGAATGCTTGAGTCAGGATTTGAACCCGAGTCTCTAAACTCTGTACGTTTAGCGCTCTAACCATCTTAGCCACTCAAGTATTCCAACACAAACGTACATTTTACTTATATATGTAGTATTCTCAATTCACACAAGAGGTTGCGGGAAGTCGTTTCCAACTGATATCTAGTGGCCACCATAACAGGTGAGCAAATTTTTAAAGAGAATATTTACTTTATAACAGTACGCTTGTATATTTAGATGTTATAACTATATTTTTTACATTTGGCAATGAAGGAATATATATATATATATATATATATATATATATATATATCGTAATTTAGAACATAAGTCAATATTAATAAAATTCATAATAAGATAGCGTTCAAGTGAATAGTCATAAATTAAAATACTAAAATAAATAAATTCCTTGGTGGTGATTTTTTTAAATGCAGACCTTTCAGAAAGCGGTTTCCATCTTCAGTAGAAGAGTGTGTAAGTAGCGCACACCCTTCTGCTGAAGATGAAGGCCACAGTTTTCATAATTTTAACTTATTTAAGGACGGCGGCACTTGTCAAGGTATTTATTTTAATATTTTACTTTTTTATTTTTGAAGTTATTTTAACTTCATATTTGTATTTAAGTATAGAATAACATAAGACATCAATTATTTGTAAATCAAAAATAAACTTGGAGTAACTTGAAGAATTGGTACAATATAACTTTTTACAATCCCTGTGTAATAATACAGTATATGCTCTGAGTTCCTACATATCCACCACAATCATTTAACATAAATGTTAGCATAGATGTGTAACTTGACATGATTCATTGTTATACGCTTCTTGTTAAATATTTGATATGATACAATTATTCAAATTCGATATCAGTGAGTTAAATAAAATACTAACTATCCAATATATACAGCAACATTCATAAATAGTCTATAGATTAACATAAAAATGTAACAATCTAGGGATAAGTAATTTGATCAATTCTATTAAAAACTGCATGACTCGATAGGGCTGTAAACCGCTTGGTCTACCAATCGTCTGCCAGCCTCATATCTACATGTGTTAATCACATAGGCGCTCGAACATATAGTCAGTAGAGGCGTTGATATATAGTCAGCATGTCGATACCCCAGCCTTTATACATGGTTTCCTCAACTCGGAACCACTATTTGTTGTACCTACTCAAATTCTGCAATATGTTGAATGGGCACCGGTCGTATACTGGCCGGAATTCCATCAGAAAATTTATTCCTCTGGGACTAGAACTAAAGCAAGTTCCATACATATATATCAAACCATGACTAGGCTACGGCGCGGGACAATCTAATCTAATTTATATTTACAATATTTTAGTAACTCCACATTATTTACGTAATAAATTGCATAACATTTACTACGAAATTGAAATATGTGGCTTTTTATAAATAACTTTTCTATCGTAGTATTTTAACAGTAACAAAATAATAATAATATAATAATAATAATAATAATAATAATAATAATAATAATAATATTTTAATAATAATAATAACAATAATAATAAATAACCACAATAATAATAATAACAACAATAATAATAATAACAACAACAATAATAACAATAATAATGACAACAATAATAATAATAACAACAATAATAATAACAATAATAATAATAATGTTTTATTTTTTCTGACAGAGTTAAGACCTTAAGGCCGCCGATTCGTCTCAACCATTACAAATATACAACTACTGTACATACAATAGTCTATAAATTATAATACAATTTACTAATTATAACTAAAAAATTAGATAAAAAATTTCAGTGTAGATTTCATGTATATACAACATTTTATACGCTAATCATAATAATGATAATCCATCCATAGTAATTCTGCCCGAGGGCAGGTCTTTCACTGCAATCATAGCATTTTCATGCTATGCTTTACAGCTTACAGCTTTACTAGGAAATTATAGGTGTGGCAGCTTCCTGTTGCTTTCCACACCGGTGAAGGATAGTGATGATAATGATAAGGTTGATGATAATGGCTGGATGATTTTCGGGGACCGTCTCGTATAGTAAACTAGTGAAATGTGTATTTTGTAGTGCTTATAAAATTTTATTTTACTGCTTTGTTTCTGGATGGTCCGCATTTTTTTGTGTGTTTCCATCTTTTGTGGTCCTAAGTTCCATTTTAAAACCAAAATTACATATAAATTCGGATGTCCACTTTTTGTACCGTAACCGCATACATAAATGCCATGAAGTCTGATCAGTGGGGTTAATGCATTTTAAGCCAACAGTATATTTCAACTACAGGATACGAATTTTGAAATTTCCAGCAATGAACTAGTTTGTTTTTTTCTCTTATCTGTTGTCGGTACGGCAATGTTTGTTTGAGCGCACCGGCGCCTTGAGAGTAAGTAACCTCCTCGCCTGTAGTAAATGATATGAAGTTATGGGATAACATGTGTTGGTCTATATTAAGCAATTTATTATGGAATTATTGTGTGTTTAAATTATGGTTTGAGTATTGCAGAGACAAAGTATGGAGAAACTGCACTTAAACTAGCATGAAATATTTTCAAAGTCCTATAGAATAACAATGCGCATGCGTCAGAGTTTGTAGAGAGCCACCGGTAACCCACAATCGAACCACATATTGATTATCATCCTCGATTAATATCTGTCACTATGACATTTAAATGACCAATATTTGCAATAAATCCCCAAATCTATGTTAAAAAGATATACTAATAGTATTAAAATTACCAAACGTTTATTAAAAATAATAGTTTTAAAAAACTAAAACAACACGCTTTATTAGAAAACTAAAAAAATGAAAAATAATTTTAATTTCCAGTACGCTTGGCATAAAATAAAGTGGCCAACAAAAAAATCATCTCCAACACATATAGAATAAAAATTAGAGTTATCAACAAAAAGAAATAATTTTACCATCAAAAAAGCGTGGGGTGCTCTATATCAATTAATATATTTGATAATAAACAGATATTGGTAAAAAGTAAGCTCTCTAAGAAGAAAATGTAAAAATCATAAAAATCAACCCCACGCTTTTGACGGTAAAATTATTTTCTTTTTGTTGATAACTCTAATTTTATTCTATATGTGTTGGAGATGATTTTTTTGTTGACCACTTTATTTTATCCCAAGCGTACTGGAAATTAAAATTATTTTTCATTTTTTAGTTTTCTAATAAAGCGTGTTGTTTTAGTTTTTCTAAAACTATTATTTATTTTTTATTTTTTAGTTTTAATATTTTACAGAATAAGATAAAAATGTAAATATATTTAAATTCGATACTATTGTAGTATGAGCTAAAAGTAATATTCTTCTATAAAAAAACCCTCACAGCCGGATTTGAACCACTGACATATGGATTACTGAAATTATATACCACTAAGAGTTCACTGCTCTACCAACTGAGCTCTTACAACGATTGACTAAAAACTCGACAAGTCCGCAACCTATTATACCAGTTTTCATTTTTTTGATTTTCGGATGATTCTGGCCAGGATTTTTGAAACAAAATATGAAATTATTTGTATTGCCACGGATCCTCTACACATATACAAAGTTTCAAGTCGATCCAATGTTTCTAAGTGGGTGAAAATCGCGGTTGAAAGATTCCGTTACATTTATACAATAACACTTTTTTTGATTTTTTGATGATTATGGCCAGGATTTTAGAAAATAAATATGAAATTATTGTATTGTCACGGGTCCTCTACAAGTATACAAAGTTTCAAGTCGATCCGATGATTTTAAGTGGGTGAAAATCGCGTTGAAAGATTCCGTTACATAGATAGATAGATACAGGTCAAGCTAATTTAAAGCGTGTAAAAATGGGTGTACACTTACTTATCGCTCCCTAACGCGGATCCAACCAGCGATAACCCAAAACAGCAATAGAAAAACTATAGATTAAGTAATACTCTGTGGAGAAAATAGCAGTTAGCATCACAATATTTCTAACAGTGTCATAATATTGTGATTTGCATATTTAAATAAATACTTAAAAACTGTCTAATAATGTTATAAAAATTGTTTGAAAAAGTTTAAAATATTAAATAATGTTAGTAAATACAAAAGAAGAGCTATAGTTTACAATAATATAACTGAAAAATCAAGTGCTAGTAAAAGTGCTGTTGAGCCCAAAGTAGTGACCTACTATCTGAAAGCTTAAAAATTATTACATTCTGTTGTATTTGTTATGACAGTTACAATGAAATTTACCTTACTAGTTACGTTTTATCCCTCTTCACCTTAAATGCTATTGTGAGGCCATTAGCGCCATGCCTGTTGTAACAGTTAGCATCTTTCTTTGTTCAAGTTGGCACAAGCAAGTGAGTAAGTTTAGTCAACCAAGCTGCTCAGACTTCTAGAACTGAAGGATGGCGTTACTGTAGCGGGAGTCATATTATAGACAATGCAGTATGGGATTAGTTCTCAATATCGCCGTTCTTATTCAAACATTTATGCTTACAGGTAAGTTCCGATTATTTGTTGTGTGATTCGCTCGCAACAGTATCGGATTAAAATGGCGTATGTTCTATAAATCCGCCGCATGTTACGGACATAAACTTATCTAAATTTGCTGTTTCATGATTGTATGTGTGGTTTAATCGTATGTATAGTGTTTTAATGTATTTTTAAGCGTGATTTGGTGTGTGTGAAATGAACATAGAAGCTGATGTTATTTTGCAATCAACTGTTTTTATACAAGGTTTGTTCATTTACGTTATTTTTTAGGTAGAAACATAGTGCTTTGCGTTTAGACTTATCAAACTAAACTCTTATATTATATTTCGTAATGGTTATGGTGCAAAAAGTGGACATCCGAATTTCGATCTAATTTTGGTTTTAAAATGAAACTTAGCAACACCAATGATAAAAACAGAAAAACAATTGCGGACCATCCACAAACAAACCAGAAAAATTAAAATTTTTAAAACACTTCCCTATACACATTCAAGTAAAAGTGATCACACAACAGACCCAGAGGCCCTTGGGGGTAGTAGAGGAGGTTAAGGCTCCCACTTTTTCTAGACAATCGGCACTTGATGTCAGCCGGGTTGTCAGCCCTGCGTGACGGCCGCCTTTACCCCAGAACAAGCGCCTGGTACTCATTTCCGTTAGAGGCTGAGTCGACCCCAGGGCCATAGTGCCGGCCGCCAGAAGGTTTTGGTCAGTTTTAAAAATCCTGACCCCACCGGGACTTAAAACCCTCGACCCTCCGGCTTGTAGCTCAGTGCCTTAACCACTACGCTACGGCGTGCCTACACAACATATATCACACTAGTTTACTATATGAGAAATTCAAATTTCGATGTAATTTAGCTTTTAAAATGTAGTTTGGGGTCACCAAAGATGAAAACACGAAAAACGTTTGCGAAACATAAATTATGTAATAGCAAAATAACATTTATTGAAACACTATCCCGTTCATTACATCAAATTCCTTTGCTACCGTAGAGTTGCTACATGGTTAAAAATTGGAGGTCGAAATTTCGGTTTTAAAATGAAGCTTAGGAACACCAAAGATGAAAATACGAAAAAAAAAATGCTGATCACCCAGAAACAAACAAGTAAAATAACATTTTTCAAATCACTATTTTCTACATTGCATGACTGATGTAGCCATTCTGGTTGTGACGTCTGTTCCGATATTCAGACGGAAATATGGTTAGATGTTTTCTATTCAGTGGAGATGAAATAGAAGGAACATTATATTTTATTTTAATTCCAAAGCAATATTTGTGAAAATTACATGGCAAAAAATATAAGGGATAAGGTGTATAAACCGTCGCACATGAATTCTTCTAAGTTCTATAGAATCGCAGTGCGCATGCGCGAGTTGCAGGAGTTGCTGTAATGGTTAATGTAGCTTTCGGTAGATGGCTCTGAAGTCGGCGTTACCAACTTTGGGAATAAATTCCCAAACGCTAAAAAAAATGGACGAAAATTAACTTCCCATTTCCTAATCTAACAAAACAGTTTACATGCATATTATTTATTTCCAAATGCAAAAGAGATGGACGTAAACTAACTTCCTATCTCCTAATCTAACAAAACAATTTACATGGATATTATTTAACAAATTATAAACTAATTTTACGTACACTAACATTAAGTATGGTTTCGAATTATTTTCAAATGTTAGTAACTGCGAAGTGAGAGTCTCCTAGCGGATGTTACATGAAGCATTTCCGCACCTGTAGAACTCGTACAATATTCGCGTAATTTAGAAATATTTAAAAATCGTAAAAAAGTTTATAAAATGGTTCCAAAATGTTTAAAATAGTAATGTACGGGATGAGCAATGCATAGTGCTTCAATAAATGTTATTTTGTATTTTTTTTTATTGGTGTTCCGCAAACCTATTTCGTAATTTCATGTTTGGGATCCCAAACTTAATTTTAAAACCAAAATTATACGGAAATTTCTATTTCTCGTATAGTAAATTGTGAAAGGCTCAACTGCACTTCTACTAGCGCTTGATTTTTCAGTTATATTGTTGTAAACTATAGCACTTCTGTATTTACTAACATTATTTAATATTTTAAACTTTTTCAAACAATTTTTATAACATTATTAGACAATTTTGAAGTTTTTATTTAAATATGCAAATCACAATATTATGACACTGATAGACAATATTGTGATGTTAACTGCTATTTTCTCTACAGAGTATATTACTAGTCTATGATTTTTCTATCGCTATTTTGGCTTATCGCTGGTTGGATCAGCGTTAGGGAGTGATAAGTAAGTGTACACCCATTTGGTAATTTTAATATATTAATATATTTTTTAACAGATTTGGGGATTTATTGCAAATATTGGTCATTTAAATTTCATAGCGACGGATAGTAATCGAGGATGATAATCGTTATGTAGTTCGATTGTGGGTTACACTGGCTCTATAAACTCTGGCGCATGCGCACTGTTATTCTATAGGACTTTGAAAATAATTCACGCTAGTTTAAGTGCAGTTTTTCCGTTATGTACTGCTTAAAAGGTGTTAATTAAAAAAATATTTTAGTAATTAATTAATTAATTGATGATCTGCAATTTTTGTACGTGTTTGCATCTTTCCTGATCCTAAGCTTAATTTTAAAACCAAACCAATTAGATCGAAATTGGGAAACTCTTATAGTAAAGTACTGAAATGTGTATTGGGTAGTGCTTAAAAAGAATTTATTTTGTTCTAGTTTGTTTGTGAATGGTTCGCATTTTTTTTTGTGTGTTTTCATCCTTGGTGTGCCTACGCATCATTTTAAAACCAAAATTGCATCAAAATTCGGATGTCCACTTTTTGCACCATAAACATTACGAAATATAATATGAGTTTATTTTGATAAGTCTAAACGCAAAGCACCATGTTTCTACCTACTGAAAACGAGAGCAATCGAAGTAGGCCTATGTAGAATCTTAAATAAGAAAAGTTGACAGCGTAATTTTATTCTATCTTCGAGACGTAACTGTGACAATTCATGGAAAATGGAGATATGTGATAATATTTTAAATATGAACACAATTGTGTGTTCAATCCCAAATATTTCTCAACATTTCTCTTGATTATAAAGTTCTCCCAACTCTTGTAAAAAATGTAAACTTAAAAATGTATAAAACGGAGAATCTTCCATTTATGCAATATGAATGAAAAACATAGTGTCTTACTTTAAAAGAGGAACAAGTATAACGTAAATTTGAACATAAAGTGCTTAGTCATTTTTTAATTTCAAAGATATACGAACAGACGGGTAAGTGGACAAAACTACATAACAGTGAGATACTATATCTCTATAGCTATTTAACTCATGCCCCAAATGGGAGTCAATGACCAATCACGTTTCAATGATTTCTGTTTTACAACCAATCAGAGTCGTGTTTCACGAAATATTTATCAGTGTTATATTTACCGTATTAAAGAAAGCTCCTCCTTTTTAATATTCTGACCATTATTTTGCAGTGACTTAGCGTACAAGAAATACGGCTACCAGATTGTATATATAGTGCATATATGTCAACACATAGCGCTTTCAGGAGTTAATATAAAACATTTGTAGCAATTTATTATACCACCAAAAAAAATAAACCACTGTTTGCACTTTCTTAAATGTATTTTTTCCCAGGAAATAATCCAGAAAAATATAATTGTCATATTTACATTATACGACATCGGAAATGAATTAATATACAGTTTGATGTTTCATTTTTTCTCCACTAGAGAGCATTCTTACAATATTGCGTTCCTTTGGCAATACATAGTATGATCTGGTTGCAATGATTAACAAAGGAAGCAGAAGAAGCGTACCTATCGTTTCTCATTTGTTTTCAAACATCGCCGTTTACATTAAATATATACATATCTTAAAATAACTATAGTTAAATAATGATTTGTGAGTAAACAGCTTAATTTTATTCGTTAAATAGTCCTAACAAATGCCACTCTTGATTTCCAAATTCTCTAGATAAATTCACTCCTCACATCACGAGTCGTGAATCTATCGATAATATGGAAATCACTCGTGGCATTACTTATGATAAACCATATATATTAGGAGCAGTTAAGTCTTGTAGCCTGCGATATTCACGGCATGTGGTGCGGATGGGAATTAAAGTTTGGCACGGAAAATTTTGTATGGAAACCAGAGGTAAAGCGTGAAGTAGGTTGCCCAAGAATAAGGCGTCAGAATAACATTAACCACGAACTGAGGAAGATGAATTATTTGGGGTATGATTGGAAAATGTTAACCAATATAAGGATTATGGATATATTATATCTGCACACCTGTCAATCTTCTGGTTCAATAGTGCCACTGAGTTAGTTAATTAAAAACAGCATTAACCATAGGTTGAACGTACTTTATTTATGAAAGCACAAATATATGACTTTTATATCTTTTCCATACTACTCTTAGCTGGACGAACACGTGTACCGAGTATAATCATCGTCATAGTCAAATTCTTGATAACAAGTCGTTCCTTCAGGACAATTAGGAGTTTCAGGGTCTTCAGGGTCGCATAATCGTGCTAGTCCTACTTCGAAACATATGATACCTAAAAAAAGAGAGAAAAGTTGTCATTTTATTTTAACTAAACTTATTTTGTATATGGCAGGTTGTTAGAAGTGATGTTTCCCCATCAGTGTAGCGGATAATAACTGGTTCAGTAAATGTTACCTATCTTATTCCTTTTCCATCGAAAGCAAGCTTTGTTAATTCTTCATACTGTGAATAATGCAAGGTCAAAATAATTGCGAATACTGCAGTATAAAATAATATTATAGAGTGTATTTTAGGTCCAGATAGAGAATAATAATAATAATAATAATAATAATAATAATAACAATACTATTTAAATGGGACAAGATTATTGTGTAAGCAAACAGTTTTCGGGTACATTTGAAATTCACAATGGATTTTTTTGTTTCAAATGCCCCAGGTTTGTCTTTCGACATTCCTGGTCTCTCTCCTAGCATGGCATACTTGTAACCCACTTCTGAGATTGGGGCGCCTGGAAGGCGGGGTTACGTTGCCCCGATGATATGATGGGTGATGATGATGATGATGATAAAGGTGCGCCAGAAGAGTCCCTAATCCTAAGCTTAACCTAAGATCAATATGAATGATGATTGCGATGGCCATATGATTTCGGGGACCGTTTGGTCCTTAAAGTTTTCCTGACATTTGTCTTATAGGTGAGGAAAAACCCCGATAAAAACCTCACCCAGAAAAACTGTCCCGACCGGGGATCGAACCCGGGCCTGCTGCGCAGCACGCTACCCCGATACCTCAGCGGTGGACAATTCATAATGGATTAAAGAAAGGAAATGCATTATCTCCTCTTCTATTCAATTTTGTAGTAGAAATTGCCATAAAATCTTTAGAGCATAAAGAACACCAACTCAATGGTATTAATAAGGATATGATAATGGCCAACTTGCACACTCTATTGAGTACCACTAAGGATTTGGGTCTGAAAGTTGAAGCAAGATTAATAATGGTCTTATTTCTAGGTGATAGTAAGAAGGGATTTGTTCGGCGCCAGGATAATGAAAGGATTCCTCTTTAGTTGAGGAATTTGGGTAGCTCAGTGGGTTACGATAAATGAAGGTCACTTTCTCTCAGGGATACGCAAGGGTTATGCGGACACACTTATGTTTCGCTGCTCGAGAAATGACGACAGGTTGCAGATGCAATATCACTTTAATATACGTCGAACAATTGAACCCACAATAATAATCAAAACGTAATGGTCGGCGTTTATCATATGATCACACTATTATGTTGAAGCATGTTGATTGACGACGGATTAATTAACACCGCGCCTATAATGGTATATATTATCACCCTTTTATATTAATGAAGATGATTGACGATTGGACTTTACATTTCACTTGTTCGGTTTGTGGTATCTCCTTTAATTAGCCGATAAGCGAACAAGTGCGTGTGTCATTACATTAAGATGACTACAATTTCTGACTTTTGCCTAGGGCACCGCAAGACGAAGATGATAAGACACGTTGACAAGTGATTTAAGTTTATGGTTCAAGCTATAAGGTAAACTTAGACTCCCACTCATCATAATTTTGCGACCACACGATAGGCCTATCTCATCATCATCATCATCATCCGTTATCATGGCAGCTGCCGCCGTCTTCCGGAAACCAAACGCCATTCCTCTCTGTCCATACATTGATTTTCCTTCATTCCTCTGATATTCATAGCTGCTTGTACCCCTTCTATCCAAGTTTTCTTCGGTCTTCCTCTCTTCCTCCTTTCCATTGGGATCCATTCCATAACAATTTTAGGCAATCTTTCGTGTGACGTTCTTTTGATATGGCAATACCCCTGTAATATTTTCTTTCTATAATGAGGCCTATCTTTTAATGTAAAATTGCAAATGATTGGGACATTTATCTATCATTTTGGAGTGGAAGGGTTTTACGGTCATGTGATTCGTCGTGACGTCACTATGTTCTTAGGACCCTCCTTACGAGATTAAATACAATTGGAACACGCGTTTATGCAACTAATCATGGAATCTCGTCTAATTTGATTTCGAATTTAGTTTAGGTTCAGTCACCGTCCTCGCTTGGGTTCTAAGAATGGTTAGGTTATATGGCTTCTTTCACGTCTAATTTTGTTTTTTCCCACCTTTGTAGAAATACCTGCTCGCTGAGTTCCCAATATTCCAGCAATAAATTTATGTATAGAAATATGAATGTCAAGTCAGGAATATTGGACATTGTTACAATTTTACGTCACAAAGAAATGCGTGTACTTTCTTGAAGAGAAGAGAAGTCCAGAGATGTGTAACTTATTGTATGTGCGTCACCAGACTGTCAATGGTCGTTACCTGCTTCTCATTACTCATAATTGGGCGTCTATTAATTCACCATCTTGATTCTTTAGGATCATCTAATTCATGAGTAATAATAATTATATTATTCAATTCTACGTGTGTTGTCATTTAAAATGAATCTACGCACGATAAAGATCCGATGATTCTTACCCTAATTAATCGATTGATCATTTATAATTTTTTTCCTATTTCGATATTTATTTATTGACGCAATTGCTCATTTGAGAAGGAGGCTGAGTGAATGACCGGCTACAAAGTTAACATCAATAAAACCAAATATATGTTCACATAGAAAAATATTATATAATGGAAATGGACAGCTAATGAAAATGAGGTACATTTTGAATAAGTGAACGAATTCAAATATCTAGGAACATTAATTACAAATAGGAATAAAATACACAAAGAAATTAAACATAGGTTCATGTCTGGAAATGCATTCTGTTATGCATTACGACTTCTGTCGTCTAAACTCATTAAAAAAAAATTAACTGAAAATATATAAAACTGCTATTTTCCCAGTTATATGAATGCGAAACATGGACTCTTACTTTAAGGGAGAAAACGAGAATTACAAGTATCTGAGAGTAAAGTTCATAGGAAAATGTTTGGTTCAAAGAGAGATGAACAGACAGGTGAAAGGAGAAGACTGCATAACAGTGACCTACATGGTTTTTATGAATAGGAAGCCAGATATAATGATAAACAGCTAAGTCTCGTAGACTGCGATGTGCAAGACATGAGGCAGGAATGGGATATGAAAGAGGTACGTGGATGTTTCTTGTAGGAAAACCAGAGGGAAAGCTCCTAGTTGGTAGACCAGGAAAAATGTGGGAGAATAACATAAACCATGATTTGAAGGAAGTATATTATTCAGAGGATGTATTCAGATGATGGTTGGAAAACATTAGCTCAGGCTAGGGAAGTATGGGGAGCTTATACCCCCGCGGCCATTAACTTATGAATTCGTTAGAGCTAGTGACTTAGTCAATAATAATAATAATAATAATAATAATAATAATAATAATAATAATAATAATAATGATAATAATAGTAATAATAATAATAATAATAATAATAATAATAATAATAATAATAATAATCGACGCTCACCGCGGGACCTCGATATCTTAATCTCATTCGTTTCATATTATTAATAGCAACAACAACAACAAAACGACAAAACAACAAAGAAGAACAAAAACAAAGAAAAAACAACAAAAAGCAAAACGACAAAAACATTAGCACAATGAAAAGATCAAGAAGAAGAACGAAAAAATACAACAACAAAAACAAAAGAAAAACAACAAAAAAAAAATAAACAACGACAGAAACAACTACATCAGAAACAAGAACAACGAAAAACAGTAAATAATAAGAACAAAAAGGAACGAGTACAAAATACAACAACAACAAAACAACAAAAAAGAAGGTCAACAAAAAGACATCGACAACAGAAAACAAATAAAAAACAAAAAACAACAACAACACAACAGCAACAAGAATACAACAAAAAAGGAAAAGAAAAAACTGAAAAACAACAATAAAGAACAAGAAACAACAACTACAAAAAAAGAACAAAAACGGAAACATCAAAAACAATAATGAAGAAAACAACAAAAAAGACAAAAACAACAACAGAAAACGACAAAAACAACAACAGAAAACGACAAAAACAACAACAGAAAACGACAAAAACAACAACAGAAAACGACAAAAACAACAACAGAAAACGACAAAAACAACAACAAAAAACAAAAGAAAACAACAGCAAAGAACAAAATAACACAACGTCAAAAAACAACCAACAAAAAACAGCAACAACAATAAACAACAACAAGAACAACAAAAACAACACCAACAGCAACAAAAACAACAAAAGAAGCACAACAAGAAAAAACAAAAACATCAACATTATTAATAATAATAATAATAATAATAATAATAATAATAATAATATCTTTGTTAAACTGAAACAAAAAATAAAACTGTTACTCTCCCAGTTATATGAATGCGAAATATTGACTCTTAATTTAAGGAAGGAGAAAGTATTATGATAATTTCGTTCTTAGGAAAATTTTTGTCCCAAAGAGAGACGGACAGAAAGTGAGGTTTGCAATTTGTTTTTCGAGTAAGCACTTAAATTATAACAGGCAATTTCCTTCAATAGGAACAAAAAAATATATAGTTGCATTGGAGACGACGGCACTTACCTGGTTAATTTTTATCAATATTTTGACTTCATTAAATCCTGATGGGTTATTTTAGCGAATTTTGAAGGAATTGAGATTGTTCCCATTAAACTGTTTTTTAAAATATTTTTTACAATTCTTCACCTGTCCTGCTTAGTGTATACCAACAAATTTCTATGATAAATAAATAAATAAATATATATATATATATATATATATATATATATTATATATGTGTGTGTGTATGTATGTGTGTATGTATGTGTCAATATGTCTGCGTATGCTTCTGCATCTGCTAATGCTCTAGCGACCGTAATTTATATTTTTTCTGTAACAAACTCTGGGTAGAGCAATCAATTAAGTACCGTAAAATCCATTAGTTTACCAGAAAAATCGAACTATAGGAGCGGCAGTTAACCTGAAGTGAAAATCTGAAAATTTCTCTTGCGGCCGCAATTTTTTATTTTCGCAATAAACTCGGTATATGATATACAATAAATCAAGACAGGAAATCTCCAAATATCAGCGAAATCTGATCATTAGAAATGTTTTACTTTTTCAGAAACCCTAAATTTAAAATATCGCTCTAACAGTCGCCATGTTTGTTTTATCGGAATTAAACTTGCATCGAACATTTTATATGAAAAATAATGTTGAATTCATTAATCAGCAAATTCGGAGAGTTAAAATCGGGGTTAACATGAAAGCTAAAATTTAAGGGACACATTTTCAACATTTTATAGGAATGTAATATTTGTTTACTCGGAATGACACTTGATAGTAGGTATGTAGGCCTACAATTTAACTAGTAAAAGAAATAAATATATTTCATAAACTAGCAAATCGGACCATATATTCGACTTCCTGCGGATTCACTTAGTCTACGCAATTCCTGCATGATTGACTTTTAAATATACCTTTTTTTTTTAGACTGAATATTGTTCACAAATTGAACACAGTATAAACGTAAAGATGAACAATTTCAAAATGAATGTGGACTATACTTACTTAAGCAAAATATTAGAACAACAATAGACAAAACACGAGCGAACGCCATTTGATGTTAGTTCAGTTTTCTTATCCAGAGTGATACGTTATTTTGACAGGGTTTTCTCTTTATATACGAAAATTTAAAATTTCCATGACAATTGAACAAGTTTTCCTCGTTTCTAATAACGATAGGGGGAAGTACATTTCATTTATATTTGACATTAAATTAACGATACCAAAGCAAACACTCTTGAAGGTAGTCACGAACACCAGGCGCTGTGACGAAGTAAACTGTAGAATGGCTTGAATACTGGAAATAATAAATTAACAACGTAAAAATTAGACGGAATTGATATAACCTAAAGCTTCGTAACATTTATATCTTTATCATTATCATACACAATTCATGAATATAGGCCAATGTTGACCTGTTTCGATCTCAACTAGACATGGAGTAAAAGTCGTTTTTGTGGACGTCCTCGTGGACGATACTGAAGAACTGCATTAGAGATCCTAGTTGGTGGCATTCGAGAATCATGTTATAGCCATCTGCCTCTGTAGGTGGATATTTTTTCTTCTAAAGGTTTCATGTTGGCTCCTTTAAAATATCTTCATTGCTCTGGTGGTCAAGTAGAGTGTATCCAGCAGTTCGGCGCACGAATCTCATTTCTGCAGCTCTTAATCTGGTCATGTATTTCCTTTTTAGAACCCAGATTTTATTTCCGTACAAGAAAGTCAGGAGGGCGAGAGTTTTATATAATCTGAGTCTTGAATGTTTTGTACAAGATGTGGCTTTTAAATATTATTTATTAAGCCTAATATTTGTAAAAAAATTGTCAGTTTTATATTAAGATCGATAAATGTTACATCCTGGGTAGGAGAAGTTATTAACGTGCTTTAAAATCAAATTCGCAATCACTATTTTGCTACGTATTGGGTCGATGCGTCTCGGTATGCCATTACTTTGGTTTCATTAGTTGACATTTTCATACCATATTTTTTTTTATGGTTTTTGTAGAGTAAATAAGCCTTGTTGAAACATATCTTCATGTTAGTAATTAGTCTACTACCTGTTCGTAGCATTGTGTTATGTTTTATCTTGTTTCTATATCTGAATTTCGACTGTGTATTTTTCATGCTAGTGAAATAATATGTTATCGATATATATATGTTGAAAAGTGTTGGTGATAAAAGCAGAATTTTCGTATTCATTGATTTATGGGTTTGTATTCTGAGGTAGTATTATTACTATTATAAATAATAGTATTATTGTATTGACTTAGGCTTTCACGGCCGGAGTTTCTATGATGATCTTGAAGAAGATTTCCGGGCTGTAGGCCGTGGTCTCGAGGTTTGAAGTTCCCCGACGTTTCGCCAGAGATTACGTCTGGCATCCTTAAGGGTTGTCTTGAGACTGGTTGTCTTGAGGCAACCCTTGAGAATGCCAGACACAGTATCTGGCGAAACGTCGGGGAACTTCAAGCCTCGAGACCACAGCCTACAGCCCGGAAACCTTCTTCAAGATCATAATAATATTATTATTTTTAACTTCATAAGAACAGTTAAGTCTTATAGTCTGCATTGAGAAGGGCATGTGGCACGAATGAGGAATGAAAGAGTGACATAGAAATTCCTTGTAGCAAAACGAAAGGGAAAAGCGTCCAATAGGTAAGCCAATGAATGAGGCGGGAGAATAACATTAACTATGATTAGAGGGAAGTAAATTATACAGAGAATGATTGGAAAACTTTAGCTCAGGATAGGGATATATAGAGAGCTTATGTCCGCCCAGACAGTATTCTACGGGTTCGATAGTGCCAGTGAATTAGTTATTCAGACCGAAGAGCAGACTGCTCTGAACACCGCGACCTGAAAGATCTCTTGCGGTATCCTAGTATTACGGAAGTGATTTTTTTTATTTAAGAGTCCCGCCACCATCCTGGTTTTCCTCAGGCTTAATGCCCGTATCCCCAGGACTGCTCTTGTCCCTAATTATTATCTATTGTTTTTACTTTGTTCTTTTTTTTCTGGTAACAATTTTCGGGTATTTGTTCTTAATACTACTCATATATCCAGCTATGTTTACACATTAATTCCTAAGCTAAGTCTCAAAACTGTTATCTAATCTAGTAATATCTACATGATGTTTAACCTAAATCTCAAAACTAATACTTAATTTACTAACTTACAACGAACTTATTGCTAGATTACATCTAATCCCTTCTTCTTTCTCTGCGGATGCCCTCTTCTTGGCGTTGAGTTAGGAACCATCCGATGAGGTGAGTGGAATTAACTCTGCGATGTTATATAAGTTGTAGGTCGTCTTTCAGTTCCAACACCCCAGGTTTTCCTCTCATGACCCATTCCGCCATTGTCAATCTAACTACTTTTTCTAACATGAGATGAGGTGAAGGGTGATAAGAAACTAATGGATGAGAAAGGAATGACATAAAGGGGATGGAAGGAGGATTGGAGAGAGTTGGTGGGATGGAATTCTGGAAACGGGAGAACCTCGATAAAAAGAGAAAAATCTCAGTATGTTCCACCATCAATCCCCCTCTGGAACCGCCAGGCTTTGATTCTGGGTTACCACTCGGGCAGCTGCGTGTGCTAGCCACGCTTATACCGAGACATAAGCCCCACTCACATTAGCGCGAGTGCCCGCAAGCTGAGTCATTAAACTGATATTGGCAGGGATCATGACTGCGATGCAATGCTAAAACTATGTGAAGTAAATCAACCTTCAGCTTACTATAATGTAATAACCACTCCTCAGAATCCAGAGTAACCGTTCGACTCCCCGCTAAAACTAAAAGTTAAGGCACTCTAATTCAACCCAGGAAGTTATGGGCTAAGCCAGTGTCCTCCTTCGTACAGGGCGTAGATGTTACAAACTCATAACAACGGTATTGGTTTGTTTAGGGAGAGGCAAGGATATCAGTACTTTTTCCAAATCTATGTACTATACATTTAAAAAACATAATTTTTCTTTTACGGCATGCAAACTAGTTACATAATAAATATGAGAGTCGACACTTTCACACAGGATGGTACAGGTCCACACGAGCTCAGTGACAATTAGTAACTGTTTTTTTCTTTAAGAGCGGGTGGCTTGGACGGCTACAACTTACAACTATGTACCTGCTGTGTTGCATACTTCAGTTTTATTTAAGGATTTCTCTAAAGAAAATACCGTTAAAAGGTCAACCCAGTTCCCTATTCCAAACACAGTAACTTCCTCGGTTGAATCTGACTGTACATTACCCTAGACAGAGGTAATAAGTTGCGAAAAGTAATCATGACTATTTAAATAAGGAAGAACATGTCAGTATGTAACTTATTCCTGTCAAAACGTTCTACGTAATGTGGATCCCGCTGTTTTATAACCAGAGACCACATGTTCAGGCATTAAGTAATATAGGCAGAAAGAAGCACCTATAATATGTAGTATAGTCAATAATAAGACACATCATTTTTGAACAGATACATTATTTATAATAAAAATTACAAAAAAAGTATACTGGACTCAATTGGCAGGACACGTGGCAGGAATGGGGACTGAAATACGTGCATGGAACCTTCTCGTAGGAAAACCAGAGGAAAACGCTCAGTTGGTAGACCAAGAATGAGGTGAGAGAATAACATTATGATTTGAGGTAAATAGATTATATAGGGAATGATTGGAAAACATTAACTCAGGATAGGGATGTATGGAGAGCTTATTTTCGGGCTGCCATAAACCTGCGGGTTCGATAGTGTCAGTTAGTTAGTATTTGTATTCATATGTATACCTAATGTCTTATATAGGCCTATATATATATATATATATATATATATATATATATATATAAGCGATTGATTAATTCATTCAGGTTTATTATTTTCTTTGTACTTTTTATATGTAGTTTTGGCAGAAGAATTACGGAAGAGGCTAGGGAAGTGCTTTGTGTGGAGTGTAGCATTGTATGGTGCAGAGACTTGGACATTACTACGGAATGAGGAAAAGCGACCGGAAGCTTTTGAGATGTGGATATGGAGAAGAATGGAACGTATAAAATGGACAGATAAAATAAAAAAATAAAGATGTGCTAGACAGAGTGGGCGAAGGAAGGACAATGCTGGAACTCATAAACAAGACGAAAATAAATTAGATTGGTCACTGGCTAAGAAGAAAATGCCTGCTGACAGATGCCCTAGAAGGAATGGTCAACGGAAATAAAGTTAGAGGCAGAAAAATACATCACATGATAGACAATACAAAAATAAATGGTTTGTATGCGGATACAAAAAGGAAAGCTGAGTTATGGAAAGAGTGGAGAATGCTGAGTTTGCAATGAAACACCTGTTCTTGTGCAGAACATTATGTACGAGTATGTAGCCTATCTAATAAATTAGAGATTCCCTTCTTTTAGTGTATTTATTCTTTTATTGTTTTAATTTTATCTTTAACTTATTGTATTATTTTTTATTATTGTTCAGTTATCCGTTCAGTATGAAATATTATTATGTTGTTTTACTTTAAAGTAACATACGTTTGTCCTGGTGGGTGGAAGATAATTCCATATGACCTTAACTTCACCAAGATAAATAAGTAAACACATATTCCGTCACGCTACAGTTATGACGTTAATTGTACAGTTTTACTGATAATATATATGCATTGTACCTTATTTTATGGAACAGAAAGTTATAATTTCATACTTGATAGGAATTTGTACTTATAGATAATAAATATTGCACCACACTTTTGTTAAAAGGAAAAGCCACTGGAATAACTACGAAATGGCATTGAGTTACGAGTCTACCTCACGCAAATAATACAGATGTAATAGGTTTAATTTATTGTCGTTGGGATAATATTCCCCAATAGAATCCAATAACTTACAAGTTCAAATGAAATTTCAGATAAACTAACTCATTGGGACTATCGGATACGTAAGTTCATGGCCGCGCGGATACGGACTCTTCTTCAACTCATCTATCCTGAGCTATTGTTTTCCAATCATTCCCTG
Organism: Diploptera punctata; assembly: GCA_030220185.1. Lineage (NCBI taxonomy): Eukaryota > Metazoa > Arthropoda > Insecta > Blattodea > Blaberidae > Diploptera > Diploptera punctata. The sequence goes on along the minus strand of JASPKZ010003819.1, from coordinate 1,129,928 downwards.
TATAATTCATCTCCTCAAACCATAATTAATGTTAATCTCCTATCTCATCCTTGGCCTACCTACTAACCCTCTGATTTTCCTACAATGTTCCTAGGCCCTTTTTTTCTTTCGCCATTCATGCCACATATCCTATCCATCTTAGTTTACGATACTTAAATATTTTTATTACATCCGTTTGCTACAAAAATAGATAAAACGTTTCCATACTCTTCTTTCATTCCCCGTTCATGCCACGTGTCCTACCCATCGCACTTTGCGAGATTTAACTGTACTTATCACATCAAGTTTGCTTCAAAAAGGATAAAGCTATTCATATCTACCATTCCTAATGATACCTGTGCCCTGATAATTAACAGTCTGTATAATATTAAGAGGGGAAATGTTATTTACATCTCCTCAAATGTCTCCTACTACCTAGGCCGAGACGTCCTCTTTAGATCGCCCAAAAATTACGTATTTTTGGGCAATCGCCTCAAACGTGCCACAGTTCTTAAAACAATTCTGACGGTCACCAATAAAAATAATTTTTTCCATAAATCAAGTCTCTATTCATAACATTATTATCAACCAACATTTTTTTTTTCAAATGCCCCAGGTTGTCTTTCGACATTCCTGGTTTACTTCCTGACATGGCGTACTTCTGAGGTTGGGGCGCCTGGAAGTCGGGGTTACGTTACCTCGATGATATGATGGGTGATGATGATGACAATGGTGCGCCAGGAGAGTCCTTAATCCTAAGCTTTACCTAAGATGAACATGAATGATGATGATTGCGATGGCCATATGATTTCGGGGACCGTTTGGGCCTTAAAGTTTTCCTGACATTTGTCTTACAGGTGAGGAAAAACCCCGATAAAAACCTCACTCAGAAAAACTGTCCCGACCGGGGATCGAACCCGGGCCCGCTGCATGACAAGGCAGCACGCTACCTCGAGACCACAGCGGTGGACTTATCAACCAATATATTCAGCTAATAATAATAATAATAATAATATTAACAATATTAACAATACTTCATTTCTCCTGATGGATGACCATAAGGTCGTTTCTTGTACTTCAAGAGGGTTGAATTATGCACATGTTACAACTGTGAATTATCGATAGTTAATTGAGACGATTAGAAGCAAAGGAGTATAAGTGCAAGTTTTGCAGTATTGAGAAAAAGCAAAAGTTGAAGTTGCATAAGAAAATCATAGGTAATTGGAAATTATAAGTTATATCTTTATCTACTCCTAACGCATACACTTGTATCCCTTTACCATTAAATAAAATTATACTTCAAGAATGTAATTATGCACCAAACTTTATTTTCTTTTTTTTTGCGAAAAAGAAGTCACATACGCCCTTTGCTTCTAATCGCCTCAATTTAATAACACATAATAGGCCTACACAATATACAGCTTATAAGGAAAGTGCAAAATAATCTTCTTCTTCTTCTTCTTTCGAAGTATTAGGCAAAGGCCTGTTACGATCCTATGGAAAATTTTCCCTCCAGCGTACAAAAATAATACTAATAATAATAATAATAATAATAATAATAATAATAATAATAATAATAATAATTAGAATTAATAAAATATGGAGGCAAGAAAGTTATAATGTTAATAACAAAACTGATGAACAGAATATTGGGAGCGGATAATATCCTAGAAAAAATGAAAACATGTTATCTAGTGTCAGTCTACAAGAAATGAGATAAGAAGCAATGTAAAAATTATAGATGAATAAATATAACGAATCCTTTCATAAAGAATTGATTGAAAAGGATTTTAGAGGGACAGGAGAACAAAGCGGTTTCACGACAGGACGTTCTACAATAGCTCATATATTTACAATTGGCGAAATTTTACAAAAATGTAATCACAAACAACAGGATGTGAGACTGATTTTTTACGATTTAGAAAAGCTGAAGATGGTATACCGAGAAAATTATTATGGCAAGCATGTAAAAAAGCAATGATTATTGAACAAATTATACATATAATAAAAATATATACTGTAATAACAAATGTAGAGTTAAAATGGACTCAGAACTAACAGAAGAGTTCATAACTACAAAAGGGTGATTACAAGGGTGCACAATGTTACCGAAATAATTTTAAAAAATATATATATTGCATTACTGGAATTGTTAAAGAAATGTTTACCAATGGGATTAAAATTAAAAGAGAATAAATTCATACATAATTTATTATTCGCAGATGATCAAATGGTAGTCACTTCAGGATGTGAAGATGGAAACTATATGGGTAGGAAACTAGTGAAAGAATACTCAAGATGGCGTTAACAATTAATTATAATAAAACAGAATAGATGAGCAAAGATCTTTCCGACGAATTATATATAGATGGAACAAAGATTAAAACAGTAGAATATTTTAAGTATCCAACCATAGTAGTTCTGCCCGAAGGCAGGTCCTTCACTGCAATCATAGCATTTTCATGCTATGCTTGCAGCTTTACTAGGGAATTGTGTAGGTGTGGTAACTTCCCGTTGCTTTCCACACCGGTAAAGGATGATGATGATGAAAATGATAATGATAAGGATGATGATGATGATGATGGCCATATGATTTCGGGGACCGTTTGGGCCTTAAAGTTTTCCTGACATTTGTCTTACAGATGAGGAAAAATCCCGATAAAAACCTCACCCAGAAAAACTGCCCCGACCGGGGATCGAACCCGGGCCCGCTGCGTGACAAGGCAGCACGCTACCTCGAGACCACAGCGGTGGACATTTTAAGTATTTTGGATCAATAATTCAAGAAGATGGATCATCTGAATTAGACATAGAAAAAGAATAATAGAGACAAAGGAAGTTATTGGCATCTTAAATTCTATTTTATGGAGTAAGCATATAATCAAGAGGACTAAATTATTAATATATAACACAATTGTGAAGAGTACCGTAAAACGGGGTTACTTTGACTCGAGGGGCTACTTTGACAGAATGGGGGCTTCTTTGACATGTTAAACTTTTTGCGTGTTTTGGGCTATTTTGACAACAATTCAATGGTGTAGATATTTCCTTGAAGGCGCACGAATGATTAAGTTGTTTTAAAAGAGGATGTTAATTGTTGGAGACACATCTGTATCACTTTCAACAACAATGAATTCCCAGCAAGGATAAAATTGTGATTTTCGGTTTTACAGGGGTAAGGACTGGATTTGTTGTGTAAGATGCAAGCTGTGGGTCTGTGGCATGTGTAACAGAGGATCGAACAATTCTCAATATGAATGTGAACTATGTGAAAATCTGTTTTTTCCTACTGTTTTTTTTTTTAAAAATTCATGTTTTCTAATTAATTCATGATTGTCTAATTACAATAATTATAAAATTTTTGTGTTCTATTGCATGTCAGAATTGATAAAGAAGTTTAAGTTTATTTTGTCAAATTACAGTAATAAAGACATTTGTAGTAAGGTTGTTTACAATAAAAATATTTATAAAAAGATAAATTGGTGTCAAAGAGGTACCTACAGTGGGTCTACTTTGAATTATAGTGAAAACAAATGTGACGTCAAAGTAGCCCCAGCATATGGGCAAAACAGACGAAACAAAACGTTGTCCTACTAAGTTTTTATTTGAGGAGAACAGTATCAAATGGGATTTGTAGTCTAAGGTTCAATTGGTACAATAAATCATACATTCAATTTTTTCGGCATAAATCATACGAGTTAGACCTTAAAAATCTTCAAAAATGTGTCAAAGTAGCCCCGTTTTACGGTATTATATTATACGGTGCGGAAACATGGACGTTGAAACAAAAACACAAATAAATTATTAGTCACAGAAATTGACATTTTAAGAAGATCAGCAAGAATATCAAAATTATATAAAATTAAAAATAATACAATGAGATAAATTATGAACGTTGAAAAGGATAGTGTACAACAGATTGAAGAAATCCAAGTAAGATGGTATGGAAATATAATGAGAAGGGACACAGAAACAAACAAATAAATATTAAAATGGATACCTCCTGGAAAAGGGAAAGCGTAGGAGACCAAAGCCAACGTGGATAAAGGGAATTCATGACAACATGAAGAGAAATATGACAGAAGCAGACACGCAAGACCGGGAAGTGTGGAACAAAAAGTGTATATTTTGGTTGAGGATACCTGTGTATATAACATAAACAATCTTGAAATAAAAAAAATAATAATAACCCAGAACTTGATTAAATTATTGGCTTGATAATGAAAATTATAAATATAAAAAAATAATTTAAAACATACCTGTTGCGATGGAATGTAATACATTTAATAAAATGTTTATTGGCACCGTGTCAACGTATTGTAATTTTCTTCCTTGGGTAGATTTCCCATTTTAAATAAATTTTGCAATGCTCTTATAAACATTGTGATCCTGATTATCAACCTACGCACCTGATCCCCCTATTGGTTGAACCTCAATATTTTTTACAGTGGGGAGTGTTGCTTTTTAACTCCCCAAGTATTGCGACATTAGCTAAATGTTGCGGTAAAGCTAAGGGGGGATGAATTGAACTAGTATTCATGCAAGGTTATTAAATTACATCCTTTTGCACCCTTGAGGGAGAATACAACCTTCAAGAATATTTATTAGTGGCTGTTTAATTTATGTGTGGCAAGTGGTCATCTAACTTGCAAATATGATTTACGTCCAGGGTTACTTTGTTGGATATGACTTTTATACGACCTTAGCGTGAAGGATATAAACGACCAAGGAAATGGTAATAATGTAAGCCCGGTGTCTGCTTTGTTTCGTGATATTCTTAAGATATATTTTGCTCTGCGGTTTGTGAAGTTTATAACAGCTGCTTTTATGTTTCATCATGTTAATTAGACGGGATTTCGGAAGTAATTGAAAAAAATAAATAAATAAAGTGAAATAATGATGAAGAAAGTAGACATACTGTAATCATATAGCAGGGCAATTTTTCCCACTCTTTTAGCGAATTCCAAATAAATATATCTAATGAGGTTATTCTCATGTAACGATCTTGATTTTGGTTTAAATCTCCATCGATCCTACTTAGTAGGCACCGAAAATTTATATATATTCTGTACGTGTGTTTTTCACTCTATTCGTCCTATTCTTAATTTGTGTGTGTGTGTGTCTGATTGGGTCTCTCGATGGTTTAGATTCACAATTGGGCCCTCTAAAAGCATTAGGTGCAGAAGTTCACCTGAAGTGAAGATTTAAAAATAGCTCTAGCTGTCACAATTTTCTGTATTTCACGATAAAACTCAGTATATCCTAAAAAATTAAACCGAGGTAGGTATTATCGAAAAATGAGCGAATTCTGACAATTATAAGTGAAGGTTTACCTGGGCGCCATGTTTGGTTCGTCTCAGCGTATACCTTACAATTTAATTAACCTTTAATATTCCATTTATTTAGGCGTAGCAATGCACGCCGGGTATTATCTAATATTTACAGCGATATTCAGAAAGAAGAAAATACTTCAATCATTTATTTCTTCTAAACTACAAAAGACAGAAACAAAATTCCAACGTTCCTAGAAAGAGAAAAGTTTGAAGTTTCTATCACGGCCGCATTGGCGCTGTTGCTTGAAATTGCGATCATGATCGCATTGGTGCTGTTGGATATGAAGAGGAGCAGCAGAAGATCAACTTCATTGCCGATGGCCTCCCAGGTCACCAGACCTAATCCCTTGTGATTTTTATCTGTGGAGTACGTAAAAGACAGTGTTTTGATACCCCCTATACCAGACATTCTTGAAAATCTGCGACATCGAATTGTTCAAACTGTGTATTTTATACCTAGAGACCAGCTGATTATTGTGTGGCAAGAAATGAGCCAACGTTTTGGCATTAGTCGTGTAACACATGGTACTCTTGTTAATACATAAGATAGTGAAATTTGAACGTTTCTCTTTCCAGGACGTTAGAATTCTGTTTATATTTTTTGTAGTTGAAGAAATAAATGTTCGAAGTCTGTTTGTCTTTTTGAATAGCCCTGTACATGTGTGTGTATATATATATATATATATATATATATATATATATATATATATATATACCGGTATATATTTTTTTTTCTACTGGTAAAACCGTAGAACTTGGTATAACCATGTATGTAACGTCTTCCTGTTCCATTTCGAGATTCTACCATTCCTATATATTTTTCCTCACTCCTTCTCCCAAGCCTCTTTTTTCTTTGTTCTGATTACTGCTTGTATTCATGTTAGTCTTGGTCTTCCCTTCTTCCTTAATCCTATTGAATTACATTAATAAATCTTCTTCTCTAATTACATTATATAAGCCGTTAACGCTATAGCCGCCGCAATTTTTTCTGAATCAAACTTGGTATATAGCAATAAATTAAGAAAAAGAAAGATTGAGCTCGGTAAACAGCAAAATCGGGCCATGGGAAGTGGGGGGTTAACGTGATTCGAAAATTTTAAAATCGCTCTGGCGGCAGTATATTTAGGTTTTTCTCGACGATACTCGGTAAAACAATTGAAAAAAAAAGATGTTTTCTAAAACAAATCAGCGAAATCAGACCATTAAGATTTAAAATTTATCTGAAAGCCGAAATTTAAAAATAACTTTAGTGACGCCATGTCAATAATTTCGCAACTAAACTGGGCACATACAATTTAATTAACAAAGAGAATGATACATGCCATAAACTACCAAAATTGAAAACATAAATGTACTCGCTAAGAAATTCGCTTATTTTACACAGTTCCTGCCTTTCGGACTTCTTAATATACCATCAATTAATATTTTTAGACAAAATAAATTTTCCAAAAGATATCTCAGTTTTAATAAAATTAAAATTATAATATAAAATTATAAATTGTTACCTTAGATGTCCGTCTCCTCAACTTTGTAAACTATTATTTCTCTGTAGGCCTTTCGGGACTAGTCCCATTATCAGCAGAAGGAGCAGGAAGATAGGTGTTAATGTGCTGATCCTGAATGCATTCATATACTATTGATGATGCGGTACAGATAATTGAACGTACTGGGTGTGTTCTCATTTAGAAAGAGGTTGTTTGTTTGTTGGTCTGTTTTAAAATTTAAATTTCTTCAAATATATTTATTTCTCCTTGTGCAGTGTTTTGCGGGTGTTGCGATGCCCTGCCTGAATAACACGATTAACACAACTTGATTTTTCTTCCGCGTAAATGAAGTCTCCAAAGTGTTCCCTTGAATCTAATATTAAAGTCTCAAAAAGCCTGCAGATAATTAATAGTTTACAAAGTTGTGGAGACGGGCCTATTAGGTAACTATTTTATAAATTTAATTTCATGACCAAAGTCTCAACGGAATATTATCATGATTTTTTTAATGTTAACAATTTTAATATACTAACATATTTTCCTCCGGATTCTTCTTCAAAAATAAATTTCGGGAGATAAAAAATATATAACATTCATTACAATTAATTATTGTTAATATCCCTTTGATAATATTTCAAATTATCTTGCGGAAATATTTGAATTTTTGAGTAGAAGGGTAAGGTATGTTCTTACAGTGATTGGGTGTAATCTCAAATTTGAAAGCGTTGCTCTCGCAATACAGACCCTCAATTCTGACACGATGAACTGTCAGAAGTCCCTTAATTGCAGCGTACAAAAGGTAAAAAAATGCTAGGAAATAGAGAACAGGAGAGAGAAAGAGAGAGAAAGAAAGAAAGAAAGAAAGAAAGAACGAGAGAGAGAAAGAGAGAGAGAGAGAGATTGTGATGCATTGTTGGTGAGCGTTTGAACTTCCCTGACAACTGCGAGAGTCGGGTCTCACCTTGTATGAGACATAAGGATTTGTTTGCTGACGACACAGGAATCGAAAAGTCCGCGAAAAAATACTTTTAACATGCGTCTATGCCTCCATTCCGCAGCGTCCACTCGAGACAAGTTCCGCCAGGCTTCCAGATGGTTCTGACCATCGCAAAATAAAGAAAGTGCGAGGATCGGAACAGCCAGTTTCAGTCGTGTCCTAGGGGTGGATGAGCAAACGCAACTTAAATGTGAAGACAGGAAGATATTCTAAGTGGATACCATCAGCGAGTGTAGAGAACTGAGTTATAATAAACTGTGAAGGAAGATACTTTATTTGCAGACAATTAGTTTGTGAAATCAGTAAATCAACTTCGTTGTGAAATAAATAAACTGAATTAGGAAATTTTGTGTAAATACCTGTGAAGTTAATTTAAAGAAATTCCATCTCAATCTTAATCCTACGAGACTAACATACGCGACAATATACCGTGGTGACAAAATTCACAGAAATTATATTCACAAATATAAGTTATATATATATATATATATATATATATATATATATATATATATAGAGAGAGAGAGAGAGAGAGAGAGAGAGAGAGAGAGAGAGAGTGTGTGTGTGTTTCGTTGTTATTTGGGGAGTTAGAAGCAAAGGGGTCTACATTTTTTTTTTCTCGCAAAAACGAGTTTAGGGCATAATTATATTCTTGAAGATTAATAATTTAGTTACAAAGAATATAAGTGTATTCGTTAGGAGAAGATAAAGTATGATACTTATAAATTTCTATTACCTAATTTTTTTAATATAAATTCAACTTTAAACTTGTTTTTCTCAGTACTGCAAAACTTGCATTTGTAACCTTTTGCTTCTTACCGCATTATTTCTGGATTGAATTTTTGCCATCACAGTATACATTTTTCCGTCCTCTATCTCCTCCCTCTCTTTCTCTCTCTCTCTCTGTATATATGTGTGTGTGTGTGAGAGAGAGTGTGTGACAGTGAGAGAGAGAGAGAGAGAGAGAGAGAGAGAGAGAGAGAGAGAGAGAGAGAGAGGTGTACAGACAAACATGTAGATTGAGACACATATCTACATTGTTATATTTGTGGATATAATTTCAGTGAATTTTGCCACCACAGTACATGTTTCCTCTCTTTCTCTGCATTGTATGTGTGTGTGTGTGTGTGTGTGAGAGAGAAAGAGAGAGGAGAGAGAGAGAGAGAGAGAGAGAGAGAGAGAAGAGAAGAAAAGAGAAAGAGAGAGAGAGAGAGAGAGAGAAGAGAGAGAGAGAGAGAGAGAGAGAGGAGAGAGAGAGAGAGAGAGAGAGAGCTCGTAGTGTATTACACTCCATCATTTTTCGTTTAACTGCAAGATTAACTTTATGGCAACACCGGTTCATTTCCAGTTTATTACAGGAGGGTGCAAATGCATCTCCAGCAATCTGGGTAATATAAATGCGGACGATTCCACAGAAAAGGGTCGTTTTATATCTATCTAGCAAAGGGTTAAATGTTCCCATCGTCATATCTCCCTTCGTATTATTATTTATTTTGACAATTTATGTGATAAGCTATAACACAACAGTGACTACAATATTGTTACTATTATTACAAATAATATTAATAATCCAATCAAATGTAGGCAAATTTATTTTATACTATATCTTACTTCAATGTTGCGATATAGTAACTGTGACATTGTGCGTTGATCTACTCATTCACAGAAAACGGACACAAAGTTCATCAATGCAATGTATAAATAAAATGTTAAAAGTTAATTAGAATTTTACAAGTAGCTAGCAAGGCTAATGAGTAGAATTATATAGATATAAACAGTAACTTCATAGGCCTACATTACGTAGGTTTACTTATTTTATTAAATAAAAGTCCGTCGCGAAGAACTACGTAAAATAAGCGAAATCTACACCAAGTAGAATTTAAGGTCCTATTTTGCTGTTTTGCGAAATATATCTTCCTATTGTTAATTAAATAGTATGCATACAGTTACATTGTTAAATAAACCTTGAAACCACTAGAGTGATTTTGAAATTTTGGATTTCAAGCAAACCCTCATTTCTAAAGATGATTTTCAGAGAACACCTTTCTCCTTTCATTTCAATAAGATATTATACCGAATTTTATTGCGAAAAGTCCAAAATTGTGGCAGCTAAAGTGATATTTACAATTCTTAATTGACTGCTATGTAGCGTACTGGGTTTTGGTTCCGAAAAAAATGCGAGATAATTCGCATACACCACACACACACCACACACACAAACAAACACACACACACACACACACCAAACTCAAACAAACGCGTATGTACATACTTAAGTATAAACATACAAAGTACAAACATACATACGTGCATACATACGCACACTTACATGCGTTACATAATAGCTACAGACAGCGAATATACAGTCGTACATACCATCGTATTAAATATGTACATACACGCCTGTGCGCATACATAATAATAATAATAATAATAATATATAATAATAATAATAATAAATATATAATAATAATAATAATAAATAATATAATACTTACTTAATACTTAATACAAGGCTTTCCACTTTACAGCAGCTTGCCTTTGATTCCTCCTTTCCAGAGATTCCTATCTTCCCATTGTCCATCTTCCATACCCCTCTTCATCATGTATCATATATTCCCTCATACCATGCCTCTTCTACTTCTTCCCCTTCTCCTTCTGCCTGGTACCATCCCAATCCAGCACCTGTTTAGGCCGCTGGTCTTCCGGCATCCGTTATACATGTCCGTACCATTGTAGAGCTCTCTTTGTTATCCTATCGATAATAATAATAATAATAATAATAATAATAGTAGTAATAGTAATAATAATAAAACAATAACAATAACTAACAATAATAATAATAACAATAACAATAATACTAACAATAATAATAATAATGTTTATTCTGGGAGAGTTAAGACCACAAAGCCTCCTCTTCCACTCAACCAGCACAAATACAAATAAATATTTGACAATATAGATAAATATCGCAATGTAAATTTCATATGAAAACATTTTATACGATAATAACAATAATACTTACGATAATAATAATAGTAATAATAATGATAATAATACTAGTATATTTAGTTATAGAACGTCCTTCTGAAAGTGAAAATAAATCAGAAATAGACAGAATTACTCTAAGCGAAATGAGAGAGGTATTGAAAGAAATGAAAAATAGAAAATCACCAGGTATAGATGGTATAAACAATGAACTGATAAAGTATGCAGGTTTATTTGCAGAAATAAGATTATTAAACTTAATAAACGAATGTTGGAAGACATGTAAAATACCTGAAAATTGGAAGATATGTGAAGCCATATCCATCTTCAAAAAAGGAAATAGATTGATAGTAAAAATTATAGAGGTATCAGCTTATTGAACTCCACTTATAAATTATATCGAAAATAATCAATAATAGATTGAAGAAGATATCTGACACACTCTTAGAAGAAGAAAAAAGCAGCGTGTCAGAAAAAGGAAGATCCTGTAGTGTAATGTGTTTATTATAAAGAGAGACTAATTGAAAAGAGAAGAGAATTTAACCTGCCAACATACTTGTTGTTCATTGATTTTGAAAAGGCCTTTGAACAGAGTAAATAGATCTTACGTATGGGAAATAATGAAGGAACGAGGATTCCACACCATCTAATAAAATCAGTCCACAGGCTTATATGAAGAAACTAATGATAAAACTGATGGAAAAAGGTCAGAAGAAATTTTAATAAATCAAGGAGTTAGACAAGGGTATAGTCCTATCACCCACTCTTTTTAATATATATATCGACGACATTATGAAACAATGGAAAATTATAATGGACAATGGCCTTAGATTGAACAATAACTCAAGTATTTAGTACACAATTGATCTTCTTGGTGATACAATATTAAAATATATATACAGTCAATATGCCCATTTCACCAATAAATGTTTAAAATGGTCAACTAGTTTCTAACTACAGCCAAGCTGTCATTCTCAAGACCAGATATTGACTGAAGACAATATATGATCAAAAAATAAAGATACAAATTCAGTTAAAAACAACACTACGTCACATGACGCAATCATTCACAAGTGAAAGTAAACATAATAAAACTAATCTCTTTTTTATCAATTAGAGAAAGAGGGGCTGTACGGAATAGGCCTTTGTTTACTTGGAAACCCTAAAGATAAAGTCGATTGTATAGAGAAATCCGGGATTTATGAAATTGCATGCAATGACTGTGACTTGAAATATGTTGGGCAAACCAGAAGATCCATTTTAACCAGATTTAATGAACATATTGCCCATTTCAGACTCAACAGAAATTGAAAAATCTGGAGTTGCCCAGCATATTTCTGAGTACGGTCACGCTATCAACAAAAGTAATCTTAGGCTGGTTCGTTCGGTCAGGGATTTCAAATTCCTTAACGTCCTTGAAAGTTTGGAAATTTATAAAAATAAGGATAAAATAATGAACAAAGACAAAGGCCCTATTCCGTACAGCCCCCTTTTTCTCTAATTGATAAAAAGAGGATTAGTTTTATTATGTTTTACTTTCACTTGTGGATGATTGCGTCATGTGACGTAGTTTGTTTTTAACTGAATTTGTATCTTTATTTTTTATCTATATTGTCTTCAGTCAATATCTGGTCTTGAGAATGACAG